>CAJVGC010000592.1:11106800-11175124 GCA_910822075.1 Senecio squalidus
AGCGATTTTTAAGAGCACATAAACAAATAATAAGAAACTTACCTTTGCAAGAAATGAAATAAAAAGATCAGACAACGAGCTTCTGTTAGTTATTTTCGACATATTAGTTTTAAACCTGTCTATGTTCCTACTACAAATGTTTTCGATATTTTTCTCAGCAATAGCTCTCACACCTGTTTTCACAAAATGTTTTGGTATTAGTTTTTCATAAAATGCATTTCATTTTCCAAATATATATAAAACAAATACCTTTTAGATTAGCAGCCATGTTGCACGGGTAAAATTCACAAAGAGGGGGTAGAAGTGGAGGGTCACAAGTCTGAAAGAAACGTGATTATAAAAACCAATACAGAAACAAACAAAAATTGGAGAAAAAATCGTAAACATATATGTGATAAACAGTAGAAATGCTAGGAATCACCTGAAAATGGAATATAACGAGTAAGGTAAGGGGAAATTGAATTCAAAGTTCCAGTTTTAGGAATTATGCGCTTTTGCCCATTCTTTGACCTACATATATTCATTAATAATAAGCATATGATAACATGAAACGTTCTTTACATTATCACTTTATAGTCAGTAGAAACATACAATTAAGACCATGTCACGGAAACGTCCATCAATCTCGTTTATCCAATACCACATCTTTGACTTCATTTGACTGCTTAAATTGTTGAGAGAGATGTCGCATGAAATTTTGTACTTGTCGCTAACACATTTCACGATTGGCACTCTTGCATTGGGAATATAAGTAATCGCATTGAATCCGCCTGTTAATAGTTGTTATTTTTAACTGAATCACTATACTTAATTTTTAATAAAATCACATGTGATTAACTATAGAGTCACAGGTGATTAACCAACATTTTGAGGCTACATGTAGAAATCGTTCATATAATCCCATGTAGAAATCGTTCATATAATCCCATGTAAAAATTTAAGATATTTCTTAAATTAACAAAATAATATGATTCTTTTTTTTTTTTTCATTTTTATAAACAAAATCACGGTGATTACTAAATGTTTAATCATTTTAGTGATTTTAATTTTATTTGATATTATATAATATAAGTCATACCTATTCTTTCCAGAGCTTTTGTAACTGCTTCAAGTACATTTTTGTCGTATTTTTTTCCCGCGTAAGAAATGGAGATATCTAAATCTCCCCATCTCGTGAAGAGGTTAGACACAAATGAACCATATGGCTCAACTGTGGCACCTAATTTTAAACAATCGAAATTCAGAAGTTAGATAAAACGACTAAGGCTCGAAATGAACCAAATGGCTCAACTTCATTATCATTATTTCAAACGTTTGAAGAATTTACCTTTAAAAACTTCCAGACTTTCAACTATTGCTCGAAGATCACTCATAACATGGCATCGTTTTGTGCAATCATCCGCTGTGGGGTTGACTACTTAAAGAACATACCTCAGGGAAGTTTCCAATGAATAGTTGGTGTTCATATCTGACCGGTATCTAATATATAGTTGGAGTTTCAAATATGAGCCCTAAAATTGGAGAAAGTTGATATGTAAGGGCTTTTATATAACGGCATATTAATTCCTCCGTTTCAAACATTCTAATCTTTATAAACATTCTGTAACATTCTATAGTTAATCATCTGTTATTATATAGTAATCACCGGTGATTTTATTAAAATTAAGTCGCTAAAATGATTAAACTCGTGTTTGGGGGTGTTTTGTTTGAGCTTATATAAGGGCTTTTTAGCTTATTGAGTTTTCGGCTTATATTTCATAATGTGGAATTTTTTATGGCTTTATGTAAAGGATTTTGAGCTTATTACTTTCTATTTAGTCATAATAAACAGTTACATCAACATACTAAGTCACATTATGAATAAAATCATAGGTGATTACTAAGTCACATTTTATCATATCCACACATACACAAATAAAGTAAAAATTACTCAAATAAGTACATCAAAATATTTAAAATATATCATATCCACGCAGAGACAAATAAAATGAAAATCACAATACCCAACCCATTTGTATAAACATCCTAATTCATCTTTCTACCGGGGTCCCTGTCATTACTTGTTAACAAAGCATGTTTGAGAATGGCCTTCCTTTCATCAATCGGTTTCTTGTAAAATTCATCAGCATTCTTTTGGATTTCAGATCTGAGTATATTAGTATCTGATAAAAGCAACTTTGTTGCAAATTTCCTTCTAAGTGCATGAAGCTGGGGCCTCTGCTTTGGTTCTGATGAGGCGATTTCACATTTCCATTTCTTTATTTCTTCACCCATGTAATATTCCATATGTAGCATTGTAAATACTCCGCAATCTAAGTTACTCTTTGTTGTCCTTCAATTCATCTCTGCTCTTTCAGTTTTACAGCCATTCATCTTGATAAGGTTTTTGTAGTTTATATTATCAAGATATTGTGTAAAGAGTAGTTTCTGTAAAACAAGAAAAGAAAAAAAAACAATATAAAAGTTAAATTAAAAACCTAAAAATTTACATGATATAAAGAAAAGGAAATATATATATAATAATATCTAATGTTATCCTATAGAATCACAGGTGATTACTAAAAATTTTGGTGACATTTTTACTAATCACCTGTGATAAATATTGTTTACATTAAGAACTGTTTAAATAATAATAAAAAACCATACAAGCACAGGTGATATTTTTACTTACTAGCATTGAAGGGACTTTGCCATATCTATCAAATTCACCATTCTTGCTATTGTCAATTAGCAGAATCTTTGGATGCTTCAAGTTGTACACAATAAGATAAAAATGCTTTGACATATTAATTGGGAAGAATACCTGTCAAAAATAATTCAAATATTAAATCAAACATATTAAAAATGAAAAAATAAAGAATTGTTCATAAATAAATAAAAAAAAATATATGTACCAAGTCGATGTCCTTAAACGACAGAAGCTTTTCATCATTTTTCATATCGATTTTCAATTTTTCAATGAACTTATCATGTTTTTCTTCTTCCGTAATATTCTTCGACTCAACGAAAACTTCTGTGTCCTGGACAACAACAAAGATGAATTTAAAACAAATTACTTTAAAAACATGATGATATAAAACTAAATAACATTTAAAAAGATTAATTTTAAAAATTCAAATTAAAAACTTACAAAACTGAATGTCTTAAAGAAATACCGACGTAATGATCCGTCACTTTTATGTTTTTCTTGATCATTTAGCATAGTAGCCCAACAATCAATGACAATAACATCAATCCATATCCCAGGAGTTAACGTTTCTAAATGCGAATACATTCCCTGACTTTGACTATCTTCAGTATTAAAAACCAAATCCCTGAAAGAAAAAAAAATATGTTATTCAAAAAGTAATATCAAATCACATCTAATAAATAAACATAAAAATAAATAAAAAAAAATTATAACTTTTTTTACTTACCACAGAGGCGCAGTCATAGAAAAAAGCGCATCAGAAATTTTTCTCTCTAAGCCTGTAAGTTTATCTCCGACACTCGTCTTACGATTATGATATGGTGATTTGTCATAACGAGCTACATGAGTGATACGTTTTTTTTCAGGTTCAAAAGGGGTAATGAATGAAGGATCATCTTTTTCCATATCTTTTTTTGTCCCTTTATCAACCGTTTTTTGTAACTCATCTGCATTTGGCTCACCCGTTTTTGACCCACCTTCTTCAACTTTTTGTCGCTTCTCCTTCACATCAACAGATTCTGGATCATTTTTTTTGATAACTTTTTCCCCTTTATCAACCCTTTTTTGTAACTCAGCTGCATTTGGCTCACCCGTTTTTGACCCACCCGCTTCAATTTTTTGTCGCTTTTCCTTCACATCCACAGATTCTTTACCATCTTCTATTTCAGCTTCCTTTCTCTTCATACCAACAGAAACTTGTAATACCTTTTTTTCTTTCGGGTTTAAAATTGTTGTATCAACAAGAGACTGTTTTACTTCCAATTTTTCTACACCAATGTCTTGTTTAATGGTAGTTATTGTTTCTACACCAATGTCTTGAGTCATACCAAGAGAGAAACTAGGATAAGAGGGTTTTACGATATCAACTTTTCCTGAACAAGTTGTTTGACCAAAACAAATTAGATAAAATGTTTTTTCTTTTTTCTTTTTTTCAAATCACAGGTGATAAAATGTACCTATTTTCAAGTCTTTCTCCACTTTTTCAACTTCAGCTGAATTTTCACCATCAACATTCAGTGATTTAAAAGAATCCTTTACCTTTTCATCAACAGCTAAACAATATAATAAAATAAAAAAGAATTAGATAAAAGTGTTTTAAGAGAAAAATTTTATAAATAAAATCACAGGTGATTTACTCTTAGGTTTTGTATTCTCTTTAAATTCTTCAACTTGACGATCCACTGTTTGTTGGAAACCTGGCTCGTTCAGTAATTGGGTATTGATAGCTGCCCAAACAACATCTCCAGGTATTGAAGAACCACCAACAGCTAAACAATATAATAGAATAAAAAAGATTTAGATAAAAGTGTTTTAAGAGAAAAATTTTATAAATAAAATCACAGGTGATTTACTCTTAGGTTTTGTATTCTGTTTAAATTCTTCAACTTTACGTTCGATTTCGTTCACAAATTGGGTATCTATTGAAGAATCTATTTTCAAGTCTTTGTCCGCTTCTTCAACTTCAACTGGTTTTTCAGCATCAACATTCAGTGATTTAAAAGAATCCTTTACCTTTTCATCAACAGCTAAACAATATAATAAAATAAAAAAGATTTAGATAAATGTGTTTTAAGAGAAAAATTTTATAAATAAAATCACAGGTGATTTACTCTTAGGTTTTGTATTCTGTTTAAATTCTTCAACTTTACGATCGATTTCGTTCACAAATTGGGTATCGATAACAGGCCTAGCTCCATCTATTGAAGAATCAACAACAGCTAAACAATATAATAAAATAAAAAAGATTTAGATAAAAGTTTTTTAATTTATTTTTTTATCCAAAAAAACACAGGTGATTCACATTGATGAATTTAATAAAATGTACCTATTTTCAAGTCTTTATCCGCCTTTGCAACTTCAGCTGGTTTTTCAGCATCAACATTCAGTGATTTAAAAGAATCCTTTACCTTTTCACCATCAACAGCTAAACAATATAATAAAATAAAAAAGATTTTAGATAAATGTGTTTTAAGAGAAAAATTTTATAAATAAAATCACAGGTGATTTACTCTTAGGTTTTGTATTCTGTTTAAATTCTTCAACTTTACGGTCGATTTCGTTCACAAATTGGGTATCTATTGAAGAATCTATTTTCATGTCTTTGTCCGCCTCTTCAACTTCAACTGGTTTTTCATCATCAACATTCAGTGATTTAAAAGAATCCTTTACCTTTTCATCAACAGCTAAACAATATAATAAAATAAAAAAGATTTAGATAAAAGTTTTTTAATTTATTTTTTTCTCCAAAAAAACACAGGTGATTCACATTAATGAATTTAATAAAATGTACCTATTTTCAAGTCTTTCTCCGCCTCTTCAACTTCATCTGGTTTTTCAGCATCAACATTCAGTGATTCAAAAGAATCCTTTACCTTTTCACCATCATCAACAATATTAAGATGATCATAATTTGTTGACGGGAATGTGTATTCAATCATCTGAGATGACGATAAATCAACTGCAACTTTTTTATTCTTCACTGAGTCATTTTGTTGAAGTTCTTCATATTCATCAGTTTTACTTGGACCAGTACCACCAACGAAAATAGATTGAAATTTGGCTTTGTAAAGATTTATATCTTCGTTGTGTGGGTACATTTTTGTAGCTTCCTCTAAAACAGATGTTATGTCGTCTTTTATTTCATGTAGAAATGACAACTTTCTCTCTAGTTTTCTAACAAAGTACTGCAAAAAATAAAGTTAATAGTTATAATACATATTTGTACAAATAACACTATTTCTGTTCAATAATGGAGTTACTACTCACACAATTTAATCAGTTCTTAACCCCAAAATAATAACATCATTCAAATAACACTTATTCTGTTCAATAATGGAGTAACTACTCACACAATCACAGGTGATTTTCATATAAAAATTACCTCAGAAGCAAATTCCTCGTTTTTTAAAGCTTCTCCAAATGGAGGTTCCACGTCTCCTCTGCCAAAACCGCCTTGAAGGATTTCTGCGTCTTGTCTATCACTCATTTTTTGTGAATCCCAACCGAGAATAGCAGGACGTGTTCGTGCAACATTTAATTTGCTACACTTTATTGAATCCAAGTACAAAAGCTGGTTTTATACAAATACATGAAAAACATATGTTAAAAATATACTCATTTGTGTAGAGAAAAAAATACATGAAAAACATGTAATTGAAGCACAATCACCTGTGATTGAATTTAAATTTCATGTTTATGACACTACTTCTAATGAGTTATTGTAAAAATAAACTTACAGTGAGGAATGATAGAGGTCCAACAAAAAAACTGGCCATAACTTTTTTCCAATCCTTTTTGCATTCTCGCAAAGCATTCATTACTAAGGTGCACCAGTTTATGTTTTTGATATCCATACCGTCTGTTATGTAGTCCAGAATTTCAGCAAACATGAACCTGACGGATGGCATTGAACCATCGTGTTCATGAACAAAACTAAGAAGTTTAACTTAAAAGTTATTCCTCCTTGTCGAGAATGTGTAATTTTAGCTAACACTTCTCGTGGCCTTATCTTCGCCCCAACCTCAAACTGTTTGTGCCATTCAACAATATACGGATCTTCTTTTGAAACAGGCTCCAACTCCTCCAATTCCCTTCCTCCATTGGGAATACCAAGCATGTCGTGTATTAACTCAGATGTAATGTTAATGACATGACTCTCAACAGTTAATGTCATATTTGATTGGTTGAAGTTATTTACTACGTACATTCCTAGTTTTCCAGGTATGCTATCTAAAGTCATTGCACTTAAGTCCCCAAACCCCATATCAACTAAATCTGATTTTTGATCTGTACTTAAATCCTTGATTGCAATATACAGGGACTTAGGTGACATTCTAGTCCTAAGTGATGGAAACTGAAAGCTTAAAGTCTTAACCGGTTGTGACACTCTTTGACTAACTGTTTCTTTTTCTGACAACTGTTCTTCATTTACAGTTTCTAATTTCAGCTTTGCACTTTTGTTGCATAATTCTAGATTCTCTTCCTTTATATCTTGTGAAATTCGCTTTGCACCACGGTAGATCTTCTTCTTCCTTGGTTTCTTTTTTCCTTCCTCGCTGTCTTGTTTTTTTCTTTTTTTTAGAACATTTTTGACAGGAGATGTTTTTTTCTTTTTGATGAAGCTGGCCAGTGTTTGATCATTACTATAATCTAGTAATTGACCTACGTTACACAAATAAAAAAATTAGTTAAGCTATATGTAATTAATGAACATATTTTATCAAAATTTTGTCATGTGTTAAGCTATATGTAAAACAAGTAATACCTGAACTTGTCCCTTCGTTTTTCGGAAGATTATCTTCTTCACTTGATGATTCATCTTCTTTGTTGTCTAAATAAGAATAATAAATAACAATAGTTATAACTACTTTTTTTGTTTCATATAAACAAACAAATTTTTAAACAGACTAATGTTACATTACTAAACATTACTAAACATTTTGTTAATGTAAAAACTATAGAATCACAGGTGATTACTAAACATTTTTTGGTGACATTTTACATGAACATACTAAGGAACTAAATTAATAAATTCACAGGTGATTACTAAACATTTGGTGACATTTTTCATCATTCTTATAACACTATTTTTGTTCAATAATGGAGTAACTACTCACACAATCACCGGTGATTTCATATAAACAAACAATTTTCTAAAACAGAATTATACCTGAATCACTTTTATGTTTTCTAGAATTATACGTTAAGCCACAATACTTATTCACTGATGAACAAACAACTGTAAATAAAAAAAATAAAAAAATTATAAGTAGTGATTAAATATAATTTTACAAAAAAAATAAAATAATAAATAAATAAATATCATATTACCTTTAACTATGTCATTAACATAATTTTCCTCCGTCGGTCCACCAGTTATATCTGAAATGAATAATATATATAACATAAAATAGATTTAAAAAAAAAAAATGATTATAAACAAAACCTAAAACCCTTACTTGTCGATTTTTTTTCTTGTCGAACTGTGTTTCCATCAAACACAACAATCGCATTATCCTTATTTGTTTTTGGTGATGTATTATCAGTTGTCTCCATTGAAATTTCAAAGGAATTCGATAAAAGTAAAACAAGGGTTTTTGGGAGGGAAAGGGTTTGCTTGTTTTTGGTAAGAAAGTTTAAACGTCAAAATGGCACAAACCGTAAATTATAAAGGAAGGAAAGCAATAAACCGTAAATTAGTTTTTTTTATTTATTTTTTGCAAATATGACCCTCAAGTTTTTTTTCTTAAGAATTTGAGCAATAGTTTTTTTTTGGTTATGATTGAAATTTTGATAACGTCTAGGTAGTCAAAATCACATGTGATTTTCATGTGATTTGAACATCAAGTATTAAAAAGGCAATATCACATATGATTTAATTTAGCCCACAAATAGTCATTTGTTAAACAACAAAATATGTTAAAATATCATACGATAATTTTATGTATCATGTGTAGTTGCTACAACCATGTGTAAACCATGTCTAGGTAGTCAAAATCACATGTGATTTTTATGTGATTTAACAACGTTAAACCTTTCTAAACCATGTGTAGTCGCTCAAACACCATGACTTGAAACACATTAAAATTCAAACACAAACAAACATATATTAAAATTCAACAAACATATATTAAAATTCAACAAACACAAACAAACAGAAATCACATTTCCTCTTTATCTTTCTCAGATCAGAGGTTTACATACCAACAAACACATTAAAATTCAACACAAACAAACATATTGGCTTCAAACGAGACAATCTAGAAACCTAGAAAACAGTAGTGGTCAATTCTAAAGTTTTAAGCTTGGGGAGAATTTGAACATTGAAAATCAGCTGGTCACTATTAGGAAGTGGCTTAATCGACTTCGTGAATTGACAGACAGAACCATAATCAATCCCATGCTTGATCATAAATGCCTTCCAATCTCCATTAATCACCATATGGTTGGTAGGTCCAGGCGTCCTTTGGTCAAGATAGTTGGTCAACCGGAACCACGTACCATATGGGTCATCTTCCGTGAAGATGACATAGCATTCATCAAAATCCAAGAGGTTGTTATCCTTTACAAATTTTGCTGGTATGGTCTGCAAAAGGTAATATAATTATGACATTTACATTAGCAAAGTTTCTAAAAAGGTTATTCATACTTACCAGGTTGTTGGTCTTGATTTTTTTCTCTGTAAGCGTAATAACAAAGTTTTCTTCGCTTACACTGCTAGAATCGCTTGACAGGTCTATCACAACCGGCTGGACAGTTCTTTGCGTAACAACAAATTCGAATTCGCTTCCACTGCTATTATCGCTTGTCAGGTCTATCACAACTTGCTTACTGCTAGACATTTTTTTTTAAAGTTAGACTGTAAATTGTGTTTTGGTAGAAAACTTCATTGAAGACTACTCCTTTATATAGCCAAAAATACCTCTTACTTTTTTTCAATTTCTTCAATGCATTGAATGGTCATTTCAATTTCTCTTTTTCTGCATTTTGCATTGAGTTGTAAATCAATGTTTTTGATGGATGGATGGATGGATGGATGAATTCATATATGTTTTCAATGCTTTTTTATTCTTTTTTGTGGTTCTACGTTTCTGTCACATTTACCAAAACAAGAATATATTCTTTTTCACATTTACCAAGTATATATTCTCCAACCACTTGCAATAAAAGCCAAAATACAGAATGCATTAAACAAAATTATATGTAAAAACTATAGAATCACCGGTGATTATTAATAAAATCACCATTCTAAGGCACATTATTAATAAAATCACCGGTGATTACTAAACATTTGTAGGCATTTTACATCAACATTCTTAAGGCACATTATTAATAAAAATCACCGGTGATTACTAAACATTTGGGTGACATTTTACATCTACATACTAAGGCACCAAATGTACTAAGGCAGTAATTGACAAATTAAGGTATTAAGGCACTAAATCACAGGTGATTTTCCTTTATACTTTGTTGACTACAAAATTTAAAAACCTTAAATGTATTAAGGTATTAAGGCACTAAATCACAGGTGATTTTCCTTTATAATTTGTTGACTACAAAATTACAAATGCTATATGTGTACTCTACATAATAAAGAAAAAGCTATAAATGCAGGAATCTTTTTCAAATTTGTGTAGTCTTATCCTATATACATGTGTAGGGATTGGACAAGTGAGAAAATACTGTATCGATTGTGAAAAGAATCACATGTGATTACTTTATTTTGTTTTGTTACAGTTTTTTATACACGCTTTTTGTGTAGTCTAATTCTATACACATGTGTTGTCTTAAATAGGAACAGTCATACAATATATAAAATCATAATGGGAAATTATTAATAAAATCACCGGTGATTATTAATAAAATCAACATTCTAAGGCACATTATTAATAAAATCACCGGTGATTACTAAACATTTGGTGGCACTTAAATGTATTAAGGTATTAAGGCACCCATCAATTGATTTTTTGTTCAAAGAAATACAACAACAGATAACATACATAACGGTCACTTTATTAAACAAAATTATATGTAAAAACTATAGAATCACCGGTGATTATTAATAAAAACTATATGTAAAAACTATAGTAAAGTAACATATTAAGTTTGGTTACAAAAATAAATTGTTAAAAGTAACATTTTTCATCATATGTTATCACAAGTGATTTGTTCAGGTACCAACATTCGAAGTTTCATAATCCGATTCTTCATCACGCAATACATTTGATGTAGTAGTTTTCTGTCTTTTTCTTTGTTTTGACAAAGTATCATAAGTATCATCTTCTTCACTTACATCTTTATATGCTTGTCTCGCAACTTTTTTTCCTCTAGTCTGTGTTTGTGCAGTTGGTTGGACGTTCTGCTGTTGAAGTTGTTCTTTTTCGGATTGTTTTGCAGCATTGATTTCTGTTGTTGTTGTTCCAGTATTTACAAGCTGTTGAAGTTGTTGTTGTTGTTGATGAGTTAGATGTGGAAGTTTCTGTAGATTTACAAGCTCTATTTCAAGTCCTTTACATGTTCTTCTGTCGTGAGTATTAACAATTAATCCACAATCTCCACACGTTCGATATGGTCTTTCATTTGCCTTTTGTGCTCTTTCACCGTACCCTTGCATCCTTGAGTTACTTCCGCTTCCTTTGTTTTTTATACCTTTTGGATTATGGATCACAATTCGCCCTGGTTTTTTGACTCCAAGAATATCTTCCATCATTTCGGTTTTGTTCTTTTCTGGGACATCTTTTTCAACTTCAATCTTGAGATTTTTTAGCTTTTCAACAAAGTAAGTGTAATATCCCAAAAAATTTAAATACATATTTTGAGAAATTAAGCAATAAGATAAGTTTGAGTCTAAATATGTTTTAGTTATAAGTTAAGTATTTTAATAATGATTAAATCATTAAAGTTATATTTTTCTAAATTTAATATAATTTATTTTATCCTAAGTTGTAAAGTAATAAAGTTTACATATAGTTTGTCACATGATTAATGAATACTTACAATAATGTATTTTTAATACCTTGAACATTTAATTCTTTTTTGTTTATAAGCTTAAACTCTAATCAACTAATTTAAAATGTATGGTTTAATGTAGAAACTAAAAAAATGTCTTGATACATTTTACAACCTTTGGATACCATACCATTATAACATACTAATTACTTACTTTTTATCACTAATTTATGTTGAAATAATGACCATTTAGTTATGAGACCATCCATTCTCTTATGTTACATTTTAATAAACAATTTCTTGAGTTTTTCTATTTCTCCCATTGATTTTCTAGACCAAAAATTCTGCATCTTTTTTTCATCCAAATTGATAAAAAAAAATAAGTGTAATTGATCAATTTTGTAGAAGAGAATGGTAAATCATCACACAAGTTTTAAGGTATTTTTAAGAAAGTTTTCTTTTGTTTTTCCTTTCAAAATAATCAATTTAAATCATATTTCGTCAATTAAAGATCACACAAAAAAATTCTTGTAAAAATATATATCTTATGTTTTGAAAATGTTAATGGGATAAATCACAACAATATATGAATATATATATATATATATATATATATAAATATATATATAGAGTTGGTTTCATTTAAGAACCATGTAATTATTTAGAAACCATTAGGAACCATTTTTAGGCAAGGTGGCAATTTTGTAATTAAACTCAAGGTGGCAATTTTGTAATTAAGTCAAAATTGAGAGCCAAATTGGAAATCAATTAAAACCACTTTAAAATTCTAATTAACTTTAAATTAACATATCTAGAGTATAACTAGGTTTTAGGAAAAACTAAATACACCATTAGAACAAGCATTTAATTATCTTTCCAACGAGCACCCACTTGATATACTTTTGACGACTTTTTTTTTTTTTTTTTTTTACAGTGAGTTTCGGTATATACACTAGTGTATATACTAAATATTCACCAGTGTATATACTAATTCACAAAAAACACATCTGAACCATATATACTATACACTAGTGTATACACTATATTCACTAATGTATAGTTATACACTAGTGTATTTATACACTACAGTAGTGTATTTATACACTAGTGTATACACTATATTCACTAATGTATAGTTATACACTAGTGTATTTATACAATATACACTAGTGTATACACTATATTCACTAATGTATAAGATGTATTCTCTATTGAATACATGGTATTCACTGGTGTATATTGTATATTCACTTGTGTATATTGCGTATTCACTGGTGTATATTGTATATTCACTTGTGTATATATATATTGTATATTCACTTTTGTATATTGCGTATTCACAATTAAAAGGAAATTAATATAAAGATTCGTATACATTAGTGAATATAGTGTATACACTAGTGTATAGTGTATATGGTTTAGATGTGGTTTTTGGTGAATTAGTATATACACTGGTGAATATTTAGTATATACACTAGTGTCTATACCGAAACTCACTAAAAAAAAAAAAAAAAAAAAGTCGTCAAAAGTATATCAAGTGGCGGTTGCTCGTTGGAAAGATAATTAAATGCTTGTTTTAATGGTGGTATTAGTTTTTCCTAAAACTAGTTGTACTCTAGATATGTTAATTTAAAGTTAATTAGTATTTTAAAGTGGGTTTTAATTGATTTCCAATTTGGGGATTTGACTTAATTACAAAATTGCCACCTTGCCTAAAAATGGTTCCTAATGGTTCCTAAATAATTGATGGTTTCCTAAATGAACCCACCTCTATTATATATATTATATATATAGTATATATATATATATATATATATATATATATATATATATATATATATATATATATATATATATATAATATGTATATAAATATATATATATATATATATATATATATAATATAATCTCAATGGTCTTGTACAGCTTTTTATGTTAATAAACATGCAGAACAAGAGAGGGGAGTACCTAGACTTGTTATAAATTATAAACCTCCAAACAAAGTTTTGAAATGGATTCGATATCCAATTCCTAATAAAAAAGATTTATTAGATAGATTACATAATTCTAATATATTCTCTAAATTTGACTTAAAATCTGGATATTGGCAGATTCAAATAGATGAATCAGATAGATATAAAACTGCTTTTAATGTTCCATTTGGACAATATGAATGGAATGTCATGCCATTTGGATTAAAAAATGCTCCTTCTGAATTCCAAAAGATTATGAATGATATCTTTAATCCATATGGAGAGTTTATTATTGTCTATATTGATGACATTTTAATATTCTCTAAAAATATTGAATTACATTTTAAACATTAAGAAATCTTTGAAAAATTAATTATTCAAAATGGTTTAGTAGTTTCCAAACCAAAATGATGTTATTCCAAACCAAGGTTAGATTTCTAGGACACAATATAGAAAAAGGAAGCATAATTCCAATAAATAGGAGTATTGAATTTGCTTTAAAATTTCCAAATGAAATAATAGATAAGACACAATTACAGAGGTTCTTAGGAAGTTTAAATTATATTTCTCCCTTTTATAAAAATTTAGCACAAGATACATCAATCTTATATGATAGACTAAAAAAGATTCCTACTCCTTGGACACAAGAACATACTAGAACAGTCCAAAAAATTTACCATGTTTATCCTTAGCAAATCCAAATTGGGAAAAAATAATTGAAACAGATGCTTCTGATATAGGTTATGGAGGAATATTAAAACAGATTAATCTAGAAAATAAATTAGAATACTTGGTTAGATTTTATTCTGGAAAATGGAATAATGGTCAAAAGAATTATGCTACAATAGCTAAAGAAATCTTATCAATTGTTAAATGTGTTTTAAAATTCCAAGATGACTTATATAATCAACAGTTTACAATAAAGACTGATTGTCAATCTGCAAAATTTATGTTCACTAAAGATTTCAAACATGATGTTTCAAAACAAATGTTTGCTAGATGGCAAGCCCATTTAGCCCCATTTGATTTTAAAATTGTTTATAAGAAAGGGGAAGACAATTCTCTTCCTGATTTCTTAACAAGAGAATTTTTGCAGGAATGATTCCTCGAGGAAGAGGAAGAGGATTAAACCCCTCTAATAGAGGAGGGAGAGGCAAGACCATAATTCAACATGGCAGAGGAAGACTAGTGGATGTAAAAATATCCCAAGGAGCAATTCAAGACTCTTCTCAATTTCCTTTATTACAAGGAAATGAACAATTATACCAACAATTTATGCAATTTATGCATCAACAAGGAGCAATAAAATCTCCATATAAGGATGCAATCATCCAAGAAGAAGATAATGATACTTCTTCAGATAATTTTATTAAAGCCCCTCATAATGAGACAATTTTAATTCTTGAATATCAAGATATTCTAAATTATCATTTTAATCTAAATGAAACACCTTGGGAATTAATGTCAAGGTATCTGGATACGCAATTTTACACAGCTCCGACCTATAAATCCAGAACATATTATGAAAAATTACTACTTGATACCTCTACTTGTGAAATTAAGCACACCACAAAAGAGGATAACAGGTCAAATTACAGATTCCACATTTATAGTAAAATTCATATTAAACGGATTCTTACTATAGAAGATTGGGGAATATCTCCATTCAGGGAAAAGCAATTTATAAACGCTGAAAATAAATTAAAAATCAGCTATAATTACTGGGATTATGTGGATAGCCTCCACAAAATATTTTTTTTATCAAAATCCCAATAATAAACATTCTTGGTTTATTAAGGTATCCTCTTCGGTTTATAACCCTAGACTACCAAATTGGTTTTTTAATTGGTGGAAAACATATGGTCCCTCAATTCAAATTCTTGTAGAGCCATTCCAGAGTTACTATGTTGAATGGGTAAATATTTGCCCAAACTTATTTGAAGAAAAAAGAGCTAATTGTGTTCAACAAATTATTCCTTCTCTAATATTTTTTACAGAATTTTCAATCCCGTGGATATGGAGATGGGAACCAGAAATTGAATCAGGTGATCAAGAATTACCACAATTAAAAAGAGCATTTTATACTAAATTTTGGATAAACATGCTCAAAGTAGATAAAGAAACTGGTGAATTAGCATCAAAAGATACTATTGATTATATTCAGTCTACTTTATTAAAATATAAACTTTCATATGAATTTAATTATAAAGTAATTATAAAAGTAAAGTTATGAATTTAATTATAAAGTAATTATAAAAGTAAAGTTTATTTATATGTAAAAGTAAATGAAAAGTAAAGTTTTATAAAAGTAAAGTTGTAAATGAAATTGAATAGAAAAGGTTTGCAAGGACTCGATTTACAATCTGTTTGGTCAAAGAGATTTATTTACTATCTGGTTGTCAAGTATATATAATATGTAAACTGGTTAGTCAATGAGCTTTTGCCCTTGACGCCACACTTAGGCTTAAGCGGGCTTAATCACGACAAGAGTTTTACATATTATATATATAAGGGACCAGATTAACCTCGACTAATAGCAGAATTGACCTTACTAAACTTTCATTTCAATTTCCAGAGTCTTTTTTTTTTATTTTTTTTTTATTTTTTAGGCCATGAATCCAGTAGTCATATGAGTAGTGTTATCCAACTTAGTAATTTAGCCTTCCATATAGGAGGCGATCAAACAATATAAATTATGATATAGAAAGTAAATAAGGTAGAAAAACTTACAATTAGAATAGGATGTATTCAGAAACTGGAAATATTATTAATCTTCACAAATATTACAAGGAAAGTTTTAAACAAAGTAGAACTGGAAAATAAAGTGGTGCCTAAAAACTAAAACCTGAGTCCCCTTTTATAGAGGGTGGAGCTCAAGGCCAAATACAGTACAAATTATTATGGCCGACATCTTTTATTGATTGTGGGCTCTTTAGACAAAATCATTTTGCCTTCACATGGCTACAGTGAGATTTCTTTAGATATTCTCACATGGCTTCTGTCTTTCCTTTCTTATCCTCTGTGTCTTCACTCATTTTAGTGGTATCTTCCATCTCTTCATTATTTTTGGACGATTCTCCAATATTTCTTGCCATTTGATACTTCAATTCCATGAATAATTCCGGTATGGACAATTGCATATCCTCTTCTTGGTCTTGGGATTCTCCACCAAGGCATTGAAATTGATTATCATCTTCAGAGGAGTCCTTCATTGAAGTGTCTGATTTTGAATATAATTGTTGATATTGAATTAAATCTTTTTGGACCTGGTTGATATATTCTTCCATGAGTTGTTGATGTGTCGGTTTTGTGATTCCACTAGACACTAATTTTGCTTCGATTAAGTGAATTGGAGTAACAGGAGCTAATTCTTTTAATTTTTCCTTTTCCTTTAATTTCTTTTGTTCTTTATATTTTAATAAAGTAGACTGAATATAATCAATAGTATCTTTTGATGCTAATTCACCAGTTTCTTTATCTACTTTGAGCATGTTTATCCAAAATTTAGTATAATATGCTCTTTTTAATTGTGGTAATTCTTGATCACCTGATTCAATTTCTGGTTCCCATCTCCATATCCACGGGATTGAAAATTCTCTAAAAAATATTAGAGAAGGAATAATTTGTTGAACACAATTAGCTCTTTTTTCTTCAAATAAGTTTGGGCAAATATTTACCCATTCAACATAGTAACTCTGGAATGGCTCTACAAGAATTTGAATTGAGGGACCATATGTTTTCCACCAATTAAAAAACCAATTTGGTAGTTTAGGGTTATAAACCGAAGAGAATACCTTAATAAACCAAGAATGTTTATTATTGGGATTTTGATAAAAAAAATATTTTGTGGAGGCTATCCACATAATCCCAGTAATTATAGCTGATTTTTAATTTATTTTCAGCGTTTATAAATTGCTTTTCCCTGAATGGAGATATTCCCCAATCTTCTATAGTAAGAATCCGTTTAATATGAATTTTACTATAAATGTGGAATCTGTAATTTGACCTGTTATCCTCTTTTGTGGTGTGCTTAATTTCACAAGTAGAGGTATCAAGTAGTAATTTTTCATAATATGTTCTGGATTTATAGGTCGGAGCTGTGTAAAATTGCGTATCCAGATACCTTGACATTAATTCCCAAGGTGTTTCATTTAGATTAAAATGATAATTTAGAATATCTTGATATTCAAGAATTAAAATTGTCTCCCTATGAGGGGTTTTAATAAAATTATCTGAAGAAGTATCATTATCTTCTTCTTGGATGATTGCATCCTTATATGGAGATTTTATTGCTCCTTGTTGATGCATAAATTGCATAAATTGTTGGTATAATTGTTCATTTCCTTGTAATAAAGGAAATTGAGAAGAGTCTTGAATTGCTCCTTGGGATATTTTTACATCCACTAGTCTTCCTCTGCCATGTTGAATTATGGTCTTGCCTCTCCCTCCTCTATTAGAGGGGTTTAATCCTCTTCCTCTTCCTCGAGGAATCATTCCTACAAAAATTCTCTTGTTAAGAAATCAGGAAGAGAATTGTCTTCCCCTTTCTTATAAACAATTTTAAAATCAAATGGGGCTAAATGGGCTTGCCATCTAGCAAACATTTGTTTTGAAACATCATGTTTGAAATCTTTAGTGAACATAAATTTTGCAGATTGACAATCAGTCTTTATTGTAAACTGTTGATTATATAAGTCATCTTGGAATTTTAAAACACATTTAACAATTGATAAGATTTCTTTAGCTATTGTAGCATAATTCTTTTGACCATTATTCCATTTTCCAGAATAAAATCTAACCAAGTATTCTAATTTATTTTCTGGATTAATCTGTTTTAATATTCCTCCATAACCTATATCAAAAGCATCTGTTGCAATTATTTTTTCCCAATTTGGATTTGCTAAGGATAAACATGGTAAATTTTTTACCTTTTCTTTAATTTTTTGGACTGTTCTAGTATGTTCTTGTGTCCAAGGAGTAGGAATCTTTTTTAGTCTATCATATAAGATTGATGTATCTTGTGCTAAATTTTTATAAAAGGGAGAAATATAATTTAAACTTCCTAAGAACCTCTGTAATTGTGTCTTATCTATTATTTCATTTGGAAATTTTGAAGCAAATTCAATACTCCTATTTATTGGAATTATGCTTCCTTTTTCTATATTGTGTCCTAGAAATCTAACCTTGGTTTGGAATAACATCATTTTTGGTTTGGAAACTACTAAACCATTTTGAATAATTAATTTTTCAAAGATTTCTAAATGTTTAAAATGTAATTCAATATTTTTAGAGAATATTAAAATGTCATCAATATAGACAATAATAAACTCTCCATATGGATTAAAGATATCATTCATAATCTTTTGGAATTCAAAAGGAGCATTTTTTAATCCAAATGGCATGACATTCCATTCATATTGTCCAAATGGAACATTAAAAGCAGTTTTATATCTATCTGATTCATCTATTTGAATCTGCCAATATCCAGATTTTAAGTCAAATTTAGAGAATATATTAGAATTATGTAATCTATCTAATAAATCTTTTTTATTAGGAATTGGATATCGAATCCATTTCAAAACTTTGTTTAGAGGTTTATAATTTATAACAAGTCTAGGTACTCCCCTCTCTTTTTCTGCATGTTTATTAACATAAAAAGCTGTACAAGACCATTGAGATTTTGATGGTCTTATTAATTTCTTATTAATTAAAGATTCAATTTCTTTTTTGCATAATTGCAGATATTCAGAATTCATTTGGCAAGGTCTTGCTTTTGTAGGAATTTTATCTTCATTAAAATCTTCTTCGTAAGGAAGGGTCACCGTATGCTTTTTTCTATTCCAGAAAGCATTAGGGTGATCATTACATATATGTAATGAAAATTTATTTGTTATTAACTTTATTTTATCTTGTAATTTAGGATTGTCTAATTGTTCATCAATTGTATAAGTTTGAATTTCTTGTTTTAAAAAATTTATTTGATTATTTTTTGCAATTAACATGTCTTGTATCTCATTTATCATTCTAGTCATTGGTCTAGTAATGAATTCAAATTTAATAGGTTTTCCTTCGTATGTTCCAATAATCCCTGTGGAATCTATCATTTGAATTGGAAATATTTTATTTAGAAATGGTGCTCTTAAAATCATCTGGTTAGTTATATTCTTAACAAGGACAAAATTAGTAGTAATACATATATTATTTTGACAAATTTTTGTATTTGAAAGTTTATAGTTAATCTTTAATGGTATTTCGTTAGCAGCTTTTAAACCTTGTTTTGTTTTTTCAAAATATTTAGTAGGAATTAATCCTTCCTGTAAGCAATTTAAATCTGCTCCACTATCCACAAGAGCAATATAATTCTTAGTAAAATTATTTGCTACAAGTAATTTGATTTTTATTAGCCATTTCTGAGATGTAACAATTTCCATAATATTTAAGAATTCCTGATTCTCTGGACTATCATCTCGAATAATATTTTTCCCCTTTTCTAAATTTATAATTCTATTTTCAAGAGATAAATTATTTTTCTTAATTCCTTGGATTTCCTTTTTGAGATTATTAATTTCAAGTATTAAATCATCTTTTGTTATTTGATTGCTACTTTGATGTTTCTGTTTTAATAAATTAAAAACTTCCGACATCATGTAATTTTGGTTGTTAGGTAGTGTATTAGCATGTCCTAAAGAATTTTTTTCTTCTTCTTTTAATAATTCATCAACTAATTTTGATCTTACTTCAGGATCTTTAACTAATTTTATTAACTCAAAAGTATCGTTATTTAATACATTTATTTTTAAATCTTCAAATTGAGCTTGGATTTTATATATTTCATCTTCCAATCTATTATCTTGACATTCACAATCTGATTCTGACATTAAAGATTCATTATCTAAACATTGTAAATTTTCTTTACTTGAAGAAGTATCAGATTCATCTATTGAATCTGTTTCAGAATTATCAGAAGTTAATAAAATTTTTGATAAACTTTCTTTTAACTCATCACTGATTTTTAGACTATTTATTTTCTTTTTCATCTTACATTTAATTGCAAAATGTCCGGGTTTACCACATTTGAAACAAACCTTAGATTTCTTTTTAAAATGATTTTCAAATTTTCTATTTGCCTTATAATTTTTTCTTTTTTCTGAAAACTTCTTTTTCTTTCTAAAAGTTTTGAATTCCTTATTATCTTTAGAAGTTGTTGGTTTGGAAGGAGAACAATCCATTCCAAATTGTTCACAGAAATGACCTAGTTGTTTTCTTTCTGTCAACCTATTTTTCTTCATTTGTTGATTTAATTTAATCTCATTACAAAGTAATTATAAAGTAATTATAAAAGTAAAGTTATGAATTTAATTATAAAAGTAATCTTTATATATATATATATATATATATATATATATATATATATATATATATATATATATATATATATATATATATATATATATATATATATATATATATATATATATATATATATATAAGCTATAAGTGGATATTACAAACTCCTATTTGATTATGTCCTAATACGTTCCATTTGTTAGATATCATTTGGTGATCGTTTATTCGGTAAACTTTATTCGAATCGAATGCTTTTCGTTGGAAATTGAGGTACGGATATTCTATACATTATATGTATATTTGGTGTCATCTTTCGATTGATTATCATTGTGATTATTGTTACGAATCTTCGATATATTTATATGTATATTTGTTGTCTTCGTTCAATTGATTATTTGTGATATTGATTATTTTGATTCTATGAATATTCTTAGTTTTCTTTTAAGTATTCATTTCGTTCATATGTTGTTTATTCGATAACTCATTCCTCTAATAAACATTCTTTCGATTAAAAGCTTCTTTATGTGAACTTCATATTTATTTCGATATATGCTTCTTTTGATCATTTGTTCGGATATCTTATCTTTTTAATAAGTATTCTTTTATTCGTAATATGTTTGTAAATTTGTCTATCTTAAACGTTCTTTTTATTCAAAACTCACCTTATTGTTTTGCCTCTTCCTTCGATACATGTTTCTTGAGATTGTTGATACAAATTCATCGTTCTTCTCGTATGTGTATCTTTTGACCGTTTGTACAAATTTCGTATAAGTCTCTTTGAAAATCTCGTTAAATGATTTGAAATATTATTGGTATGACATGTATGTTTGCATAAAAGTTTGTTTATGTTTTGTTTTGAAATCATATTACTTTATTATGATCATTTGGTGTACTAACGAGAATTTGTGATCATGTGTAGATTTGAAAATGAGTAAACGAAAAGTATTTTATGTGTCAAAAACCGTGTCTCGAAAACCCCAAACGAAACAACCCCGAATTAGCTCTTGAGACAGCCCCGAATCAGTCCGAAAACAGCCCCCGAAAGTGTTTCGAAACAGCCCCGAGTTAGTCCCGAAACAGCCCCGAAAAAGTCTCGAAACAACTCGGTAAAGAACACGTGTGATTGTGGTAATTTGTACGGTGATTCGTATAAAGTGTCACTCATTCCGTGTGGCTTTACATGTCCCGATAAGGACCCGTTAAGTTATTATTTCGTAAACAGATTGATAATGTTGTCATGGTGACTCGTGACAAGATTAGAACGAACGGTTGGGTAGACACGTGATTTTCAAAATAAATAAAATGTCACATTATATAATATTTTATGTTTGTGGTTAAACTACTTTACGTACATTATAAATAACTTTTTAAACATATTTTGGAGTCTTTTAATCACTTTGAAAATTTGTAAAATATGTCGAAATTTGTAACATATAAGTCGGTTAAAACGTTTTCGTAAGATGTGCCTAAGAGTAACCTATCCATGGAGGTCCCATGGGCGCGTTATTGTGACACCAATAATGTGGCATCGACCGTAGCGGTGTATTTTGCTATATCTACGGCGTCTCTTTTTGTTTACCCGGATTGTGGTAAGGTGCACTAAGTATTATTTGTTATAAGAGGCGTATGGATCGATCCTAGGAACTTTGTGTGTTTGATGGTGGACGTTTATCGTAGTGTCATACGAAACTTTTGCACCTTTTGGAAAGACTAGTGGTATGTGTTACCCTAAGATTTCATTTGATATTTGTTACCTATTTGTTTGATTCTTGGTGCATTATTTTACGAAATTTGGCTTTCTAAAATGTGAATATATGTTTGTATTACTTTGATATATTTGACGTTGGGTGTTGTGGATATATTACATATTTGTATTTTGCTTTGAAAATAAGTATGCTTTGAAAATAAGTTGTCTTGTAACTTTGTATTTTTAAGTAAGTTTTGTATTTACTTATTATGCATGTCATGCCTATTCCGTGTCATTTGTATATATCTGTTCACTGAGCATTCGCTCAGCCGTTTTCCATTTTTCTTTCTTAAACGGCAGGTACTCAGTGGTTTTGGGGAATTGGGTCGAGCGTAGAGAGCTTAAGGATATAGAACCCTGTCCATAGACTATTTAATCTTGTTTAGTACCTCATTTGAAATTTTGTCTTTTGAATATTCGATTTGCCTTTGTTTAAGTTAACGCCCTTTTTGCCTTTTAAGGTTCCGTTCGATATCATTTTGTATATACTTTGTAAGATCGGGGTGTTACAGTAAGCTAGTTTTTCTTCATCATTTCGTAAAATAGCTATGCAACTTTCTACACTGCGGCATCCTTCATTCGCTAGTTTCCGGCATTGTTCGGTTAAATTACCTTCATATCTATGCGTTTTGTTCCTAACACTAGGTGGAATTAAGTCTCTTTTCCAACGTCTTGTTATATACTTTTCTGGTATTTCGTCTATGCCACATGATTGTAAAACACAGAATATATGTCTACAGAGTATTCCACAACGTACAAAGTGATTACAGGTACAAACGTAAGTTTCATCCGCTATGTTATGTTTGACCTATAATATAAAATATATTATGATCACAGGTGATTACTATAAAATAACATCAACATACTAAGATTACTATAAAATAAATGGTGATGTTTAGTAATCACATACTAAGGCACTAAACTAATAAAACCACATGTGATTACTATAAAATAATATCAACATACTAAGATGATGTTTTAGTAATCACATACTAAGGCACTAAACTAATAAAATCACAGGTGATTAATATATGATAACATCAACATATTAAGATTACTATAAAATAAAAGGTGATGTTTAGTAATCACATACCTTAAATGTTGCTTCTTTTTTAACTTGAAGTTGAATCTCCGTTGCGGCTATCTCAGAAAACGGATCAACCTCATTTTGTTCCTGTTTTTTTCCTTTCCCTTTTGTTTTACCTTTGTAATTCTGTTGTTTGTCATTTGTTCTTTCTCTAATCATCATAATCTCACAACCTTCTTCTGTAGTGATTGAAATTTGTGAGCACAACCAAATAGAATTATCAATTTCTTCTTGTACCAAAAAAAATATTTCTTTTGTGTAAATATTTCTTGCATGTTCCTCGATTGGCCATCTTGTTATCAATTTTGGTGTTTTGCTCAATGTTTGATGATCTAAAATTTCTTGTTCATGTCTTTGCTTCTCCATTGCAGATTCAAAGAGATTCATAAAATTGATGAGTGTTGATCCATAACTTGTGAAGTGATTAAAGAACGAATTCTCACTTTCTGATCTTGATGTTGTTCTCATTAAACCGCACATTTCATATTCAATGGAGTAAGCGTGAATCCAAGTTGATCTTATCTAAAACAATTTTTCCAGCCAAACGTTGTCTTGAAGATTAAATTCTTCCAATAAAGAAATCCATTTTTGTTCAAAAATTTCAGGTTTATGATATATGTTCCATATAAGTTGATGGAGTCTCGGTCTGAAATCAGTGTGGTCGATTATGTTTCTATCAATCTGTAGTAAATAAAATAAGTTATTGAACATATCAGCTTTATATATGAAATAAAAACAAGAATAAAATTCTAAAATCACCGGTGATTACTAAACATTTGGTGGCATTTTATATTAACATTCTAAGGCACATTATTAATAAAATCACCGGTGATTACTAAACATTTGGTGACATTTTACATCTACATACTAAGGCACCAAATGTACTAAGGCACTAATTCACAAATTAAGGTATTAAGGCACTAAATCACAGGTGATTTCCTTTTTATACTTTGTTGACTACAAAATTGTAAGAACCTTAAATGTATTAAGGAATTAAGGCACTAAATCACAGGTGATTTTCCTTTATAATTTGTTGAATACAAAATTACATTTAAGTTTTTTAGTAACTTAATTTAATAAAATTCTAAAAACATGTAAACACAAAAATAATTTTTTTTTTGTACCTTAACTGTGAATTTTGTGACGATATGCCACATGCAAAGTCGATGCTTTGTTTCTGGAAGTACAGTTGCAATTGCTCTTTTCATTGCAGGATCTTGATCGGTTAAAATTATTCTTGGTTGCTTCTTGAATGCGTCTAAGAATGCCTTTAGCAGCCAAATGTATGTTTCTGTAGTTTCATTTCTCAGCATACCAGCACCAATGGTAACACACTTTTTGTGATTGTCGATTGCAGTGAACGGAACGAATATCATACTGTACCTGTAAATCATTAAAATCACATTTGATTATCAAATTTACAATTTCTTTAAAAAAAAATGTTCTAAATTATAATATACCTGTTGGTACAATAAGTTGCATCAAAAGAAATTATATCGCCAAATTCTTTGTAGTTTGCTTTTGTAGTTTCATCTGCCCAAAAGAAACACTCTAACTCGCTGTTTTTTATATCACAGAAGAAGCTGAAGTCTTTAACATATTCTTCTCTGTTTGTGAGTTTGGTTACAAGCATTTGAGCATCACTTTCTCCAATAAAAACATTCAAATCCCTTTTGAAGCTTTTGAAATCAGTTTTCGTCCCACTCACATGTGAATAACCCCCTTTTGTATTACAATATAAATTGTAAGAAACTGTTGCCCCATAATTTGAGTCTGCCATTTGTTTCATAAACATTAATTCTGGCATACCTAATTTTCTATTTTCCTTAGAAGATGCCTATACTCTATAGGGTTCAATGGGTGGCTGTGTTCTTCAACAAAAAGGTGTACCTTATATGTGAAAGTACCATCTACAAGTTTAATCATGATATTAGCATTGCATCCTGTTACCTGAAAAGTCGATTTTCTTTTAAGTTTCCCACTGTTTGCTGGATCCAACGTGTTGATATTTACACTTGGAGGATCACCATGTCTGTTGCAACGAATATACTTGCTTTTCATCTGTCCACTTTTTGTTTTTTTTGATGATGATAATTTTATGTCAAATCCTAACTTTATAGCATACTCTTTATAAATTCTGAAAGTCTGTTCAAATGATCCATAACTTTTTCCCCTAATTGGTTTGTCGTCATCTTTAACATAAGGTAACCAATATCGAGAACCACCAGGAGTCTCTATGTTGTTGTTATCATTTGAATATGCTGTTGGAGTGTTGTAGTGTGAACCTGTAAAGTCATAGGTAATTTTACATCAACATACTAATCCATATTATTAATAAAATCACCGGTGATTACTAAACATTTGGTGGCATTTTACATGAACAATCTAAGGCACATTATTAATAAAATCACCGGTGATTACTAAACATTTTGGTGACATTATTAATAAAATCACCGGTGATTTCTACTTGTACCCAAGTCACTGAAGAACCTAAACAACTTTTAGTTGGTACAACTGTTAACAACAACGTTAAACCTTTCTAAACCATGTGTAGTTGCTACAACCGATTAAAATATTGCTCAAACACCCATCAAGTGTTTTTTTGTTCAAAGAAATACAACAACAGATAACATACATAACCGTCACTTTATTAAACAAAATTATATGTAATCACCGGTGATTACTAAACATGTATGTTTAAACATACTAAACTAAATTAATACAATCACCAGTGATTACTAAACATATATGTTTAAACATACTAAACTAAATTTACATCAACATACTAAACTAAATTAATACAATCACAGGTGATTACTAAACATATATGTTTAAACATGTTTAGTAATCACATACTCAGGCATTAAACTAATAAAATTTCTGGTACTTGTTCAGTCGCTATATCGGTTCAAAATCATTAGTCACTCGTTTATTGTATTCGCTTTGTTCTAGTTCGTAACTGTTGAGTCTGTACTCTGTCGGAACTAATGTCGGAATAACTTCCGGAATCAATTTTATAAGTCCTAATACCAAGAAAACACATATTGAACTTTCCTAAGTTCATAACTAATCATAATTGAGAACTTTCAGTTAACAAAAAGGTCCAACGAAGCAATAACGTAAAAACGAAAAATCAGAAAAAGATGAGAAAAGGCCCGGTGCGCCGCACCCCCTTGCTAGGTGCGCAGCACCTAGCTGCAGATTTCAAAATATTTTCATGTTTAGTCCTTACCTCGTTTTTACACATTTTTAAACCAATCAAAAACGAGTCCAGGCACTCATTTACTGCATTTCAGTATTCCAACACCTCTTTAACATCATTTCACCTATTTTCATTTCATTTCCATTTTACAAATTCATTTTCTTAAAACAAAAACACATACACATTACACCTAGTTGAAGTTCTCTCTAAACTCTCACAAAAACACCTTCATTTCCAGAACATTTGGCCATCAAAATCCAGTTTCTACCCATAAAAAAATCGTTCATATCATCCAAAGGAGTTAAAGAGACCAAAAGATTTCGAAAAAGGACCAAGTTTGTAAAGATTTTTGAAGCTCAAATCCGACCAAAAGCATCATCCATTCGATTTCCTTCGGTAGATTACTTTCCTTTCACTGTTCTTACATAAATAATCGATTGCATGTAAGATCTAACGGTTAAAAATGTGTTTTTGTACAAATCTTTGACTTTTATGGTCAAAAACGTTTTTAATCGAAATACTCTTTAAATCCACGAATCTGTGAATAAAAGCACAGTAGAAGCTGTTAAAATGATGTTTTAAAAGATATTTACTAATTGCATGTTAGATCTAAACAATAAAAACAAGTTTTTATAAAGATTTATACCACTTTCTCTACAAAAACGATTTTTATCTAAATGATACTTAGATCTATGTTTTTATGGATAAAAGTTGTTTAGAAACCTTAATAATGATTTTTTATAAGTTGTCCACCGGTTGCATGTTGAAATCCTCGTGTCACAAAACGTTTTTAGCAAGAAAAACACCAAACGGGGATGAAACAGCAGCTAGGTGCGCAGCACCTAGGCCCAGGTGCGCAGCACCGAGCTGCTGTTCCCCCGAAAATCGTCGTTTTATTCGTTTAAAACTCGTACACACGTTCTAGACTTTTGCTAATACTGTTATAAGACTGAGATAAATAAAAATGATATTAATAATGACTTGTATCGGACTTTTTGGACTTAATTGACTAGTGGTGAAGTTATTTGGTGTATATGTATGTTTTGTGAGCGGAAATGATTGTAGGTTTTGGACATGAAATTTTGGGCGCGGAAGCGCTGCCCAAATTTCGTTAGAAAACCTAAATCATTTCAGTAACCAAAACATGGTTATTATAATGATAACTATGACTTTGAACTTTCAAACTAAAATAAACGTTAACCGCGTCGGACCAATTTTGAGACAATTTGACTTTGTTACATAACCATAAACAAAAGTTACCAAATCTTATATAAAGGACCAAATAAGACATTAACTTTTGAACAATCTTGGTATCCCTAGGCACTCCGTGATTCCCGACTCCGTTCTCCGATCGATTCCGAGTTCACTCTCTTCGCAAACCGTGAGTTACACCCCTCCTATCCTTTACCATTTTAAGTACTCTTTTGGGGGAGACATGAGATCAAATTTTTGTGAACTTGATAAACTATTTGAACTTATTGAACTTACGAACTATTTTGACTTTTGAACTATTTGAACTTATTGAACTTACAAACTATTTTGACTTTTGAACTATTTGAACTTATTGAACTTACGAACTATTTTGACTTTTGAACTATTTGAACTTATTGAACTTACGAACTATTTTGACTATTGAACTATTTGAACTTATTGAACTTATGGACTATTTTGACTGTTATGCGTAGACCACATCAATTGTTCGGATTGGCTTACTTTAGACTCCCTAGGTTTGCCTCTTTGGATATTGAAATAGACATTGATAGCTTGGTTGTATATAAGTGCTAAACCCTAGGTGAGAATATAATGCCGTAAGTGCAGACTAAAGGACTTTTGAAAACTGTTCGATCCAAGTCCCACAATTTTTCTCGGGCAACTATACACACTATTAGCAATAGCCGTTAGCATAAATTATGGATATCGATATTTAGGAGTGGTCACTCCTTACCAATGGGTAGCGACCAAGGTACATATTGCTATGTCCTCGCGGACTTGACCTCAGACTTGACTAGTGGGCAGTTCTTGACCAGAATCGGATTAGTGTGTAGACTAAATCTTACGTATATTAAGCTTAGTGGTTGGTACAACTCGAGGATCATAGGTCTATATTACGCATATACTTACGTTCTGTCTTGCACATGTGGATTAATCCACCGCTGAGGTAATGACTACGACCCCGTTTGCTCGCTACACTATTTGACTTTGTATCTGACTTAGGCTTACTATGGTCGTACTTGAACTCATTTTTAAACTTACTTAAATTTTTACTAAAGTACTTGAAATTGTCTTGAAATTTGGTCATTCTTGAATTTTAAGCACTTAAATTTAATTAAGTTACTCTCGAATTTTAAGTATCTGATTTTATCTTGAAATTCTTTGACTTGAACTCTTAAATTGAACTTCTCTTCAAAACAAAACTGTAACTCACTCACTACGTTTTCGTAGTTGACACTTTATCTCATGTTTCAGGAATTAAGCGTAAGTTATGAAGTGCATTGCTCGAGCGGTCAAGTCCATCATGTGAAGTGTACTTGGGAAGAAGACCTTATTTTGGGAATTTTATTTAAAAACACTTTTGATCATGTACTATGGTTTATATTGAACTTGGTTGTATCTTTGACATGTACCCTTTTTAATTTAAATCTTAATGACTCGAACCGATATTTTTAGTGTAACCCGTGAAATGATTCTTTGCTCTTCACATTCCGTGTTTCCGCTTTAGCGGGGTGTGACAGACTTGGTATCAGAGCCAGGTTATAGTGAAAACGGTTTTAAAATCTTTCAAAAAGTTTTCGAAACCAAAACTATAACCAAGGCTTTTCAGAAAACGTCATTTCGGGTTCAAACTTTAGTATGTTATTTTCCACAATTGCATGATTGACTTTTTCAACTATGCGTGACTTGATCAACCACCCGTAGTTCAAAATGAATTATGCAAGAACGGAAAATGAAAGGCTATCGTTAAAACGGTTTTGAGTCCATAAAATTCCCGGTCTTGTCAATTCCCGACACTCACATGATTGACCCGTGCATGCATTTTACTTACGATTTTCCTATTCTTAGTTTTCCCCGTACTTATGTAACTCTCTATTCGCAGATACGCCATGTCTCAGTCCTCGAACTCTCGATCCCTCCCCCGAGCCGCCTCTTCCTCTCACGAACCCTCCGAAGGCCACACCGCATCCGAGAGTCAGCGTCACCAGACGACTGACCCAACGGAAGACACCTCCCAGACCATCAGCAGCAGCCACGGGTCCAGCCCAAGGTCGGTACTCCCACCTCCTAGACTGGTGCCCGCTGCCGCACCACAGCCCCGAGGACCAAGTGCTGGAGCACCTATGCATCCGCCGTCGGGCCCATTCCGACCCGCGCCTCCCCAGTCTTTCTTGGACCCCTACGATCCCGCTTTTCGCACCCCGTTATCGGAGCGTTACGCATGGAATCGTCAGTTCATTGAGGAAAGACGGCGTGCGCAGGAGTCCGGACCCTCCCGACCCATGATGCCACCTACTCACCAGCCTCTTCCCCCGGACGCCTTCCTCAACTTACACCGCCAAGTCCGTGGACTTGCCGAGGAAGCCCAGGAGCAGGGCCTTCTTTTATTTGAAGTCTCCGATGCTGCAAACGAGCTAGCACAACAGTCCCGGCGGATCATACTGACGGCGCAGGCCACCGCCCGGACCGTCCAATGCCTCGTCAGAGCTTGCACAGTCATGGGAGCACTTGTCGTAGCTCTCGCCGCCATGATGTTCTTGGAAGAGCGTTATTAGGCATATTTCCTTTTTATTGTACTGTACCGGCTTAGTCGTAATTTTCCCATTGTACACGGCTTGAGCCACTACTTATTGTTCCTCTATGTATTGTACTTGTATGTTTCTCTCAGTGAATTTGTCAGGTGTACCGAAAACTTCTTATTATCAATGAAAAATTCTATCTTTTATCATTGTTTTGTCGTGTCTTGTGAACTTTGTACTTGTTGTGAACACTATGGTTCTATCCTAAGTCATAATCTTGCGTGAACTACTTGATCATTCGTGTTAATCTCGTGCTGTGACTATCTATGATCACTTAAATCGTAATTCGTATCATATCTCATCCGCGCATTCTAAACCCAACCTAAATTCTTTCTATTGCAGAATCATGGCACCCCCGCACTTGAGCACTAGTGACCTCGCCGAACAAGTCATCGCCCATATGAACGCAGCAATACCCGACTTGATCGCCCAGGTGATCGCCGGAGTGAGTGACAGGATCTTCAGAGGCGATAACCCGACACCTTTCGTTCGGAGATCATTCATGACAACAACCTCCCTCCTCCTCCAGCCCCCGTCACTCGAAGGAAGAGCGAGAAGCGTAAGACTAGTCACCAAACCATAAGGGGGGACCTCAACATGAAGCCCGCCATCAGACGCCGAGAGTATGCTGGACCGCACCCTAAGTGCGGTAAGTGCTACCGGCATCACACTGGGGACTGCCATGCGTGCTACACGTGCAACAAAATCGGACACCTCTTCCGACAATGCCATGAACATGCTGCTAAGCAGTACGAGGACGAGGACTTTGGAACCAACCCTCTACCTCCCCCTCTAGCCATCTTCCAACGAAGTGGGAACAAGAGAAGGAAGCTTCACCACCAAATTTCACGGACTAGCATCACCCGAGGATACCCCAACTTACCTCGGATCCACACTGGACCGCACCCCCGATGTAGCAGATGTCCCTTCCCCCATGTCCGGAAGTGCCCGGTATGCAAACTTTGCAACACAGTGGGACACTACCCCTGGTGCTGTCCAGAAAATGCGAACAGAAGGCTGCTATGTCTCGAATGTGGGAGCAACCAGCACTTTCGTGAGGATTGTCTCTTAGAGCGTACCACAGAGACCCTCGGTACTCTCGCAATCACAGCCGAGGAAGCCTCTCAGAGCCTCAAAGCAACTACTGGTATGTTCCCTGTCAAAAGACCCTTTTTCCTTCCGCGCTATTTGATTCGAGAACTAAAGAAAACCCTGCCCCTTAGAGATTTGGACATCTCATCAGTTTAGGACCTCAGGCCTTACGGATAGTTCACTTTTCGAAAATGCCAACGATCCATTAGTCGCAGCTACAACGCAAATTTAGGATCCCCAGAACACCGTCTGCCTACAATTCTTCCACCGACCCAGTCCTTACCAAACCATCGAGCCCTGACGCCCCCGTCGGATAAACCAACCACCGCACTATTGAGTTAAAGTCGTTCGTTCCGATAAACTCACTAGTTTTCCGCGAAGAACCACGACGCACCCTCCGCTCACGACGCCGAGTATAAACCTAAGGGAAGCCGAGTCCAAGACACCTCTGTAGTCAAGGACCATCCAAAGTTTTCTTGAGAAATCGCCCGGACTACCGCTGAGAGCGACGAGCGGGAATTCCAGATAAACCTTGTTCCTAGCACGGCACCACCAGCCAAGGCTCCCTACCAACTAGCACAATCCGAGATGCTAAGGCAGCCAAAGCCGCTGTAGGAACCTCCCAACTCTAACTCTACCACTCAAAGTCAACCCGAGGAGTCCAGCCCCCTAACAAGAGACAGACAGATCCCTTCGTTGTACGCCAAGCGTCATGAACTCATCGAACAGACCGTCGTGAACCGATAACCGTCCCCGAGGATCGACAACCAGTCTGAGTAGTTGCAGGATGCAACACCCCTCTAGAAGGTCGACCCCGTCCGAGTTATCACCATGTTCGCGACATCCCGACCAACACTTGCAAGGACCGCATGTTCCGAACTAGATGCAAACCACCCAAGCCCCTCCCCTGTTAGTACGCCTGAACAGCACATCGCCGGTATTCATGGACTTAATGAACACGGTGTGTAGGCCGTACTTGGATAACCGATAACCTTACTCCTCGCCAACACACACACCTACCCAAGGAAGATCCTGTGAGCATCCCGAGCTCACCCTTGAACCCTTCCACGGTCATGAATCGCACGCCAACTTCCCTGAATTCGAACGCTGACCCCGAGCAGGACACTTCCCGACTCTTTGGTCAACCTCGAAGGAACTCAGGCCAGGCCAAACGTAGCTTGTAGTACCAAGCCCCTAGCATGAACTCGGAAGTCCGAAGATAATCACGAACCCATACCCGTCAAGGGCCATCGAATTGTTATTCCATTTACCCGGGATCCGACTTGCTGTGACCGGAGTTCCCGAGAACACTATTCTGGCCGGACACTGTGTAAGGACACTACCTTGTACTCCGCCAGGTGCCTCACTTACCTCGAGGCCAAAGCAGGACACCGAAACTCACCCCACCATTAGTCGATCTACGTCCCCCTCTCCTCGAAGTGCCCTCCTGAGAATCGCCAGGGATGCGACTATACCTCATCACCCCTCACAATTCGCCTGTCTTCAATCGGGTACACTTGCGTCACGGACCCCGTGCCAGCACGAAGTGTGAACCCATTAGTCTATGCTTGGACGCAAGTGTCAAACACTGCCCTGTCAGCTAGGAACTGACGGTTGACGACTTGCAAGGTCCTACATCTACCTCTACTCGCGAAGGACCGGAAACGTTCCGTACTCGGCCAAGAAGCCGCGCGACCATCTGGAAGTAAAACCTCAATCCCTTGGATGGCAATAGGGTATCCCTTATGATACCGCCACGGAAGGAGAACAGTCTGCTTCTGGAAACGCGGCAAACTAAGCCGAAGTACATCGGTTCGATCTAAGTCTCGGGACATACCGATCCGACCTCCCATTGTTAATAATTTTCCCGACCGTCTCCCAATATTCTTAAGTGCCCCTTTTCACACTTGAAGAGTGTTCATCGGATGAGATCCTCGCCACCTCTCTCGAAAAGAGGTCAAAACTGCTACCAAACCAAACTCTTGTCGAACCACGTAGGTTATTGACTTCAAGGTCAAACGACATTAACCGAACCCTGTCCCCATTTCTGAGTTCGGTGGAACCTCTGACTTAGTCCCACTACCGCGGAAAGACGCAGGGACCAAAACTCGTCAGGAAAGTCCACCATAATCCGACGGCATTTCTTCTCCATGGGACGAACTAAATTTCGGGACGAAATTTCTTTCAACCCGGGGAGAATGTGACAACCGTCAAAATTTCTGGTACTTGTTCAGTCGCTATATCGGTTCAAAATCATTAGTCACTCGTTTATCGTATTCGCTTTGTTCTAGTTCGTAACTGTTGAGTCTGTACTCTGTCGGAACTAATGTCGGAATAACTTCCGGAATCAATTTTATAAGTCCTAATACCAAGAAAACACATATTGAACTTTCCTAAGTTCATAACTAATCATAATTGAGAACTTTCAGTTAACAAAAAGGTCCAACGAAGCAATAACGTAAAAACGAAAAATCAGAAAAAGCTGAGAAAAGGCCCGGTGCGCCGCACCCCCTTGCTAGGTGCGCAGCACCTAGCTGCAGATTTCAAAATATTTTCATGTTTAGTCCTTACCTCGTTTTTACACATTTTTAAACCAATCAAAACGAGTCCAGGCACTCATTTACTGCATTTCAGTATTCCAACACCTCTTTAACATCATTTCACCTATTTTCATTTCATTTCCATTTTACAAATTCATAACAAAACACATACACATTACACCTAGTTGAAGTTCTCTCTAAACTCTCACAAAAACACCTTCATTTCCAGAACATTTGGCCATCAAATCCAGTTTCTACCCATAAAAAAATCGTTCATATCATCCAAAGGAGTTAAAGAGACCAAAAGATTTCGAAAAAGGACCAAATTTGTAAAGATTTTTGAAGCTCAAATCCGACCAAAAGCATCATCCATTCGATTTCCTTCGGTAGATTACTTTCCTTTCACTGTTCTTACATAAATAATCGATTGCATGTAAGATCTAACGGTTAAAAATGTGTTTTTGTACAAATCTTTGACTTTTATGGTCAAAAACGTTTTTAATCGAAATACTCTTTAAATCCACGAATCTGTGAATAAAAGCACAGTAGAAGCTGTTAAAATGATGTTTTAAAAGATATTTACTAATTGCATGTTAGATCTAAACAATAAAAACAAGTTTTTATAAAGATTTATACCACTTTCTCTACAAAAAACGATTTTTATCTAAATGATACTTAGATCTATGTTTTTATGGATAAAAGTTGTTTAGAAACCTTAATAATGATGTTTTATAAGTTGTCCACCGGTTGCATGTTGAAATCCTCGTGTCACAAAACGTTTTTAGCAAGAAAAACACCAAACGGGGATGAAACAGCAGCTAGGTGCGCAGCACCTAGGCCCAGGTGCGCAGCACCGAGCTGCTGTTCCCCCGAAAATCGTTGTTTTATTCGTTTAAAACTCGTACACACGTTCTGGACTTTTGCTAATACTGTTATAAGACTGAGATAAATAAAAATGATATTAATAATGACTTGTATCGGACTTTTTGGACTTAATTGACTAGTGGTGAAGTTATTTGGTGTATATGTATGTTTTGTGAGCGGAAATGATTGTAGGTTTTGGACATGAAATTTTGGGCGCGGAAGCGCTGCCCAAATTTCGTTAGAAAACCTAAATCATTTCAGTAACCAAAACATGGTTATTATAATGATAACTATGACTTCAAACTAAAATAAACGTTAACCGCGTCGGACCAATTTTGAGACAATTTGACTTTGTTACATAACCATAAACAAAAGTTACCAAATCTTATATAAAGGACCAAATAAGACATTAACTTTTGAACAATCTTGGTATCCCTAGGCACTCCGTGATTCCCGACTCCGTTCTCCGATCGATTCCGAGTTCACTCTCTTCGCAAACCGTGAGTTACACCCCTCCTATCCTTTACCATTTTAAGTACTCTTTTGGGGGAGACATGAGATCAAATTTTTGTGAACTTGATAAACTATTTGAACTTATTGAACTTACGAACTATTTTGACTTTTGAACTATTTGAACTTATTGAACTTACAAACTATTTTGACTTTTGAACTATTTGAACTTATTGAACTTACGAACTATTTTGACTTTTGAACTATTTGAACTTATTGAACTTACGAACTATTTTGACTATTGAACTATTTGAACTTATTGAACTTATGGACTATTTTGACTGTTATGCGTAGACCACATCAATTGTTCGGATTGGCTTACTTTAGACTCCCTAGGTTTGCTTCTTTGGATATTGAAATAGACATTGATAGCTTGGTTGTATTTAAGTGCTAAACCCTAGGTGAGAATATAATGCCGTAAGTGCAGACTAAAGGACTTTTGAAAACTGTTCGATCCAAGTCCCACAATTTTTCTCGGGCAACTATACACACTATTAGCAATAGCCGTTAGCATAAATTATGGATATCGATATTTAGGAGTGGTCACTCCTTACCAATGGGTAGCGACCAAGGTACATATTGCTATGTCCTCGCGGACTTGACCTCAGACTTGACTAGTGGGCAGTTCTTGACCAGAATCGGATTAGTGTGTAGACTAAATCTTACGTATATTAAGCTTAGTGGTTGGTACAACTCGAGGATCATAGGTCTATATTACGCATATACTTACGTTCTGTCTTGCACATGTGGATTAATCCACCGCTGAGGTAATGACTACGACCCCGTTTTCGCTACACTATTTGACTTTGTATCTGACTTAGGCTTACTATGGTCGTACTTGAACTCATTTTTAAACTTACTTAAATTTTTACTAAAGTACTTGAAATTGTCTTGAAATTTGGTCATTCTTGAATTTTAAGCACTTAAATTTAATTAAGTTACTCTCGAATTTTAAGTATCTGATCTTATCTTGAAATTCTTTGACTTGAACTCTTAAATTGAACTTCTCTTCAAAACAAAACTGTAACTCACTCACTACGTTTTCGTAGTTGACACTTTATCTCATGTTTTAGGAATTAAGCGTAAGTTATGAAGTGCATTGCTCGAGCGGTCAAGTCCATCATGTGAAGTGTACTTGGGAAGAAGACCTTATTTTGGGAATTTTATTTAAAAACACTTTTGATCATGTACTATGGTTTATATTGAACTTGGTTATATCTTTGACATGTACCCTTTTTAATTTAAATCTTAATGACTCGAACCGATATTTTTAGTGTAACCCGTGAAATGATTCTTTGCTCTTCACATTCCGTGTTTCCGCTTTAGCGGGGTGTGACAGATTGTTAAAATATCCTTCAATCGATTGTTAAAAAAAAATCGGATCTAAAAATCGATTGTCAAACCTTCAATTGATTGTTAAAATTCGGATTACAATGGAGAGATTTTTGTTTTAGGGTTTTAAAAATTGATCGAGTTTTGAGCGTCTAATTCTTAATATTTTCTTTTTTCTTAAGCGCGTGTAACTTTTAAATATTTTTTGAATATGACTAAAAGCCCCTCCGTGGTTTTGATCTATTAATGAATTTGTGTGGCTAAAAAGGTGATCCCTGGATCTCTAGCAAAAAAGAGATCCCATTTGAACTCTCCCATATATATATATATATATATATATATATATATATATATATATATATATATATATATATATATATATATATATATATATATATATATATATATACTAAAATAAAATTCTGAAACAATGCTGGAGATGCCACGTGACACCTATATATTATTTGGTTGATTTTTTCTATGAAATCAAAATAAATGAAACAATGTGTTTATTTTTCTTGTTTCATGCTTTATGTTATTTACTTAAAACAACTCTTTTAGAAATATTTATACATTTAGTCTTAAAAATTAAATCTTATAACTCACCAGAAAGATTTAATTTTTATAACTGATCTAAATTTTTATAATCCATTTAAAAAGAATAATTTATATTGTATTTGATTAATAGTTTCCTACAAATATGGATTATTTTCGGAAAATTATATTAAATATTAATTTGTTTCATTTCCTATTTTAATTTTGAATTATTTAAAAATTTGTAATATCATTGTTAATTCATTTTTTATTTACATTTATTAACAATATATTTTAGGAAATTTTTATTACATTAGTATATTCTTTTTGATAAAGATATTAGAATTCTAAGGATATTCTTAATGTTGGATGTTCTTTTATATGTTGACTAAGTAGATTATTGCTCCGCGATAACGCGGGTAAATATAAATAAAAATTGAATCGTAAATTTTATGTTTATGAACAGTTCTTTTAAATTATTATGAGAATACAATATTACACGTATAATAACAAATATACATTTATATTTATACACATGTTGTTTATAGTTATAATAAGATATATACATTTATGTTTATACACATATATTAATATTTTATATTAAAAGATTTTATAATAATAATAATAATGTAAATCATAGTCCAATAAGAGACATATGTTTTTTATTCTAATAATGGTGGAATTGAAGAGAGAATGCAGTTATGGATTGTAAGAGTGTGTAAAATGAAAAAAATATTTGATGACATCATCAATTTCATCTAACGGTTGAAATCAAAGTATCTAACTTATCCAATTGATCTTACTTCGCCATGTCGCATTTAAGGCCCATCTTTTATTATATATTAAAGATGTCAATTATATCACCTGGGAAAGAGTTGGAAATATTTGAAATATTATTTAGTTAGTTTTAGTTCCTCCAAATTATCTAAATAAATAACAAAGAGGTTTATCCTTTTTTTTTATGTTTCATTCACTATGTTGTTTGTTTAGAGTTTTTTTTTTCAAACATTTTATCTTGAAAGTTATATTTTTAATCTTAAATTAAAAAGATTACTAATTTTTACAATGATCGAAATTTATATAATCCATTTGAAAAAATTATATCTATATTGATTTCTTAACTAATAGTTTCCACAAATATGAATTATATTAAGGAAATCATATTAATATTAATTTGTTTTAATTATTTTCAAAAGTTCAGATTTTTCTTAAAACAATTATTATGTTATTTATGATTATATTTTAAACAAACGAACGTTCTCGAAATATTGACCAATGAGTTAACTAATAATCTTAAAATTCCTATATAAATTCAAATTTTTTCTTTATTTTCTTATTACTTTTGAGTAAATTTTAATAATTAAAAATTTAAGTTTTAAGATTAAATATAAGAAAACCAAAAAATAACAACTATATAATTTTCATGTAAAAGCTTAGAAACTATTTTAGGTTCAAAAATGTTAGATGTTCTACTATATTTTCCGAACAACGGATTTTTTACAAATGATTCTAATTTATTGACTAACATTAATTACAACACCAAGAGTAATGGGGGAAGAGTTGAAAACAAGTATATTACTTACTTGGTCTTTAACTAACGAATTTCCCAAATAGCATTATAAAAGTCTGGTTATTGAAATAATTACTATAACTAACATTTATCAAAATGAAATTTTCGTTTCATTTGTAAAATTACTGTTTAGATGATTAAAAAATTAATATAAACTTTTGCAAAGTAAAAAAGTCAACAATATAAGGCTACAATTTCTATTTATTTCACTTTTAAATAAAATATAAACAATTTCATAAACAAAACCATATTTTTGTCGGAGTGGTTAGTTCTCTTGCTATTTCCCTTGGAGACTAGGGTTCGATCCCAGCAAAAGCCAAATTGTTTTTATTTTTTTTTAGTTGTTGATTGGGTTTTGGTTTTGTGTTTTGATTATTTTTTAGTTGTTTATTGGGTTTTGGTTTTATCAATTTTTTTATATAGTTGTTTATTGTGTTTTGGTTTTATAAAATGATAGTTTCTTTTTATTTGTTCAAGGTTTTGTAATAGGTTTTTTTTCCTTTATGAAATAAGATTATGTTACAACGAGCGGCTATCCCTACTCAATATTATATTTTGGATGTCTTTAAGTTTGAATTATTGTTTTATAGAAATATGTATCATTATTTTTGATAAATAGACATATTCGTATGACGGTATATCATTTGATTGGAATCGATACAACTAAATACGTAGAAATTCCAGCTTGCTGCGAAGCACGAATATCATAATACTTGTTTTAAACAATCATTGAACATAGCAAAATAAATAAAACAATGCAAACATGTATTTCTTATATAATTTTTTTTAGAGTAAATTACATAGATCGTCCCTAAGGTTTATATCAAATTACGATTATCGTCCCAAAGTTTAAAAAGTTGCATGGTATGTCCCAAAGTTTAGAGTAATTACGGATTTCGTCCCTAATTTGGATGTCCGTTAATTTCACCGTTAGGGTTCCCTCACGTGTTAAACACGTGAGGGGTATTTTTGTCTTTTCGCATGTCTTCACTCTCATTTTTGGACACACACAGCCACACAGCCACACTCTCTCTTCACTCTTCACTCTAATTTCCCCTCCTCTCTCTCACACACAGACACACACACACACACAGACACACAGCCACACAGCCACACACATTCAGATTCAACCGATGACCACCATAGCGTTGTTAATACTCCCCCGACCGTTGCAAACACTACACCGCGCCATAATCGAATTGTTTAAAAAAGGGGGCGGCGATCCAGCACCGGAAAATGGAAGCCCTTCATCTCCGTTCACCGCCGTTTCCACCTCGCTAACTTCACACAAATCTCCACTGAAATTACACCGAAACAGCATCATCAGCTTCAAAGACGACGAAGACGAGTTCTGCTGCTGCCGGCGACGACGAAGACGAGTTCTGCTGCTGCCGGCGAAGACGACGGCGGCGGTCCGTTCTGCTGCTGCCGGCGACAATTAAAGGAGGAACTGATTGATGAAATTGAAGTTATGAATTTTTTTGAGTTATGAATTTTTTTGAGTTCTGCTGCTGCCGGCGACATTTTATTCATTTTGAGTTATGAATTTTTTTATTTAATTTTGTGGATTGTAACTGATTGATGAAATTGAAGATTTGTTTGTGTTATGTGTTGAGTTGAATTATGAATTGGTGATCGGAATGGATATAAAAATGGATTTTGTCAAAAAGATGGTTATGTGATTTATTTGATTTTGACTTTATTGGTACCCAATCTTGACTTTATTGGCAAAATGACTGAAATACCCCTCACGTGTTTAACACGTGAGGGAACCCTAACGGTGAAATAGACGGCCGTCTAAAATAGGGACGAAATCCGTAATTACTCTAAACTTTGGGACATACCATGCAACTTTTTAAACTTAGGGATGATAACCGTAATTTGATATAAACCTTAGGGACGATCTATGTAATTTACTCTTTTTTTTAACTTAATTATAAATATGAGTAAATTACATAAATCGTCCCTATGGTTTATATGAAATTACGGATTTCGTCCCTAACTTTAAAAAGTTGCATGGATCGTCCAGTTTTCCAAACTAATTACTCATTTCGTCCCTAATTATAACGTCCGTTTATTTTTACGTTAGCCTGGCCCACGTGTAAAACACGTGAGGGTATTTTAGTCTTTTCCCAGTCTTCGATTTCATTACCCTCTTTTCTAATCGATTTCATTTTCTATCCCTAATCTTTTAACCTAATTTCTCTCACTTCATCTTCTTCGCAATCCTTCTATAACACAAATTCATACACTCAATCAATGTTAAAATTCCCTAATCTACCAACCGATAAAAATGGTGATCACTGAAATGGGTAGGGTTCGACTTCCAACCGATAATATCGCTCTTCTACCACAGTTTTATGGTAAGTTTTTTTTTTTTTTTTTTCATTTTATAGTCATTAACAACCATAGTAATGGTTAATGACACAAAATTATTTCTTATTTCAGAAAATGACAAGACACATTTACCATGAAGATTCATCACGGTGGCAAGTTTACAAGTTTCCCTGAAAGGAGGTATATTAATTGGCTTGAATCGTATGTTGATCTTTTAGATATTGATACCTTTTCAGTTCATGAGTTGGATGATATTATGGTAGAATTAGGCTATAAAAAAGATGATATTATGTTTTACCATTATTAGATTCCTAATATTGATTTGGATTTCGGACTTGAGGCACTTGCTAGTGACCAGGATATAAATAGGTTGTCTAAATATGTTGCTGAACATAAGATGCTTAATATGTACATTGAACATGGTTCAACTAGTTTAAACACTTATTTTGTGGTAGACCAGAACACACCACCAAGAACCTGTGTTAGAATTGAAGAAATCCTTGATGACACACCAACTAGAATGACAAAAGGAAAAATCAAAGCTTCTAAAATGTTGTTGTTAGACTAGTACACACCACCAAGAATCAGTGTTAGAAATGAAGAAATACCTAATGACACACCAACTAGAATGACAAAAGGAAAAATCAAAACTTCTAAAATGTTGTTGTTAGAGTATGGCCAAGTTAGTGTTCAAACTGATAAGGATAAAGGCAAAGTTGTTGACTTAGATGATCCTTTTGTGGACTTAGATGATTAGTGTATGATACAAATTATAAGGGTAAAAGCAAAGTTGTAGAACCATCTGAAATTGATGAAATGAATAAGGATAAAAAAGGTTGTTGATAAGGATTTAGAGAACAATCTGAAATTGATTCGTGGCCCATTACTAGCATCAAAATCCACCGAGTCTTGTAAGCTACCAGTAATACTCTCTCTTGTCAAACATATTACTTGATGGGTAATTTAGTTAATTGAAAATTTAGACGTGAACGTGTTTGACACGTTTTGTAATTTGAGTCGGTTTATAATTGGGATTTGTTTTTGGTCGTGGAATTTGTAGCTTTGAATTTGAATACGAATTAAGCTTTTGTTCGTTATTCTTCTGGTCTCTAATTCTAACAAATTGGTATCAGATCCAATCGATCAATCATCTTTCGTCATACTTCGTCTAGGTTCCCGACTCTAGGACTTGTTTCACATAAGAATTATTCCTCAAGAATTGAATCGATTGGTGTTTGAATTAATCAGAAGCTTGAATCATCGACTAATTGTTGGCAACAAGTTTTGTGTTATTTGTTCGAATTAATCGATCAATCATCGTTCTAATTCTTGATTGTCGTTTCTCTGGTTTCTTGAAGATAACCACGTATTTTCTTTCTTTGTTGGGCTAGTTTGTTAATTGGGTTGTTGTTTCTTTCTTTGTTGGTCCAGTTTTTTTTTAATTGTGCTGTTGGGCTTACTTATATATATATATATATATATATATATATATATATATATATATATATATATATATATATATATATATATATATATATATATATATATATATATATATATATGTGGATCAAATACAAACCATACCTAAAATACATACAAATAAGTACGTTTTAAAAATAGTTAAAAAAAAGTTTTTTTCACATTTTTTTCGGAGAATATTCCTAAAATAACCTCCAGAATCTTTTTAAGAAATAAAAAAAAGATTTGATTTTTTTCGGAAAAAAACGTAGATGCATTTTTTCGGTAGTTATATTTTTCTAATTTTATAAAAAATGCATCTACTTATTTCAAATATGCATCTAATTTATGGATAAAACTGCATCTTATTATTAATATTACAAAAAATTGAGTTAAAATGCACCTTATTTTTGGAAATACATCGACTTTTCTAAAAAAATGCATCTACCGAAAAAATGCATCCAAGTTTTTAAAAATAAAAAATTTCGAAACAAAATCAATTTTTTTTATTTCATAAAATGATTCTAGAGGTTATTTTAGGTTGATTCTCCGAAATAGTTTAAAAAAAAACATTTTTTTACTAATTTAAAATTGATTTTGGAGTTTTCTTACCTGTATGTATTTTAAGCATAGAGTGTAACGGAACCTCACCCTATATATATATATATATATATATATATATATATATATATATATATATATATATATATATATATATATATATATATATATATATATATATATATATATATATATATATAGGGAATGGTTCATGCGAGAACCAAAAATTCTACGAGAACTGCGAGAACTAAATCTAGATTGTTGATAATTTGATCAATGGTCAAAATTCGTGATGGCAGATTCGTAATTAACTAGAAGTTTGAGTACCATTTTATTAGGATCAAAAGGATGTTAATGGTAATTTACACACCTAAAAACTCTCATTTCTCTCTCCTTTTTAAACCAATTAAAACATATCCAAATTCTTTTCCTCACTTCCCCAACCGTTCAAAATGGTGATCCCAATCCACCCAAATATATTGATTATAACGTGGCTTTTGGGTGAAAAATATTCAATTGGTTTTGAAAAAAAGCAATTGAATCGGAGTGACAGAGGTTTTAAAGAAGTAAACGATGCCATGACGGAGGTGATTCGTTCTGTGTTTAAAAAAAGGTTAGATTATAAATTTTGATTTTTTTTTTATTCTTTATTATTGTTTAAATCAATCTAAAATGAAGAATTTTACAGTCGAACAGAAGAGGAGGATAAGGTTAACCAGGAGAATCTAGAAAAGGCCATGAAAAAAGTGTTTGAAAATCGAAGCGACCAGTCAAACCAAAGATGTTGAGATGGTTTTTTTTATTCTTTATTATTGTTTAAATCAATCTAAAATGAAGAATTTTACAGTCAAACAGAAAAGGAGGATAAGGTTAACCAGGAGAATCTAGAAAAGGCCATGAAAAAAGTGTTTGAAAATCGAAGCGACCTGTCAAACAAAGATGTTGAGATGGTTTTTGAGCCACCATGGTTAACTACTGTGGATGGATGTCGGGGAATTGAATATGAATTGGGGTGTTCTTCAGAACATATATGATGCTACACGTTTTCGTGGATTGTTGCACAACTTATCTTTTGAAGATACGAGAATGGTAAGTCTATTCTAGTTTGTTTATCATTTGTCTAGACTTTGATGCATTGTGATAATAATAATACAAATATCATTTACTTTCAGGCACTGTATGTAAATTCACTCACGTTAAGAAATGGCGAAAATCAAGAACATAAAGGATGATGAAGAAAAACCTTCGTTTACTCCTTTTCTTTCTTTCATTTGTACCTAGTTTTAGGATTTTTATTTTAACTTTTTACGATTACTATGAGTTGTTCATATTTGATCATACTTACTTCATGGATTTTTTCTCTATCACATCTGAACATCGTCACGTGTTCATATATTATCACAGTTTTTCATTTGTAAATATTAAAGGTGCGATCATATGAACACACATAAAAGTGAGTTTAGTATTGAAAAGTTAGGGTTCTCCAAATAAATTTTTTTTACTGAAGCATCATATACATTAAAGTGAAATTAATATATTTGTATATTTATCTTTTCCCAGTTGCTATGTAAAGAACGATATTCGTAACCATGCGAAAAAATCATTAACTGAAGGTTTTTAATAAAGAAAAACCTTTGTTCATAATGCACAAGATTTAAAATACTAAACCAATCGACGAATTATTTTTTTTCCCAGACCACACAAAAGTTTTACTAGAAAATGATAATTACTTTCAAAAGATATGTAGTGAAAAAAAGGAATAAATTAAGATGAGAGAGAAAAGAAAAAAGAATCTAAATTACAAATAAGAAGATTACTATTTTACCACTTTTAATTTCAGAAAAAGGTTTAATATTCAAAAATAAATGAGTGGCTGAGAATGAGTTCTCGCTGTTCTCGCAAAAATCTGAGTTATCGCATGAACTAATCCCTATATATATATATATATATATATATATATAGGTGAGTTCAAATAGGAACCACTAAATATTTGAGAACCATTAGGAACCACATATATTCACTAAAGTATATATATTCACTAATGTATAGTAAGATCAAATAAAAGGTTGTATACATTAGTGAATGTATATACATTAGTGAATATATGTCTATATTCACTAGTGTATATGTGGTTCGTAATGGTTTCTAATTATTTGTATGGTTCTCATTTGAAACCAACTCTATATATATATATATATATATATATATATATATATATATATATATATATATATATATATATATATATATATATATATATATATATATAAATATATATATATATACTATTGATATAGAGAAGTTCAATGGTAAAAATAATTTTAGTTTGTGGAGGATCAAGATACGAGCGTTGTTGAAATAACAAGGCATATGGACACCTCTTGCTGGTCCAAAACCGGCTTCTATGAATGACGCTGATTATAAGTTACAAGACGAAAAGGCGCACTCGACTATTTTGCTATCTTTATCTGATGAAGTTATATACGAGGTTGCAGATCAGGAAATGGTTGCTGGAATTTGGTTAAATTTAGAATCGCTTTATATGAGAAAATCATTGACGAATAAGTTGTTACTGAAACAACGTTTGTTTTCGCTCCGAAAGAAATAGGGCTCGGCATTGAAAGAGCATCTCGATGCATTGAACTCAATCTTAATGGATTTGAAGAATGTTGAAGTAAAGATTGATGTTGAAGTAAAGATTGATGATGAAGATGCGACTCTCATTCTTCTTGTGGCGTTACCTCCCTCGTATGAAATTTTTTGTGAACTCCTTTGTTGTTGGTAGAGACACTATTACATTAGAAGATGTTCGATCTGGCTTGCATTCCCGGGAGCTCCGTCATCAAGTATCAGGATATTCGGAATCTCATTCGGCATCCCAGTCTGTTGGCTTATCAGCTACAAGTCATGATAGGGGTAGGCATCAGACAGAAAAAGGAAAAAACAAAGTAGAGATAAAGGTAGATCGAATTCAAGACCTCGAGCGCCTAATCCTCGAGATACGTGCAACTATTGTAAAGATACGGGTCACTGGAAGAGAGATTGTCCTAAACTAAAAGGAAAGGTGTCAATAGCAGCTACTGCTAAGGATGACTCGGGTTCGGAACGCGATATAGTTCTCTCGATAGTTGATTATAAAGGTAAACCCAATACATGGGTTATGGATTCTGATTGTTCCTTTCATATGAGTCTAGTCGTGATTTGTTTGTGACATATGAAGAGAGTGATGGTGGTAATGTTTTAATATGTAATGATTCACCAAGTAAGGTCGTTGGAATTGGGACAGTTCAGATTAAGGTACACGATGAAGTTGTTAGAACCCTTACAAATGTTCGTCATGTTCCAAATCTTACAAAAAATTTAATCTCATTTGGTATTATGGACTCTAAAGGCTTCAAATACATTAGTGAAAATGGTGTCCTTCGTGTTTCGAGGGGTGCTTTGTTGGTTATGAAAGAACTTAGAGGTACTTCTTCTTTGTAAGTTTTACAAGGGGAGATAGTTACATATTTCGTTGCTGTTTCTTGTTCCGAGAAAAGCAATTCATATTTGACCAGGTTGTGGCATATGCGACTCGGTCACATTAGTGAAAAAGGTGTGGTCATGCTCAACCAACGAGGAATACTTGGCAGTCACAAGGTAGCTAATTTGGAATTTTGTGAGCCTTGTGTTTTCGGGAAACAAAATCGGGTAAGTTTTTCAAAATCAATTCATCAGACGAAGGTAACTCTCGATTATCTTCATTCAGATTGTTGGGGGCCTTCTCGAGTACCTTCTCTAGGTGGTGCTCGATATTTTCTCTCGATTATAGACGATTTCTCTAGGATGACGTGGGTGTTTATGATGAAACACAAGAGTGAGGCGTTTGAAAAATTTAAGCACTGGAAGGTTCTTATTGAGAACCAAACGGGAAGGAGGATCAAGCGTCTTCGAACAGATAATGGTTTGGTGTTTTGTTCGAGAGAGTTTGATAAGTTTTGTAAAGATGAAGGAATTGTTAGACATCTTACAGTCCGTAATAATCCTCAACAAAACAGAGTAGCTGAGCGAATGAACATGACTCTATTAGAAAGAGATTGATGCTTACTTTTGAATGACGAGTTAGATAGAAGTTTTGGGGATGAAGTTGTCAACACAACTTGCTATCTAGTAAATCGGTCACCTGCTACCGCTATTGATTGCAAAACTCCTATATAAATTTGGTCTGGAAAGCCTGTAGATTATTCGAAGCTTCGCTTTTTTGGATGCCCTTCATATTACCATGTTAGCGCAGGAAAGTTAGATCCGCAGGTGAAGAAGGGTTTTTTAAATGGGATATGGTGATGGAGTTAAAGGATATAGAATTTGGTCACCATCTAAGAGAAGAGTTATCTTAAGCAGAGATGTGACATTTGATGAGGATTATATGTTTCGTATGAAACAAGATCCAAATGATTTGAAGATCCATAAAGGTGTTCCTGAAAAGGTGGAGCATGTTGTTACACATGTTCCTGAACATATGTTAGATCATGTTACTCCACCTTTAGTTAATACGATGAACCAAATTCACCACATAGAGATGATCATGCAAATTCAAGACACTTGGAAAACGAGCAAGGCATGACTATAGCTCTTGATAGATCTCGTAGAAACGCAAAAGCACCTAATTGGTATGGTTTTAAGGATTATGCAGCTTATGCGTTACAAGTAGCTGAAGAAGTGGAATATCTTAAACCGACTACTTATCAGGAAGAAATTACTTCTAAAGAGTTTGCTTTGTGGATTGTAGCTATGGTTGAAGAGATTGAATCTCTTTATAAGAATATGACATGGAAACTAGTGAAACTTCCTAAAGGAAGAAAAGTTGTTGATTGCAAGTGGCTTTTCAAGATTAATATGGATTATCAGGTTCCCACGACATCAGGTTCAAGGCACGACTAGTACCAAAGGGATTTAGCCAAAAGGAGGGAACTTATTACAACGAGATATTCTCCCCAATTGTACGACATGCATCTATTCGAGTGCTACTGTCTTTAATAGCACATCATGACATGGAATTAGAACAGGTAGATGTGAATACCACATTTCTTCATGGTGATCTTGGAGAAGAAATTTACATGAGTCAATCTGAAGGATTCATTGTTCAAGGCACAGAGGATTATGTGTGTAAGCTTCAAAAATCGCTCTATGGTTTGAAGCAGTCACCCAGACAATGGTACAAGAGATTTGATAGCTTTATGGTACAGCATGGTATAGTAGAAGTCCTAATGATTGTTGTGTCTATCATAAGAAGGTGGTGTCTGGATCATTTATCTACTTACTCTTGTACGTTGATGATATGCTTGTGGCAGCTAAAGATACAGAGGATGTTAATTCGTTAAAGAAGCTTCTTACAGAGTTAGATATGAAACATTTGGGAGCAGCTTGAAAGATTTTAGGTATGGAAATAATTCGAGATCGAGAACATTGGCAGATTTTCTTATCACATAAAAGTTATATCGAGAAGATCATTTCTCGTTTTGGTATGCGTTCAGCAAAACCAGTAAACTCCTTCTTCTGCAAATTTTCGTTTGTCTACCGCTTGTGCTCCCCAAACTGAGGCAGAGATAGAGTTTATGTCGCATATTCCCTATGCTAGCGCAGTAGGAAGTTTGATGAATGTGATGGTTGTACGGGGCCCGTTATTACTCATGCTGTAAGTGTTGTGTCGCGATATATGGCTCATCCAGGAAAAGACACATTGGAATGCGGTAAAAAGCGTTTTTCGATATTTGAAAGGGTCATCTGACGTTGGTCTCATCTACGGTGGTTAACGTGAATGTTTAGTTGTCGGATACTCAGATTCAGACTATGCTGCAGATCTTGATGCTAGAAGATCGTTGACATGTTATGTTTTCACTATTGGAAACTCGGTTGTAACTTGGAAAGCTACACTACAACCATCAGTAGCTTTATCTAGTACTGAAGCCGAGTATATGGCTTTGACCGAAGTAGCTAAGGAGGGAATTTGGTTGAAAGGTTTGATTGAAGATCTTGGTTTCCCTCAAGACCAAATGACTGTTTTTTTGTGATAGCATGAGTGCTATTTATTTTGCTAAAGGTCAAGTATACCATGATCGGACTAAACACATAGATGTTCGTTATCACTTTATTCGTACCGAACGTAGAATCAAAGTGAAGAAGATTGGAACTGCAAACAATTATGCTGATGTGTTTACAAAACCGGTTACTGTGAGTAAGTTTCGCCACTATTTAGATTTGCTCAATATAGATAATTGGAAACATAGTAATTGAAGAGTTCAAGTCAAGGAGGTGATTGTTAGGTAACGTGACTTAAACTTGATGGGTAATTTGGTTAATTTGGTTGATTGATAATTTAGATATGAACGTGTTTGACACTTTTTGTAATTTGAGTCGGTTTATAATTTGGATTTGTTTTTGGTCGTTAGTTCTCCTATAGATAGGAAATAAAATAATTAGAATTTGAACCTTTGAATTTGAATACGAATAAAGATTTTGTTCGTTTTTCTTCTTGTCTCTGATCCTAACAAAATACGTACACCTTATCATGTCCAACATCCGTATTGGAAATCTCATTCGTTTTGTTACTACCCGAGAAAAACTCTCCGCCCACATAACTTTTGATTGAGATTTCCTAGAAAATGACGACTCGACTCTTGCACTTCTCCCACCATTCTCCGGCGATTCCATTTCTAACTCTTCGTCATCTTCCCCGTCTAAAAAACCACCGTCTTCCAGTCTATCTGCCAAGTTAACGTCCTCATATTCGCTCTCATTTTCTTCATCAGATTCCGGCTGAATCTCCAGGATATCCTTAACTTCCTCTATGATACTAACGCAAATTCTTTGGACCGTAATTTTAATCTCAAAACATCTGAACCCCATGTTTGAACAAGGACTTTACCGATTAAAAGCGATTGGTTACCATTAAGTTCACATATCATAGACTGTACCCCACCATTCTTCTATCATTCTAAAAACCTTGGCTGACCAAACTGATACAGGAACTCCCATAATGTTGATCCAAGTAAGTCGCCATGGCAGCGCGTTTGAATCATCCCATTTTCTTAATTTTCTTAGCCATTGACCAATACCATGTTCTTTTCGTCAAATCACATTTGATGTAGTCTCTTTCGAATCAAGGACCACCATAACATCTAGACCACCTAAATACTTCACTTGGACTCCTGTTAGACCCTCGGTAGAGCACAAGATGGGAAGTTTTTCAAAGAATTCATACTTTATTAATCCTCCAATAACCACACGTTCCAAGATGTCATGGCATTTGTCGGCTTCAGTAACATTGACTACCCTCAATTAGTCATCACTCATTTTACTTTCCGTTCCACGTGTCTTCTGTATCTATCTTGTTGACAACTACGTCTCTATAGTTCCGACCCTCTGGAGTGCTTATTGTAATTGGTTGGTCCTTCTTCCCCAGTTCTACAACTTTATTACTCTCCCGACCAGCCTTAAGATTCATATTAGCTCTATTATTTGCCTTAAACACTATCAATTTTGTAGTGCCAATACGGATACTGTCCAATCTTCTCGCAAACTCATCCTCATCATGGACATGTTTAAATCGAGCGAATCCAAACCTAAAACCACACTTTAGTCTCTTCTTTGCCATGTATACCTATGTTAGCCACCCATACTTTCTAAAAAGTCCCCGTAGATTCTCAGTGTTCCATGTATCAGGGAAATTGAAGAACAAAAACGATGAGATTTGTTGCTCTTGTCTTTTGGTGAAGTCTCTCTCTCGGTTCCGATCACTCTCCCACCGTCGATACCCAAATCGCCCTGGCCTGTTGTGATTTCGGTTTTTAAAGGTTTGGAAAGGTGTAATTTGGTTTTCAATCATTTTCTTAGATTTTGAGTAGTAAGGCCCAATAAACAACATCGTATTAGGTTGTATTATTTTTCAAACAAGTATAGGTGAAAACCTGTAACCGGTTTTTTTCAAACCCGACGAGAAATCCGAAACCGGTTATTACGAAAACCGGTTACACCATAACCGAAACCGGTTACCCATAACCGGAACCGGTTAGACCGGTTTTTAGTTTAAAAGGAGACCGGTTTTTTACCGGTTAATATGGAAAACCGGTTAAAACCGGTTTTGTCAGTTACCGTTAGAAAATGTTAGTTTCCGTTAGAATCCGTCAGTGACCATTAAATTTCGACCGTTACAGCCCGTTAGAGTCCGTTAGAGCGTTTTTTTCAACTTTTTTTTGAGTTTTTTGACTTGCCTATATATAGTTCTACTAGTTTATGTTCAAAACACACCAAAATCTCAATTCTTCATCTCTCTAAATCATCAAAAACTCACAAAATCACCAAAAACTCACAAAAAAAACTATATGTATTCTACTTTTTTCTTATAAAAACACAAAAACTCTACTATTTTTTTTCTCATTCTTCTCTCAAAATGGAAAACAAAAATCACAACAAGCTTCCGCTTCCGTTTCCGCTAGTAGCAATGTTCGAAACATCAAAGTTTACACTAACGACGATATAGCGCAAATTATACAAACTACTCGTAACAAGGATATTTGGGCTTTTTTCGATTTGTGCATCATGAAAGAGCACATTGCAAGAAGTGTGGGAAGTTTTTAGGCTCTAATTCAAACACAACTAAGAAATCACAAAAACGGGGCTTGTAAAGTGGTTATTAAAGAAGGTTCACAATCGGAACTTGGTGCGGATGGGAGCGTATTTATATACGATAATGATGCGGTTCGAGAAGCATTTACGAAGTTTGTCATTCAATAGGGGCTTCCATTCAACCACTTCGACAACCAACGACTTACGAAAATTATCAAACAAAGGCTACAACCACGATACAAACAAGTAAGTCGTACTACGCTTAGAAATGATGCCTTTAAATATTGGGAAAAATCTAAAAATGAAATAATTAATGGTTTTCGAAACTATAAATATGGGGTAAATATTACTTGTGATGTTTGGACCGCACCACATGGTATGACAAATTCATATTTAGCCGTTACGGCCCATTGGTTTCATGATGACCAAGATCTTAAATCTTGGTTATTGATGAAACGTACAATTGCTTTTAAATTGTTTGGTTATCCACATACGGGAAATAATTTGAGAAAAATATTAAATGACACACTAGTTGAATATAGTTTAGACGATAAAGTTTTTACAATTTCACTAGATAATGCGTCAAATAATACTAAAGTGATGAATTTTCTAAAATTACGTATAAAACCAATTTTAGATGGCGCTTTTTTCATTCTCGTTGTGTTGCTCATGTTATAAATTTGTCCGTGAAAAGTGCATTATTAATATGTGATGGTTTACGTCAAAAATTTAGAAAATTATTAGTAACTATATATAGTTCAAGTAACTAACGACAAGCTAATTGTAAACGTTTTCGAAACAATGTGGTGAAATTCCCCTAGGACCTTGCTATGATAATAATACTAGGTGGAATTCTACCTATACTATGTTTGAAAATATATTACGACAACGTGCTACTTTATATGCTTTCAATGACGTTTTAGTTGCAAAAAATAAGTCTGTAGCTATTTACGAATATGAATGGGATCGACTAAGAGAAATAACTTCGTTTTTATTAGTTTTTAAAGAGGCTACGACTATATTATCGGGTGTATATTACCCAACTATCCCTTTAGTTCTAAACCAAATTTTATTATGACCGAAAAATTAAAAGATTTTGAAATGTCCGAATATCCAATGTTTAGACAAGTCATTAGAGTTATAAAAAAGAAGTTTATAAAATATTTTAAACTCTTGCCATTGGTTTTTACTTGTTCCGCCACACTAAATCCTTATTTAAATGTTAGCGGGGTACAAAGTTTAATGAAATCAATTTTGAAAAATTTAGGCTTACACTTTGACCCAAAGCCGAGATTTATTCAAGAAGAACAAAAAAGATTTGAAGATAATTTTGATGCATTATTTGCTATATATTGTGATAAATATAATCAACAAAGTGTTCCAATTGTTAACACAATGTGGGCGGGAGCGGGAACATCTTCGAGTCAAACTAGTAATCAAAACTTAAATATAAACCTTTATAACACTTTACTTCAAGACGCTATAAAGCGTCAAAGAACATCCGCTCCAACAAGGGAATTGGGACAATATAAGGCTACAAATTTCTTTACTACTCTCGGTATTGATGGATTTGTTAGTTTTGACATTTTGGCTTGGTGGAAAGAAAGAGAAATACAATTTCCCATTTTAGCCGCTATGGCTCGGGATTTATTAGCCGTCCAAGCTACGACGGTAGCTTCCGAATCGGCCTTTTCCGTTAGCGGTAGAATAATATCGGAAAGAAGGTCAAGACTAACCCCTCAAGCCGTGGAAGTTTGTGTATGCTTGAAAGATTACTTGGACGGAGTCGAAAGGATACAAAATGTAACAACATTGGAAGGCCCATTATCAGAAGACGTTGAAGAAGGTATCGGACTAGAAGAAGTCGAAACGGGGATTTCACCTACAACTACCGAAACCAAACTAGACGAAGGTGAATTTGAAGATTTTGAAGTAGAAGGGGAAGACGAACAAGATGTAGTAGTAGTAAACGACGAGTAGTTAAGTGTATTCGGGTGATGGCAATGCCGAAGCTCGATATACTTACTACACGATCGATTATATTTTTAGTTGTAATTGTATCAAAATTGTAATAAAACTAATGTTTGTGTTTTATATTTTTAGTTGTAATTGTATTATTTAAAATTGAAATAAAAGATATGTTTATATTTTATATTTTTTCCAACTTAGAATCCGAAAAAAACCAAAAAAAAAAAAACCAATTAAAAAACCGGTTCAAAACCGAAAAAACCGATTCCGAACATTTTTAACCGAAAAAACCGGTTTCAAAAAAACCGGTTTAACCGAAACTGGTTTTAAAAAAAAAACTTTTTTTTTCAACTGGTTTTTTTTTAACCGAAAACCGATAAAAACCGATTTGTTGCACCTATACAAACAAGTACATTTTTCACTTAATAATTTAGAATAGTAAAGATAGAATATTTTTTTATACGATATAACTAGTTTATTTCTCGCGTATATATGGATAATTTTATAAAAAAAAAGTATAAGTATAATATAGAAAAACTAAGAGAACATTGTGTAATATTAATAATACATGACAATATGAGTTGAGATACAATATATTTGTTGTTTCATTTATATATACGTGTTTCAACTTCTTTTTTAAATTTGTATTCGTAGAGAACTCTATCGAAAATAATACAATTGTAACATATTAAAAGATTGTTTTATGGTGTTTGTAAAGTTAATGTAAGAGTTGCATCCTGCTAAGTTTATATGTCATTTGAGTATTTTTATAAGTATATATCAAATTTAAGATTTTAAATTATATCCTGTGTTATGTCATGTTGATAAGAGTAGGTCTTCAACGAATTCTATATTTAATTTTGTTTTATTTAAAAGTTTAGTTTTAGAGGTCAAATTAAATAGCTTCTATTTATGATTTTTTAGTCTTTTGTTACTCGAGTATGGTTGTATGTATCTCTACACAAAGTGTCTCTTTTTGTAAGTCAACATTCACTTTTATTATTTTATATTCTTTCACACACATACTATATATAGAATATTAGAAGTCAAACTAAATTCTTTTGTTAGTCCATTTTCCATTTATCGTTAAACAAAAACAAAAATATAGAAGATATCTCTTTTTTTATGTCAACATTAAATCCTATTTTTTTACGAGTATATGCTTTTACTTTCTTAGAAAGAAAAACCAAAAAAGAAAAATAATAAGAGATTTCGTTTTTCTTTTTTAATTAAAAAAGTTTAATATATAAAAATATTTACGAATTAAAGTAGTGGTGTTAAACTATATTTTTTAAAATATTATTAAAGTTGAAGAATTAAAATTTTATTTCAAATGTAAGGGCCAAAACAAAAATAGTTAATGATGATGTGATATGACGTCATCACTTTAATTTAAGGGTGTGAAATTAATCTTCAAACTCACTTTAAATAGTTAATGATGATGTGACTTTTAATGCAAATCTTTTAATATATATTATAGATAGATAATTTTTACCTAAATATTAAGTGTAATCATAATAATTAAATTTATATTTTGATGATATATTATAAATGGTTAGGTTTGGTTTTTCCGGTTCGGTTTTTGGAGTAAACCAAAACCAAACCGAATATTTAGATTTTTCTCACATCAAAAACAGAACCGCCAGTTTTTACTTTAGTTTGGTTTTTTCGGTTTCAATTCGATTTTTTTAATTTTTCTACTCACCTCTATAAGAACAGGTCGAAAATATAAACTATATATATATATATATATATATATATATATATATATATATATATATATATATATATATATATATATATATATATATATATAAAATAACAAAAAGATGTACATGGCCAACAAGTCAAGAAACAAACATATACATAACAAAAACATACATATATACAAGGTAATTGGACATGTCAAAAACAAAACATATACATATATAAATACATAAAACATATATATATGGGTCAAACAGGTGCGTAACAAGCCTATATAATAAGTATACGAGTTTACTTGAGTGTAAAAAGAAAAAGATGCATTAACCCAAACCAATGAGAAGCTCGGATTAGATGACGATTAAGGTAATGATGGTGGATGTGGTAATATAGAGCTAAAAACACTCCTTATGTGAACACAGCATCATCCCCATAATTTATCTCCAGTGTAAGAATTAGAACTCAGGTGATGTTTTAAAGCAGATGAAGTGAATTTTTTTTAGAGTTAGAAATGTGTATGGTGTGTAGTTGATGATCTTTTATTTGAGAGATATTTCATAAAAGCTAGGTTTGAAGTTAGCTTCGTGACACTCGTCCTAGTCCAAACTATATTTATGTAACAAAAACCAGTTTTATGTAACATGAACTAGTTTTATGTAACATGAACTAGTTGCATACCCGAACCACTTTTATGTAACGAGACTAAAATGAATCAAGTACTTTTATATATACGGTTTCTAAAAGGGGAACCTATCAAAAAATGACTTGTGATTTTTACCATTTGACATTTTTATGAGGTGTTCCTGTTATGGCCTCCAGAAATTGTATATATTAGATAATTATCTTAAGAGTAAATTGCATTTTAGTTTCTCAGTACCAGTACAAGTTAATTCAACGATTTCATGCTTAAACTTTTTTTTTCCGCAATTTATGTCTCTAAAAGATTATTTTTCACTCATTTTCTACCTATCGGAGAGGAAATGTCGAGTTGTTATCTTTTGTCCCATCCGTCAAGTTACAATTAGTTTTTACCGTTAAATGTTAACTGAACTAACTGAAAGAATAAAAAATGTAATTTTATTTATTTTTATTTATTTATTTAATTATTATTATTATTACTATTATTATAATTATTATTATTATTATTATTATTATTATTATTATTATTATTACTTTTTTTTCTTTTATATAGAACATATGTGCTTTTTCGCTCAAAAATTAATTTAAAATCACATTTGATTTTTCACATATGTTTTTCAATGACCATCCGTCACCGTAGATAATATGTGATTTAAAAAACTTCTTTTTTGTACCGCCTTCATGCAAATCATATGTGATTTTTTAAGAACGTAAACATAAATGTGATTTTTTAAAAAACGTAAATATAAATGTGATTTTTTAAAAACTTAAATATAAATGTGATTTTTTAAAAACGTAAATATAAATGTGATTTTTTAAATTTTGTAGCGCCTCCCTTAAATTTTTTACTCTCAGGGATGATCGTCGAAAAAATTGTGAAATATTAAATATGATTTTAAATATAATTTTTGTATGCAAAAAAGGACATAACTTTTACAAAAAAAAAGGCAAAAAAAAAGAGGAAAAAAATTAATTAATTAAAATAAATAAAAGAAAATTTAATTTTTTTGTCCTTTCAGTTAGTTCAGTTAACATTTAACGGTAAAACTAACTGTACTTTGACAGAAACGAAAAAAGAAAATTTAAGGACAAAATCGACAAATTGAATAGTCATGAGAGACTAAAATTATAATTTACTCTTATCTTATCTTATATTTAGGAAAGGTTAATGTTTTTCGTGTTTAAATACGCGGGTCACTTAATATATATATGTGATAAGAAAGTTAGTTTTCTACTTATTTTTCTAAAGGTTATTTGGTGCTTATTTTCACAACTTACTTGTAGCTTATTTATAGAGCTTTTGACTCCTTATCTATATCTATTTTGGAAAGCTTAAGGATCACTTATTCGTCGAGTTGATTTTTTTAATCAATAGTGCCCGAGTCAACTCAACTAACCCGTTTATACCAGCACAAAACGTCAACTCCTCGACTTTTAACTAACTCATCTATTTTCCAGCTTTAAACGAAAGTAATTTTAGTTTTTCTTTCATTTTTTTTTTCTAATTCTTTCAATATTTTGGCAGGTGCTAACTTTTTAGTTGCGTCAACATTTTTTGTTTTATCGAACGTGGTGGTGAGAAAAACGACTACAATACTAGGAAGGACATCACTAATCATATTCATTCCGGCGTTCACAATATATGTTAGTGCGATCTCCATGAGTAAATTTCTTGTTTTACATAAGTAAAAGACACTTATTTTGAAAGTATATGTTTATTATAATGTAAACATGATGCGTATGTGGCAAGCGTTTTTTGATGGCAAAAAGCTATGCGAGACAATGAACCTTTAGAGGCTTTTGCATATTTAGTTTAAGTTTGTATACTTTCCGAATGTTTTAACTCTTCGGTTGTTGTCACTAAACTTTGTGATTTTCTAGGCTCGGCGTTTTTTATTTAGAGGACGTTGATGAAGATGGAAAACTAAAAAAGGAACAAAAGGTTAAGCTTATTGGGACGTTAATTCCGTTTAAAAAGTAGCGTGTAATGTTTGGAATACATTTGGTCCGAACAAAGACATTAACCAAATAGTGTAAGATTATATAATTTATAATTGAGTTAATTATTTTGAAATGTATCGAACTTTAGATAAGAAAAACTATTATATGGATCCAAATCTCAAACGTTTTAATGTATTTAACGAACTCTTATAAAAAGCTATTGTGTGCATTTTTTTTCTACTTGTAACTTGTTGATGGGGTGATGTGGAACAAATTTTTAAATTTTATATAGATGGAATTTTAATTATTATAATTTTTAAAGACAAAATACTTATTTCTTTTCTCTACATAGGTGTCAAGTTTTAATTGGTAACCTTTATTGTTTATTTTTGGGAATTGAAAAAAACAACACTATGAGTAGTGTATAATTTATTTGACCATGCATTATTTGGTTATAAATTAATAAATCTGTCCGTCTATATTTTTGGAATATTCTTTTTCTTTAATAAATGTACAACAAATTTATATGTGTAATATGTCACACCCCGCTCAGGCGGAAATCCGAGGTGTACAATCAATACGGTATCAGAGATTTCACAAGTTACATTAAACATAAATAACAATACAATCATCAATAGATTAAATAAAATTCGATTACATCGATACATAAATCCGAATGAAATTATAAAAGGGAACTAAGAAGTTGGATATTACAGGAACTAATACAAATCGAAAGTAAATAAGTTCAACATAAAAATATCCATGTAGTCAGTCAAAAGTAAAGCTTGCAATTAAGAGTAACCTCAAATCCCTGAAAAACGTTTAAAAGAGACGTCAACAATAATGTTGGTGGGTTATACGCATTTTCATAAAAACACACAAGTATAAAAGTTTAGTAAGTTTGATCGAGTAAAATCAGTGATAAATATGCTAAAGACCATAGTAATAACATATATTATATCTTGAATAAGGAAATCTAGTAAGATGTATGTATAGCCCTAGATATCGTTCGCACCTGAACCTTACATCAAAACCCTCTACCTTAAGTGTCAAACTAAAGCAATATCACGAATAAACCGGTCATAATATCGACCCCTAGGGACCGCACAAAGGTCATAATCCCATAACAGCGATGAGGGTTTGTAAAACCCTTATAGATCTATATATACGCACCGATGGCTCTAAAGAGTTAACAGGTTTGCAGTGAGGGCCTTATACTACCACCAAGGCCATATAAGTAAAGGGACACTTAAATCTAAAGGCAACATAATCTACCAGCCTAATCAAGATAATATAGATATAAACATTAGACAAACGCTTAACATGCCCGAATAAATATTAAAACGGGAAAAGGGCAACGTATAACTCACAGTAAAGCGATAAAGTATGTCGGGTAAATGACAATCAAGCAAACGATGCTCCAACGCCTAAGTGCCCTAGCATACACACAATAAATAAGTCTAAGTATCTCTAGTCTAGTAGGGTTGCCTTATACGATTAACGTTGTGTGATATATAAATAATATCGTTCGAAAATAGTATTTTGAATATAATACAACATACTTTGTGTCAAACGACAACCTTATACTTTATTTTCAAAAGAGTTTGTGATTACGGTCGAGTATTGGAGAAACGTATGTTTTATAAAAAGATCATACGTTTTCGTCGAAACCGTATTAATAAATGTCGTAGTCGAGATTGTTGTCACGTTTCGAGTCCGAAACGTTTATTTGATAAAGTATATTAACTTAAATATAATATTTAGTATGTATAAATAGGTTTGAGTAAGAGTAAGAATTAAACAACGAAAACTAGAACGGGAATACGAGGAATAGATGTTTGTTGCATTGATCATAAGTTGTTGCGCTATAAAGGTGTTGTTTTACAACATTGTTGGGCCATGCAACGTGTTGTTGCACAACATGGTTTTTGTTACGGAGCCTAAGTGAGTCACGCAACATGGTGTTGCGTTGGAAGGTGTTACGGATAGAAAAGGGAGGTATCACGCAACCTGAAGGTTGTTACTCTACTAAAGGTTGTTTCAGTATGGTGAGTGTTGCGCAAGTTATAATTATTTCGGTAAAAAGTAACCCACTGCGACACAACATGGGGTAGCTGCATCGCAATGGCTGTTTCGTTAGAATTTCTGTTACGCAAGTTTCTTGTTACGTGACTTGTTACGGAAGTTTGTTACGGTACCATATTGTTGCGCAACTTGGGGGTTTTTACGCAACTTTGTTGCGTAAAAGTGTTACGGAGGTTGTTTCAGTGTACAAGTAACGAAACAAACAAGAATATGGAGTTGGGCGCTCGCTGCGTCGCAGCTGTCAGGGTCTGCGGCGTAGTTGGCTTGTTACGCTGAGCCAATGGTTGTTCCGTTAGCCCCGTTGTGGCGCAACATGCTCTTGGTGCGGCGCAACAGGCTGCGAAACAGAAATAAACTTTATGTTTTCGAGTTTTAAGCAAATGTTTTTGCTACATATTTATACCTTATGTCCAGAATATATATATTATAGGTATTTTCTTCCACATTTTAGGTGTTTAACGGTTTAAAATAGCACTTTTACATATAATATTTTAAATAAGAAAAATGGTGACTTTAATATATAAATCTTGTTATAAATTAGTGTTTTCTTTTATATAATTATACGTTTATGTTTTGTAACCAAGATTAAACGAAAGTTTATGAAAAATAAAGAAGTTTAAGAACAAAATGGTGAGAAAAACATACCGAAATGGAGGAAAACGAAATGGAGAGTGAACACGAGGTAAAGGGCTTGACTTCAGGATGAAAACCTTGACGAAAATGGTGTTTATGTGGCTGAATTTCTCTTGAAATCGTTTGAGTTTTAGAGAGATGGTGGAGGATTTTCTAGAAAGAGAGAGAGACAATGTGTGTGTGTGAAATGGTTTGGAAGAATGAAAGTGAGAGAGAGAGGTTGACTAAAGGGAAGTCAAGATCCACTGTAGGTGGGCAAGAAGCCAAAAATGCAGAGAAAAGTACGTGGAATCGGGATGGGTGAGGTGGTCCAAAATCTCGTGAAAGTGACCAACACTTTTTGGCCATATCTAGCGTTGACTGCGTCGCAGTCATAGGGGACTGCGTCGCGGTCTTTTCAGAAAGTCAACTTTCGTTAAAAGGATTGATTTTGTAATGTTCTTTCCGTTAAGTCCAGTTAAAGGACCAACTTTGTAACAGAATTTAAGTTAGAGGACTAACTTTGAAAAATATGTAAACGTTAGTTTTAATCGTATAATTAAAGGCATAAAAATCCCTAACTAACTTACGAGCATACTTATTTATACTAGGCACTTAGGACTAAATACGTTTCCGACGCGGAAACCGAATAATAAAACTAACCCGACAAAACGAAAGAAATATACGAATACGAAACGTATATAAACATAAATACGCGATAAAACGTAAATAATCAGAATAATACTTAATAGGGTAAAAAGAATATCGAAAAAAAAAGCGATAAATAGAAATAATGACGGAAATATACCTTGGAAATTTGCGGTTGTCATAGTCTCCCCAAGTAAAAAGAATTTCGTCCTCGAAATTATTATTGGGTACCACTTCCGACAGAGAGATGGGGATACTTCCTATGAATCTCGTCTTTGCTCTCCCAAGTGAATTCGGCACCAAGCTTCGAATTCCAACGAACTTTAACTATCGGAATCTTGCTCTGTCGTAGGCCCTCAACGTCACAATCCACGATCTCGATCGGCTCTTCCACAAAATGAAGTTTTTCGTCCATCTGAAGCTTTTCCAATGATACTAGCATCGATTCATCGGCCAGTCACTTCTTCAGTGTGACACGTGAAATACACTGTGCACATTGCTCATCTCGGCCGGTAAATCAAGTCGGTACGCAGCTGGGCCGACACGGGCTAAGATCTTAAAAGGACCCGTGTATCTCGGACTCAACTTGCTTCTTTTCTCGAAACGGACAACCCCTTTCCACGGAGATACCTTTAATAGTTCCATATCTCCCAAACTGAATTCGAGAGGTTTCCTTCGCTTGTCAGCATACTTCTTTTGTCGATCCCTTGCAGCAAATAACCGTTCTTTAATCTTGAAGATCTTGTCGGTAGTATCTTGAATAATCTCCGGAACGGTAATCTGACTAACTCTGATCTCTGCCCAACAAACGGGCGATAGACACTTGCGGCCATAAAGGGCTTCAAACGGTGAACAATTGATGCTCGTGTGATAACTATTGTTGTACGAGAATTCGATTAAAGGCAAGTGCGTATCCCAACTGCCAAAAAAGTCAATCGCACAGGCACGAAGCATATCTTCCAACGTGTGAATAGTCCTCTCACTCTGACCATCTGTTTACGGATGATAAGCGGTACTCATGTCTAACTGTGTACCCATAACGCGCTGAAACGAATGCCAGAAATGATAAGTGAAGCGAGCATCGCTATCTGAAATAATAGACACGGGTACACCGTGCTTAGACACGATCTCGGTGATGTACAAACGAACAAGTTTCTCCATCTAGTAGTTCTCATGGATGGGTAGGAAGTGAGCAGACTTCGTCAATCTATCCACGATAACCCATATACTGTCGTAACCACTGGAAGACCTCGGAAGCTTCGTAATGAAATCCATAGTAATGCACTCCCATTTCCATTCTGGAATCGTCGGCTATTAAAGAAGCCCATACGGCTTTTGATACTCTACTTTGACTTTTGAACACGTCAAGCATCGGCTGACATACTCAACAATTGCACGTTTCATACCAGGCCACCAATAAAATTCTTTAAGATCCTGATACATCTTGTCGGAACCGGGATGCACAAAGTAGTTGGACTTATGAGCCTCGTCCAAAATCAACTGATGAATGCCCACGGGAATCCAAATACGCTCAAGAAAGTACATCACTCCGTCCTCATTCGACTCTAACTGCAGAGCTAAACTGAATAACCGTTCGTCCCTAAGACGATTCTCTGTCAATGCATCCTTTTTCGACTGTAAAATGTGATCCTTCAAACTAGTTTGAATCGAAATTACTAACGAACAAATGCTCACAGGCTTAACCGTTTCCTTACGGCTCAGTGCATCGACAACCACATTCTCCTTACCCGGATGGCAGCGAATATCACAATCGTAGTCGTTTAACAATTCCACCCAACATCTTTTTCTCATGTTTAGCATTTTCTGATCGAAGATGTGCTGCAGGATTTTGTGATCCGTAAACAATGTACATTTTGTTCCGTCGACGTAGTGTCTCCATATCTTAAGAGCGCAAAAGACGGCTCCCAACTCCAGATCATGTATCATGTAATTTTGCTCATGGATTTTTAATTGGCGGGAAGCATATGCTATCACATTTCCATTTTGCATCAAAACGCAACCTAGACCTTTATGCGAAGCGCCGCAATATACCACAGAGTTTTCGGTACCAAGCGGTAGACTTAGAATCAGAGCGTCACACAATCTTTTCTTTAGTATCTTAAATGCATCTTCCTGTTCACTGCCCCAAATAAACGGTTCGCTTTCCTAAGTCAACTTTGTCATAGGTTAAGCAATCTTGGGGAAGTTCTCGATGAATCGGCAATTGTAACCAGCTAGACCCAAAAATGAACGGATTTCTGTTGGAGATTTCGGAGCAACCCAACTCGTAACGGCTTCGATCTTTGTAGGATCAACGGGAATACCTTTTGAGCTTACTACATGACCAAGAACTTCAGGTAACCAGAATTCAAAGTTGGAGAACTTAGCATATAACTTTTCCTTCCGAAGAGTTTCTAAAACCAAACGTAGATGTCCTTCATGTTTTTCACGGTTATGGGAGTAGATCAAAATATCATCGATGAAAACGATGACGAACTTGTCCAGAAATGGAAGACATATACGGTTCATTAAGTCTATTAAAGCGGCGGGCGCGTTCGTCAAACCAAACGTCATCACCATGAACTCGTAATGACCGTATCGAGTGCGAAAAGCTTTTTTCGGAATGTCATCATCTTGAATCCTCAATTGATGATAACAAGAACGAAGATCGATCTTTGAGAAGTAACAGGAACCCTGAAGTTGGTCAAATAAATCGTCGATACGTGGAAGGGGATAATGATTCTTCACCGTCAGTTTATTCAACTCTCGATAGTCAATACACACACGCATGGAGCCATCCTTCTTCTTAACAAAGAGATCCGGAGCACCCCATGGAGAGAAACTAGGACGAATGAAGCCTTTGTCCACCAAATCCTGAATCTGACGAGATAGTTCGATCATTTCAAAAGGAGCTAAACGGTAAGGAGATTTTGCAACAGGCACTGCTCTATAAATGTGATCAATGCGAAAGTCAATCTGTCTCTGGGGAGGAATTGCAGGTATATCTTTCGGAAACACATCGGCATACTCGTGGACGATCGGTACCTCATCGATCTTTATCGCAAAATCCTTCTTCACTAAGTGGGCAAGATAACAAGAACAACCCTGACGGATATACTCGCGTACCTTCATACTCGAAATGATCTTAAGGAGTTTCCCATCCTTGTCTCCATGAATAATCAACGACTTGCTATTCGGTCTCGGAACACGGATAATCTTCTCGTGGAAAACAATCTCTGATCGATTAGCGGACAACCAATCCATACTGACGCGGCGTCGAAGCTACCAAGCTTCATGGGAATAAGATCGATTGAAAACGGAATGTCGTCTAGTATGAGGGGAACACTAAGAAGTACTTCACTAACGCGGGCACATCTACCATCAGCTATTTCTACCTCATAAGCAGGCTCTAAAGCACTAGGTTCACAATCCACTAATGGTCGAAATTCGCTAGAAACAAAGTTTCTTTCGGCATTGAAGTCAAACAAAACAAATGTAGGATAGTTATTGAGAAGGAATATACCAGTTACAACGGTGGGATCTTGTCGAGCCTCTGAATATCCTAGAGAAAACACTCTGCCTCTTGCAGTATCACCACCCCAGAAGCAGATGGAAGACTTGCAACAGTAGTCAGTTTGGGACATCGGTTACGGTAGTGTCCTTTGTCTCCACACTAAAAACAAGTACCTGGTTCAAATTTGCATAATTTCTCAGTGTGACCCATTTTTTTACATTGGTTGCAAACCCAGCAAGCAGTATCTGCGGCATGAGCGCCTCCACATTTCCCGCACTTAGCACGCTTGATCGGACCACTAGTACCAGTTGCAGCGTACGACCGGATCGGTTGGGTACTTGGATCCTGGACTCGCCCTCGCTTCCTTTAGTCGGGCCTAAACTTCATGTTGAATCTACCAGAGTCTTTCCTAACCACTGTCCGCTGAAGCAATACACCACGGATCATACTCTTTGTCAGTGATCTGGCTATTTCCACAACACTCTGAAGTGTACCAGGACGTGCTGAAATGATGTTGTCCCGAATGCTCTGGGGCAACCCATTGGTTTAACGTGCAATCCTGTCCTCTTCAGTGCTAAACATTCTTCGAACCAACGCACACAGATCGAAGAAGTGGTTCGTGTACCCCTTGATGTCAGAACCCTGCATGGTTAAATTTCACAACTCCTGTTCCAACCTTTGCATCTCATAAATTGGAACGTATTCCTTCCTCATCAGTACACATAGATTTTCCCACGTCATTAGAGTAGTTGTCGCACGACCTTGAGTCCTTTCGACGGAGTTCCACCAGGTTAGGGCCTTTCCCTGAAATAGATAAATCGAGAACTTAACTCGATCCTTGTAAGCACAACCCGATACATCGAACAAAGACTCTATCTTCTCGAACCACTGTAGGGTAGCCACGAAATCGTATGTACCCCTGAACTCGATCGGATTACACCCTAAGAAAGTCTTGTAGGAGCAACCTCAAGGCGGGTCCTCGATAACACTCTGAGGTCCACCAGTACCGATATGTTTCGTGCCTCCTGTAGAACTTAGAATAGTTGTTATGGTTTCTATCTTTATGTAATTCACATTTACCCCCTTGCCTATAAATAGGTGAGGGGGGGAAGCAATAATACAACTTTTGGCATTATTCTTATTTCTTACAATTGGTATCAGAGCGGGATACTCTCAAAAGTACCCGTTCATTAGACTGGAAATAGGTCATTAGACTACATTTTCAACATACACGAATACATTTTGTATCCTTGTAAGAAGGATTTCTAGTCTAATAGTCCATTCGTGTACCATTAGACTACATTTTCAACATACAAGAATACAGTTTGTATCCTTGTAAGAAGGATTTCTAGTCTAATAGTCAATTCGTGTACCATTAGACTACGTTTTCAACATACAAGAATACAATTTGTATCCTTGTAAGAAGGATTTCTAGTCTAATCAGTTAATTCGTGTAAGGTGTTTAATCCATCTGAGAACATTGCAATTCGACTGAGATAAGTTATATAACTATCTCGAAAACGTGAGAAATTTGACTAAGTCTTCACACGAATTGCAATTCAACATACACGAACTAATACACCCGACTTGAAAGTGTGCATACACGAACTCATACATAAGAACCATATTTGAGCATACACGAATTCATTTCAGTCACAGACGAACAGAAACTTAGAACTTTTACAAAGAGTATAAAACGATCAACAAGAATTAAGAAAATGACGTCAAGAGATCAAATGTCCATTGGATCAGAAACGAGACCTCCAGTCCTCTTCCGTGGTGACTATGAACAATGGAGAGCACGGTTTTTGGACTTCATTGAACGACAAGACTTGGGTCCACAAATGTTAGAAATTATTAAAGAATGGTCCAGTGAAAATAATGGTAAAGATTGCCAACGAAGATGGAACTGAGAGTGAGACGACAACTGAGAAGCTATTCACTCAAATGACGAACGAGGAAAAGGATTATCACAAAGCAAATCGGCTAGCAAGATCACACATCATGAATGCAATTCCAAATGACATCTTCATGAACATCGACAGTCACAGAACCGCCAAAGAAATGTTTGATGAGTTAACCAAGCAATTTCAGGGAAGCAAAGCTGGTCAAAGTATAAAGATGATTGGGGCCATGTATAAGTTTGAAGAGTTTCGAGCACAAGATGGAGAGATGTTTGAGCAAACCTACAATCGCTTTTGTGGGCTACTCAATGAGCTGAGGAAAAATGGATTCGTAAAGACTCATCTCGAAGCCAATGTGAAGTTCATGAATACACTGAAGCCAGTTTGGAAACGTTTCACCTCAAACTTAAAGCAGAACATTAACATTCAGACAACTCCAGTACATGATGTGTTTGAATGTCTGATGCAAAATGAGGAGGAAGTAATGGAACTAGTCGAGGAGACAAAGTCTAAGGCTAAGAAGGAAAGCGACCCTTTAGCTCTCGTTTTGAACAAGATCGATGAAATACAAAAGAAATCATCCAGGAGTGAGAAATCATCCCAATCGAAAGCACTTCTGCACAATATTCAGCCATCCTCCTCCAAATACTCCGTGTCATTCCCAGATGACGAAATGGAAGGAAATATGACTGCAAACTCTGATGAAGATTCTGAGGAAGAAATTTCCCAAATGATTGCTCTACTATCCAACATGGTTCAGAAGAAGAAATTTGGAAGGTCAAATGGTCAACGATTTCAATCGTCTCAAAGAACTCAAAACAACAACTATCGTGGTCGATCTTCATATAACCCCTCACAAGCTCCTCACAATCAAGGTCAACAGTCAATTCCTCAACTCACTCAAGATGAGCCTAACAAGGAAATAGCAAAGGATAAGAGCACTGTGATATGTTTCAAATGCATGGAGCCAGGTCACTTTGCTAGAGACTGTAAGATGAAGGTGGTGAAAAATTCTGAATACTACCGTAAGAAGATGTTGTATGAGAAGAGAAAGGAATCCGGAGGAGAGAAGGGGCAAGCTTAAATGACTGAAGATGCACACTGGATGAGCGATTCTGACAA
>CAJVGC010000592.1:11175224-11214465 GCA_910822075.1 Senecio squalidus
GCTTATCAAATAAACAAATTTCTAGCAATGGGTTGGAGAACTTTTTACCCGTTCGACCCATTTGACCTGTTTCTTTTTAAGCTCTTTTTTACTTCACCCATTTGACCCGATAAAACATACCCAAATCAACCCATTTAGTTTTTCCTTGTGTTAGTGTAGCCACCAGTGGAATACGTAATGTTGAAAACCGCTTTTCTGGAGAATTTTTCTTTTATAAAGCGAAATTAGTTACGAAAATAGGAATTTAGAATGGGGTGCTGAGAAATATAAAGACATAAAGCAATATCCACTTATCAACATCAAGTATGTCTCGAGACCATTATATCCGGTCGACCCTACCATGTTTGTTTATAACGTCGAATTTATGTGTACACAAAATCTAAAAAACTTTAAATTTCTCCAAAGTTTAATAGGAATGAGGGTACGTAGGTAATTATCCCGTTAACTGATGCAAAAGTTTCAATCTTTGATACCTGCCTGCCTTGTTTGATTTTTTCTTAAAACACGGAAAATTTGAAACCGGGGTTTGTTTAGCCACCACAACCCACTCATTTGTATATCTTATGTTAATCTTTAGATGATACTCAACTGTGGATTGGAATTCAAGGCATTTAGTTATGATAAGAATTATGATCCACTTATAACTAGTTACAATAATAATCTAGTTTGTTTGATAAAATAATTTTATATATTCTGTACATTTAAAAACCTCCATTTGCCTATAAATGGGTCGAAATTCCAATTCTACCACATTCTTGTTAGTATTTCAAAACAGTAGGTTATATCTGCATATGACTGTGCCTGAAAATGTCGAGTTATGTTCTGTGAACGCTTAATGTGCATGCTTTTAAACACTTTTTTACATGTTGCCATCGCTTCTATAACCGTACACTTATAGTCATACAATCCAAGTTTTGTCAAATTATTGATTTCAACCAACCTAACCCGACCCGACCAAGATTTATCCATACCAAAAGGTTACCTGTTTTAAAGACTGACCCACCCATTTGTTCAACGATAGGATTGGCTTTCCATACAAGATTATTAACTCTTCCTAATTGTCGTGTTCAAATAGTTTTAAAGCTCCTAACAAAATTTTTGACAAGTAACACGAATAATATTTTAACATCAGACTTTCGACACAAAATCAGCGGGTTTAACAATACAAAATCAGCGGGTTCAGTTAAGCAAACTATACTAACATTAAGAGATTATACACATACTTGCAACAATTTTCAAAATCCGAGTGATTAAATATGTTACTGTTAACTATTTGAAGTATTCTACAGGCTACATTAGCAATTTATTTTGATTAAAAAAAAAAAGGTTAAACATAGATGTACCATCTTTGTAGGATATGACAATGGCTGTGCTCGATGTCGCGTATCAACAGGTGCTCGAGTGTTTGGTTTTTGGTTCAGCAACAGGTGTACGTCGTGGGTCGCTGGTTGGGAGCAGCAGGTTTTGTGGCTCGCTGGGATTAACAGCGGTGGAATTGTTGTGGTGGTATGGTGCAGTAACGATTTGAATTTGATTAGAATTAGAAAAATCAACAGCGGTTTCTTTTAGGAGGGTAATTATTTTGGCGGCTTTTTGGTTTTTTTTTTTTAGTTCCCTGGATATTATCATATATTAAGGTGAAATAGGTATAATTTGAATTTGATTAGAATTAGGAAACATATATAGTATTTTAGTTATTTGATTAATCTTAATTTTATTTAACAACTTTATTAATGTTTATATTTAGTTTATATAAATCTAAAAATTTATATATACGATTTTTCTAGCATTCTTAGAGGGTGTTTGTTTCGGCTTATTAAACGGGCTTATGAATTTATGTAATTTTTCATAACTCATAAGCCCATTTTTTTTGGCTTATGAGCTTATGAAGTTGAGCTTATGGCATATTTGAAGTCATAAGCTCAAGTTGATAAGCTCATAAGCCGAAAAAAATGGGTTTATGAGCTTATGAAAAATTTCATAAGCTCATAAGCCGGTTACATAAGCCGAAACAAACACCCCCTTAAATTCGTTTCGATTTAATGACCACAATCGTTTTAATTGCCTAAATCCCAATGTATATCTAACACGAATAAAATATTGCAAAAACATAAGAGAAAAAAAAAACTTCACATGAAACATATGTCAACATTATTCAAGTCCAAAAATTAAATGATTCATAGAAACTGTCTAAATAAAGTAAAACATGTCTTCGTTTATCGAAGTTCTTCATTTATTGTTGTTGCATATTTTTCCTGAAAAAATAAAGTATTAGATAACTTGAATTTAATAAATAAAATCACTAATAAGACTTGATTAATAATAATACTAATAGTATTAAGTTATTACCATCATTATTTGTATCAGACTTCATGTCCTTCGTGGTGGTCATCTCTGAAGTACACGGCATCATCAAGAACTGCATGTAGAGGTGCAATACCGACGGAAAACGGAGGTAACTCGTCAAATTGGTCATATTCTTCCTCGTCTACAACATTATCAACACCAACTATACGACGTTTTCCATACTGGACGACGTGGAATCTTGAATCTTTCGGGTCCTCGATGTAGAATACTTGGGTGGCCAGTTTTGCTAGAATGAACGGTTCAGATACATAACCGTTAGTGGAGAGATTGACAGTTGTAAAACCATCTTCATCAACTTTAACACCTGTACCGTTATCGACCCATTTACACTTGAACAAAGGTATAACAAACGAACCATAATCCAATTCCCATATTTCTAGAATGACACCATAATAAGAGTTTTTGGCAATCCTTGATCTTTCTTCACGATTGACCGTGGATACTTCGGTCGACGAGGCTATTAAAGTTACTCCGCTATTTTGCACTCTACTTTTTCCATCTTGTTCTTTGGTGTAAAATGTGTACCCGTTAATGTCGTAGCCTTCATATCTTACTACATGTTTAGGACCAAATCCTAAATTTTCTATTGATTTATCAACATTAGGAAGTATACTCTTAACTTTGTCTTTCAACCATTCTGAAAATGTTCTATTATGTTCACTGGCCAACCATATCGAGTTCTTTGACAAATTTTCTTTTCTCAACCATGATTTGTGTTCATAAATGTATGGAGCGATAGATGTCGTGTGTTGTAAAACGGTAAAATGTGCCTCGTGTAAGTCGTGTACATTCGACACCCACGTTTTGCGGCCAAGTGTCCCCTGCCCGGTAAGCCTACCTTCGTGTCGACTTTGCGGAACCCCTATACTTCTAAAACCTTTCATATACTCTGTGAAAAACTCTATCACCTCCTCGGAAGCATATCCTTCAACAATACTACCTTCTGGTCGATGATGGTTCCTTACATACCCTTTTAAGACCGCCATGTATCTTTCGAATGGATACATGTATCGTAAGAAAACTGGACCGCACGCCTTGATTTCTCCAACAATATGAGTAACCAAGTGAACCATAACATCGAAAAAAGAAGGTGGAAAGTACATCTCAAGTTCACAAATAGTTAAGATGATATCACGTTGATGTTCATCTAACACCTCGGGATCAATCACTTTCGAATGAATCACGTTGAAAAAAAAAACAAAGTTTTGTTATCGTGTGTCGAATGCGATCGGGTAATATTCCACGAATTGCGATCGGAATCATTTGTGTCATTAAAACATGACAATCATGTGACTTCATACCAAGCAACTTCAAATCCTTCATTGAAACTAACTTCTTAATATTAGCAGAATAGCCGGAGGGAACTTTAACACCATTTAAACATTTACAGAATTTAGTTTTCTCGGCCTTCGACATGGTATAGCAGGCTGGCGGAAGATACAAATTTTTCCTTCCCGGCATATCCTTTGGTGCAAGCTCTGGTCTAATCTTCATTAATTCCATATCCTTTCGAACTTTAATTCCATCTTTTGTTTTCCCTGGAATGTTTAACAACAAGCCTATCAAACTCTCACAAACATTTTTCTCTATATGCATAACATCAAGACAATGTCTCACTGCCAAGTACTTCCAGTACTCTAATTCCCAAAATATAGACTTTTTTTTCCAAATACCCGTGGGAGGAGCACTATTTTTTTTTCCCAACACAATGTTTAAATCTGCAACTCGAGAGAGAGTAGTTTCTCCATCTAATGGTGCACGTAGCTCTCTAAGCTCAATATTACCATCAAATAAATCCTTCTTTTTAAGGTACACATGACTCTCTGGAAGTGATCTTCGATGTCCCATATATACCGTTTTTTTACAATTTTTCAACAGCATCGAGTGAGTATCGTCTTCACAAACAGGACATGCATTTTTTCCTTTCGTACTGTATCCTGACAAATTACCATACGCTGGAAAATCACTAATAGTGCAAAAAATCATGGCCCGGAGTTGGAAGTACTCTTTCTTGTACGCATCATATACTTCTACGCCCTCACTCCATAATTTCTTCATGTCATCAATTAACGGAGCTAAATATACATCAATGTCGTTTCCGGGTTGTTTCGGACCTTGAATTAATAGTGACATCATGATGTATTTCCGTTTCATACATAACCATGGTGGAAGATTGTATATACATAAAAGAACCGGCCAAGTGCTATGACGACTACTCATATTTCCGAAAGGATTAAATCCATCTGAACTGAGTCCGAACCGTATATTTCTTATCTCATCTCCAAAATCTTCAAAATCGTTATCAATATTTCTCCATTGAAGTGAATCAGCCACATGTCGTAGATTTCCATCCCTTTTACGCTCATCTGCATGCCAACGTAACAATTTTGCGTCTTTGGAATTTGCAAATAATCTTTTCAGTCTTGGTATAATTGGAAAATACCACAATAATTTAGCTGGGGGTCCGTTCTTCGTAACATCACTATTAAGTCCAATTATTTTTTTATTTTTATACCTAGATGTTCCACATATCCTACATTTATGTAGGTTTTCGTCATCATTTATGTATAACATACAATCATTTGGACATGCAGGTATTCTTTTTATTTCCAAACCCATCGGACACATCAATTTTTTCGCTTGGTATGTTGAAATGGGCAACTCGTTATCTTCAGGGAGCATATCACGCAACAACTCTAATAGGCTTGTGAAACTTTTGTCACTCCAACCATTATTTGTTTTTAAGTTAAATAATTTTACCACGGCAGAAAGTTTGGTAAAATTCGTACAACCTCTATACAATGGTTTTTCGGAATCAACAAACAATTGGTGGAATTTATCATGATTTTCTTCGGTAACATTATCCTCCAAATCATTAAACATCCTATCAAAATTATCATCATCACTTTTGAATAAATCATCATCATTATTATTACAGTCAGAAACAAATGTATTTGTATCAACTAACGATTCACCATGAAAAGACCAACAAGTATACCCTCTCATAAACCCGTTTACTAATAGATGATTTCTAATAACGGTAGAATCACTAAAGCACTGGCCATTTGTACATTTTTTGCAAGGACAATTAATTATGGTTCTTTTTCTCTTTATCCGATCATCCTCAGCAACTTTAATGAAATTGGATAACATTTCCATGTATTCGTTGGTAACACGTTCTATCTCGTACATCCATCTACTCCGATCCATCTATAATTTACAAAAACAAATATCTTAATTATAACATGATGCTATACATGACATGATTATGTACAAATGTGGTTCATGTGGAAATCCTAACCCATTTTTTGAATACTTTGTCTCATATGTGAATGTGTATATATAATTTATCGGGGTAATTTCCCTTATACCAAAAAAAAATGTGAATGTGTATCATCACATTGAGTATTACTTAAGAAAAAAAATCGACAACATTTCTCCTTAACTCCCTAAATATGAGTGTAAAACTCATATTCGTAGGAGTAAAGGGAAATGTTGAAGATTTTTTTTCTTAAATAATACTCAAATGATAATACACATTCACATCCTAAATGAGACAATGTATTCAAAAAACAGTCCCAAATTGGGGACTATCCGAAATTAACCTCTATTAGGTTAATTTTGGACGGGTATTTAACTAATGGGTTATGAATTATACAATAATAGATGAATGTTATGTAAAATATTTGTGTTTTTCAAAGGATTTAGAAGAAAAAAACACTTACTTTCACAAATGAATGTCGTATATATCTTGTGTGATATTGAATGAATTATGCAAAGTCCAAAATTTTCCTCAATTTCCTGACAATTATATAGAAGATTTGGTCAGAGAGAAACAAACATATTTTCATATGAACACAAATATGAATTTAAAAACATATAATTATCTCAAAAAAAATATAAAAAATGGTATTTAATAGTATTACCTTAGAAAAAATCCTAGTTGAATTCAAAATAGAGAATCACTTTTCACAGAGCATTAATGGAGTTTTTTTTTTTTTTTGATTATTGAATGAATGTAATTAATAATAGATATAGAGAATATAAGTTAGAAAATAACTAGTTTTTAGGAGAAATTTTACTGGCCACGTTTAAAAATCTCCACAAAATCTTATCTAGACCACGTGATTTTGAATTAGTCGTTTGCATTTTCTATCTAGACCTCTTGATACATTTAGACCGGTTCATATATTACTATCTAGACCCCTCATTTCTTTTTTAGACCTCTTGATACATTTAGACCGGTTCATATATTATTATCTAGACCTCTTGATACATTTAGACCGGTCATTTAAATTTAGTCGATCTCATTTCTTTTTTAGACCTCTTGATACATTTAGACCTGTTCATTCTTTTTTAGACCTCTTGATACATTTAGACCGGTTCATTCTTTTTTAGACCTCTTAACACATTTAGACCGGTTCCCATGACATATTAAGACCTGTTATCACTTTTAGTTTTGACGGAACTTATTATATAGACCTGTTACATTTTTACCGGTCTAAATATATGGGTCTAGATAACCATAAATGTAGTAGTGAATCCTGGTTTTGGTTAATGTAGATGGACATGAGGTATCCGGATTTTGACACGATAATCTACTAGTGTATAAGTACGAACGCCACCTTATGCTCTTAGCCTCTTATCCTTATAATCTCACATGGTATTTTAATTCACCGGCATATAAGATTTGACCATTTTTGTAATCTAATAAAATTATGTCATATGATATGGGATAATAAGTAGGATATCCAGTAGAAGGATCAATTATTTTGTTTATTCTTTTTAGAGTTTTTTTTTTCTATCGATCTTCTGAAACTAGCAACTATCAAGAAATCATCATCAATTGTTGACATATATTGAGTTATCAATTATTTTGTTTATTCTTTTTAGAGTTTTTTTTTTCTATCGATCTCCTGAAACTAGCAACTATCAAGAAATCATCATCAATTGTTGACATATATTGAGTTACAATTAGATTAAATAAAAACCAAAATCTGATAAATACCGCAAAACTATTTTTCAGCCATATATCCATAATTCACAACTTAAAAAATTTATTTATGGCAATTCCCACTTTAATTAATGGTTCTTATGATTCTAATTAAATTTTATTTTTTATTGGATCTCTTCAGATTTAATACAATTATTGTTATATATAGGACTGATATTGATATTGATATAACACAGTTCAACATTTGGGACTTATTACATTACTGAAGAAGCCTTATAATTAGACTATCATCTTCACTTATTCACGACAGCTTAATGCATTTATTTCAAACAACTTATTTGATTCGTAATCAAATAGCTATCTTCGATCAAGGGCAAAAAACAACATTATAGTTGGTTCCCCCAGGGCATGTAAATGTGCTAGTTTGATCATCCTTGGGGTAACTATAAGCGTCAGGACAACGAGTCTTGAAAAATCTTGAATAATCAGTTGGTCCGCAATTTCCAGAGTTACAACAGTATTGATCAGTCTTAAACACGGTGCAAGGGTTATTGCACCCCCCAGGAGCCCGTAACTGGCTAGGACATTGGCCATTGATGTCTGCTGTACATGAGATACCACGGGTGCACCCACCAGAATTGGGCCTAAATGATATTGGCACATTGAATCCATCGACAAGAGAAATGTCAAAGAAATCAAGATTATTGAATTGATTTAGAGCGTATTCCGCCAATGAGTTAGGTGGTTGCCCATAGCCTTGGCATTGGAGGAGACCATTACAGTCACCAGTGGTACACCTGCCTCGACCAGAACCATCAAAGTTACAACCAGTTCGTGGCCATATACGGGCTCCTTTTGTGCCAGCAGCGACATTTAAAGACCAAGTTTGGCCTGAGTTAAGCTGTCGACCACCACCAGGCACTGCACCAGCCCAGACAGTGTAAGGACAATTGTTTCGAATAGTGAAAACGGCTGCATTTGTGAAGTTAAAAAGAAGAACCAAAACAAGGAAAGTGGAAACAATGGAGGTGGTCATGGTGATTAAGTTGTTGGTGTTTGCAAAATGAGACTAGTTAGCATGGTTTATATAGGGTTAACTTGGGTTGGAATCCTTTGGCTCACATAAATAAAATTTCCAAGGGTCCCATATCAATTGGACTTTTCGGGTATGTAGACTTTAACGTACGATCATTTTTGACTAAAGATAACACTAACGATCTTTGCCACTATGTTTTAAACAAGGATAATCGTTTGCGTTTGGTTTTGAATAGCTTTGTTAATATGTTCGGTAATGGATATAGGTTTGAAAAAAATTAGATGACTAAAGTGTATAATAGATCAATAATGTTGTTTGTTTAAAGTATGGAATTGGTATGACATTATTTTTATAAAAGTAAAATTTGTAACATTATAAAGATGCAAATATAGGTGAGATTAAACAAAAAACACAAAACTAAAAAAAAAACAACAAAATTTGTGAGTTTATATAAGCTCTCACTTTATGTCTCTTTATGGATTTTAATAATCCATAATTACATACCAAACAAGTAACAATGTTATTACATCACACTCTTCTCCGAAACACCTCAAACAAACAAGATTTTAGTCTAGGTAAAAGAAAACCAACCCAATATAATTCGATTTATTTCTTTTTTAAATGTATTGAGACTTGTATATTTTTAGTTATATTTATTAAATTACATAATTTTTCTAAAGCAATTTACATGTATAAATTAAACCAAATACCATATATCATAAATGGTGGGCCTTAATCTATCTCATTTTCCTCCAAATATAGTAAGTTCTATTATTTCTAATTATATTTTCTTGTTTCCTTTACTTTTTATCCTTCTTATTTAAACCTTATTTTAGGATTTCAAAAATAAGAAAAAATACAATTTTTTCAATTTCAGAAACCCATGAAATCCTGGCAATGTTCAGGATTTTTCTTATTATCGTATGTTAAAAAAAATTGGTTGCCCATTTAATTACGATTAATTAATAAAAAAAGTATCAGTTTGGGCAAGAATACGGGCATAAGTGTTTTAACTCTTTGGTTTATTTTCATTTCTTTACGTTTATGACTGTTTCTTGTAAATTATATATGGTGATGAACCCGGTAGTCGGGCACTTTAAGTATTCATGAATGAATTTCAACATGTTTGGTCAACATCGTCGGTTGTACACGTAACGCTATAACAAACGCCATTGTCATAGACAATATTTACAACATATATAGTTCCAAAACGGCAAATTTTCAAATAGTGTGTATATGTATAATATAATGTTCTTATCTATATATATTGAATTTCAATTTCAATCATCTTTTATGATTTGCTTCATTTTGTCCATTTTAACTATTTTCTATTTTTCAATTTTTTGGAAACTTTTTATTAAGAATATTGATAATAACAGTCCCGAAAATTGTGATTATAAATTTTAAACATGTAATATATACTTATATTTAATCAATAACCGACTCCTACATTCAGGATATTTGTATGGAAAATCAACGATTTAACCCAAGTTAATAAATCTGTTTATTAAAGTTTTAATTTTGAGTCTGAGTGACTAAAATAAACTATGGCATTGTGGAGCTGACTACTCAGCTCCATAATGAAACGTAAGGCACTATTTTAGGTAGGTTTGTTAGACAAAATCTTCTATCATTTTGGAAGATTTACTAAGATTCGTACTTATCAAGCTCACTATTATTGTGTATAAATAGTGTGAGCTTGAATCTTGTAATCGTTGAACCTTTTGAATAGATAACTGTGTGTTATTCTCGTTACCTTGTTATTATAATTCCGCTATAATTAAACAAGAAACTGTGTGTTAATCGATTAGTGATAATTAACGTTTAAATACTAATTTGTAATTGATTAGCTAGTATTTGGGATCTTATTGAGACCTAACAGTATCAACTCTGAAGTTTAAGAAAACTATCAAATATGCAAGTTTTTAGTACGTGTCTTAACCAATAACCCATATTCCTCTATATTTTTTTGAAATAAAGAAAGATAACATATAATCACTAGACAATTAAATACTAGGTTAAAGGTTATAATTAAATTGCCCACATGAAAAAACAATTCCAAAATAATCTTCTGAAATAACAATATTTTAAAGGTAATCACCTAATCTGTCTGTTTAAGCAAAGATTAGCAGGCTCAGTAACCTGAGTGTTTGGGGTTCAATCTCTTGACCTCCAGCTAAACAGTGCAAACCTATCAAACTCTTGGCGAGCCTAAGGTGGTTAAGTGGTTGGATGAAGAAGATGAGCGGGATATGTTTACTACCGGAAGTGTATGAATATTCCGGCTAGGTGGTACTATGTGTAAGTATGATGAGAATAGTGTGTGTACTTTGTGTGATAGATATATGGAGTGTTAGCGTATCCTTGAACTGTATCAGGATAGGGGTATTTATACCCAATAATCCCAGGAAACAGTTGGCTCTAAATGCCCATTACGATGCTTTAATGGTATTTATGAGGTTCCAACGTCTATGACATTATTGCGGTCATAATGACCAGATATAAGTTTGCAACTCTTCCAAATGTTGTTCTAGAACAAACGTAGGTGTATAATATAAAACTTTCGAAGGTTGCACACTTACATTTTGTTCTTTGGAAAATGTAGGAATTGCATTTTCGGATTTACAATCATATGTTTTAGGTTTGTACGTATTAGGAGAATCTTGTTCAAAATATTTGTTATTTATTCCATAATACTCAAAACTCATTTGACATTTGTTTCCCCGTTTTCTCTTTGCATCCTCAAAAGTTTTTTCATCCGAAATTTCTTCCTTTGACACATTCATAAAAACTAACCTATCAATGTTTGCTCCTAATTTGATGAAATCAAAATCGTAGAGGGAACAATACTTTGATATGGCTCGTTTAAGAAATTTTGGATTTTCAACAAAAGTGTTTTCATCGAAAACAAGACCATCCTTTTTATGTAAAAGTTTAATTGTTTCGGTCATGCAGTTTAAATGAATTGTTTGGTCCGTTTGGCCCCGTTTGACAAATTCCAATTCCAAATCTTTCAACTTTGAACATAATTCCAAATTTTCTTTGGAAATACGTTCAACTTCACTTTGGTGGAAGCTACTATCATTTATCAATTGTTGACATTTGATAGTTGCTTTACACACACTTTCATTCATATTTTTCTCCTTAAACTTTTGACTCAAAACTTCTTCCTCAAGTTGTTTAATGCGAAATTTCATGCTTGAAAATTCAGAAACATATTTTTGATTCTTTTCAATAAGTGTAGAATTTTTAGTTTCAAGATCTTTGATTATTTGTCGTTTAGTACGAAGTTTTGACTCAATTAGTTTTATTTGAAAAATGCAAGTTTCCATTCTAACCGGATCATAGACGAATTGATATACCTCCTCATCTTCTGATTCCTCAAAGTCTGCATCTGATGTACGAAATCGAGTATATTTTAAAAACAAGAAATACTTACGACTCGACTACACAATCTTAGGCAGTGGACCTAATCAAGTATAGTATAGTTTTAGGTAAATCAGGTTCGTTCGCAGGGACTGATGTTTGAAATATAATTAATAATTAATAAAACAAAAGTGGGTTTGTTGTGACCGAATTGTCACTGTGCTTAAACTACTTAAATTTAAGAAACTGGTTGATTCAGATGAATCGCTGAAAAGATTTTTGTTTGTAAACAATTGATGAAAAATACATTCACTTGGACTTGATCACAATTACTACGGTTATCACTTAATTGCTAACAATGTTGAACTACTTAAAAGGTATTTAACTTGAACTCTCGTTTCCCATTAAAACTTTAATCGTCTCATGTATAGTTACCACTCTCGTGTATAATTTCTACGTTTGACAACTAAGCAATAAGTCCCTAAGCCGATTTTATGATTTAATCTTATAAAGCTTCCTCTCAAATAGCTTCTTAATTAACTAAACCGATCTCTCTTAATCTAGTTAACTAACAACCACAATCACGTTTTTATTGTTTAAATCTTTAATACTAGTTCCTCTCGAATACTAATATCTTTAAACTAATTATTGACCGATTAGTTATTTCATAAACTATTTTGTAATGTCACTAGTTCCTCTCGAATACCTATGATGAATTACTAACAGTTTATATAAAAGATTAAACAAGATTCAAAAACTGATTACAATTGGTTTTTCGATTAAACATAAAATCCAGTTCAACCTATACGTAATTAAACAATAACCTACATAATTGATCACATCATCCAAGTGAACGTTAAGAAATTTAGCTACTCATAATAATAAAAACGCAACACAATAGAATTGAATGAAACATCTTTATATTAAAAGAACTAATGAAAAGTGTTAAAGTACCAATGATCCGAATGCTTAAACAACGAAATTGATTAGTCCAAAAACACCAAATAACTCCCAAAATTCGTCGGTCCAAGCTAGGGTTTCAATACTCCAAAACTTAATAATGATAAATAATAAAAATAACCTAAAAAACTGCTTTATTAAACGTAACAAACAGCTGCAGGCCAAAACTCCGCGGGACGGGAGTCCCATTTTGGGGACGGGAGTCCCAAGGGCGTGTGACGGGAGTCCCATTTTGGGGACGGGAGTCCCAAGGCCTTTTTCAGTTTTCTTTGTTTGGCTGCTCGTTTTTGCTTCATCTCTCGTAACCAATTGATTCTAGTCTCAAAATATAACGGGAATACAACATCGACCCGTTTTCTTCATTTTCAGCTTCAATTGTGTCACTTCCGCTTCAGAACTTCGGCTAATACCTGTATAGCATTTTAATACCACAATTGCCCGAAATTCCGAAAATCCGCTATGAATTAAACTTTAAAAAGACAAATATCGCATATAATAATATGACTAAAATATGCGATATCAGCATCTCCCATTAATGACATGTGAGTGAAATGAGCACTTCCTTGTTTCTCATCGTCTGAATGACTTATCCAATGTGCATCTTCAGTTAGAAAAACCTGATCTTTCTCTCCTTCAAATTCCCTTTTCTTCTCAACCAACATCTTTTGTCGATAGTATTCTGAATTCTTCGCTACTTTGATGTTGTTGTAAGATCCAATTGACATTTGACCTTTGACTTCATGATTTTTTTTTTAATTCTCTTTGATCGTTTTATGCTCTTTGTAAAAGTTCCAAATCTTCAATTCGTGTATGATGAAAACTGGTTCGAATGATATGGAATTCGTTTATGCTTAAACTTTGTTCGAATAGTGTATGAATTCGTGTGAGTGTAAAATGTATTCGAATGGTTATATAGTTCGTGTAGGTTGAAATCCTTTTCGAATGGACATTGACTTCGTGAAGGTTGAAATCCTATTCGAATGGATATTGAGTTCGTGTGGGTTGAAATCCTATTCGAATGATAACTTAGTAATTCTTCCGTTCAAATTCTCCACTTCTTGTGTAATTCGAACTTCCGAGCAAATTACCGTGATCGATCTATTCAAAATAGAGTTCGTGTGCTCTTCTTAGTCGTTCCAACACTTGTCCGAGATTACCCGAGAACTCTGTCTGAAGCTATCCGAGACCTTTGTCCGAGCTACCTATTCGAATACTCCTGTTCGGATGCTTCTATTCGAACACCCCTATTCGAATACTTCTGTTCGAATATTCATATACTTCAAACTTTAACCCAATCTTCAAACAAATTTCTCCATTCGATCTTCTTTTCAACTAAGACGAATTTCTTCACACGAATGAGTTTATTCGAACTTCAAACGAATACAAATATTTTCAAATTTCTTCACACGAATGAGTTTATTCGACTGAAAAACCACCGTACACGAATACAAGTTCTATTCGTGTATGTTGAAAATCTGGTCGAATGGGCTTATTCGAATTAGCTTATTCGAATTGAGCATGTACTTTTGTGAGTATCCTGCTCTAATACCAATTGTAATAATTAAAATCACCAAAAGTCATATTATTGATCACAACCATTACCCATTTATAGGTAAAGGATGAATGTTTATTACATTACATATTAGAACCCATAACAACTATTCTAAGTTCTACAATTTTATAAATATGATTCAACAAACTCTTGATGCAATGATTTAAAATTCGATAACCACCATCATAATTTTACTTTGTTGCATCATATTATAAAGGTTACTGCATCATATCTTTAACATATGATGCAATAGTTTGAAATATGATGCAACGATTCATTGAGACATTTCATCATATATATATATATATATATATATATATATATATATATATATATATATATATATATATATATATATATATATATATATATATATATATATAGTTGGTTCAAATGAGAACCACCTAAATATCAGTTATTTTAAGTTTATTGTAGTGATTTGTTGCATTCAACGTTTATAAATTCAAGGTTATCCATAAGGTTCCTTTGGCGAGATTGTTGTTTATAGAGCTACCAAAGATGTTGAAGTATGTGACAATGTTTGTAAATTTAATGACCGATAACAATTCCTCCATCTTTGGATTTTTTTCAATAGTAGCACAAGGAGGCAAGTTGTTTGTTCCAGTATATATAAAACATCAATGTTCGTGATTTTGAGAGGTAGTTGCTCTAGCATTATGATTTGTAGTTTTGTCTTACGAGCGTGATACTAATTGGCATTATTACCACAACCATAAGACTCGCCGACCAAAGTTTTGGTTTTAATAAAATGTATGTCATGTATGATATTGGTTATAACCATTTTGGTAATGACATCTTTCTCGTTTTTATCCTCGTCCATGTTGTATTTGGGGATTTCGAATTAGGATTTCTGAGAGTCGTGTGATCACTTTCAGATCAAAGTATTTCGATGGTACTATCGAAATCCTTAATCGGATAAAACTCAAAATTTGTGAGCGATGAATGTGCGGTTATTTTGTGTGAATGAATTATAAAACGTACTAATCACAAAATAACCAAATTCGGGAGATATTGGGATAATCACAAAATTGCTTTATTGCAGTTTAATAACTGATTATCTAATAAAACGGGTTTGGAAAAACGAATTAAATAATCCGGGTTTAATTAAAATTTTGGTTTTCTAATACAAAATTTATTAAGCAATGTTAATGCTAAACATGCGAGGGGCTCAACCATTTGGACCCCGCTAGGGGTTGCCACCCCTTGAACCTAGCTATTAGGGGCGCTGTCCCCGAATCCCCTTTATTTAGGGGCTTTGCCCCTAAACAATCAAGTTAAGTTCAAACAAATATGCACTCCATATTTTCCCGAACTTATTTGATATTTATCAATATTATAATTTGGCTAACAAATTAATCACATTACACCTAAATTATATTGGTAAAACAAATCATCAGCGGTCAATGTACATGACTTTTGGAATCATTATACATAACATTTGCTTTAGATAATGCTCGGGTTCTTGTGAGACGAGATTAGTGATTTTTCATAAGTTATGGAAAGTAACTTTGATCATCAAACTTCACAAACTTACTGAAATGAATCAAAGAGCGCTTGGGGCAATAATATTATGTTGAAATTTAAAACTAATAAACTAAAAAGGAGTATGATTGCCAACTGTACTATAACCAATTAGAAAAAGTATTTAAATAGTAATCTATAAATAAGTTAGTAATCATTAATTTTCTTTTGACAAAAGAAGATTGTAACGTGGATCATAAGGAAGCTTTAATGTCAAAATTTAGATTTTTAATTTCTCTTGAGGGTTAAATGTTTCCGGTCAAAGTTGCAGATTTTGGTTATTGGATTAGATAGATTTTTGCCGCCACCTTGGGTAGCTTTGTTTTGGATGAAGTATTTTCTTTTCTGTACGTAATTATTATCTATTGAAATTTAATCTTTCTTTCTTTTTTTTTGCATTTTAAAAAAAAATAATGTTTATATTGCTAACTATTTTTCTGCGTTTAGAATTAAGAATTCACCAAAGAACTTATGGTGTGCTTGAGTGGCCCAATAATCTAGAAGTTGAAGGGTTCAAGTTTTGTAAAAGATAACAAATATGAGTTATTCCGTGTCTTGTAATCTTTGTTTTTAGAGAAACAATAATTAAAGAAAAAAAATTCAATTTTGGATATTCAAACACCCAACATCGATAGATAGAGGTAGAGACAACCATCATCTACATTACGATACAACGAGGTTAAAGGTCCTATATTTTAAGGGTTGTATTAAGATTAGCCATAGGGAATTAATATTAGACATAGCTTATCCAAATATTTACTTCTTCTTTAAAAGATAATAACTTTTAGGGACTTTGCTTAACATAATAACTTTTATTGGTACCACCGGAAGGTACATGGTGACTAGAATATCACGGAAAAACTTGTAAAATAACTTAGACTTAACATTTAAACATATTTCATTATTTGAGGTGAGCATTTGTTACAAAAGTTTTTGATCAAGGTTAGATTCGATATCAGTAATGTATAAGCTCCGTCATCTGTTGAAATTGATATAAATTAAGCTAGATTAATATTTGATTGAGGTCCTTTTTGTTACATGGGTTTTGGGATTTGGATTGAGTTGTCCCATTGGTTGGAGGTTGTCGTAGGGGAGGTCTTGGGTTCGAACCTTTCTCTGCGGTTTCCTACTTAGGTGAATATGAGGAGATATGTAACTAACTTTGGTGTAAGATTCGTGGGTCACATACTTTCCAATTAGATGTCACTTCACTTAAATTAACGTTAAAAAAAAATCAAAAAATGTTTGGTATGTATGAATGGATATTAAATGTACGATTCAAATGAAAAAGTTATGGGTTTTTGAAAAGCCTTCAATTTTGAGAGGTTTTGTAAAAATTTAAATAAACAACTCTTTTCTCAACGTTTTTTTACTTTGTCTGTGTCTCTCTTTTTCCGTTTTTATTTTTATTTGTTATTGTTCTATTAATTTATTATTATTTATTATTTTATATAATATTTAAATTTTAGTATCAACTTATAAAACAAAAAACATTTTCAACAATCATATATTTTTGTTTTTAATATTTTTTTTTAAATTCTTCTCCTATATTAATTTCTTTTAATGCATATGGAAATGTGCAAAATATTATATTTTAATGTTTTGGAATTTTTCATTTTAGTCCCTAGACTTTAAGGACTTACCGGTTTTCCCCCCTAAACTTTAAAGACTTAGCGGTTTTCCCCCCTCAACTTTAAAAACTTTAACCTTTTTCACCCTCAACTTTAAAAAATATAACGTTTTTCACCCTAAACTTTAAACGACTTTTAGCTTTTCCTGTCTGCACTTTATATGTTTTTGCGTTTTTCCCCCCTCAGCTTTAAATAATACTTTTACGCTTTCTACCTCTCGGAATTTTATTTTTATTCATTTATATCAATTACCAAACCAATACAAAATCCTTTTATATACCAAACACAAGGTGAATTGAACAAAGTGGAAGTTAGAGTATTTATTATTTATTGATGAGACTTTTCCCCATTCGAAAATATAAGCTAGGAAAAGTAATTGATAAATTGATATGTTCAAAAAGTCATCCTAAACTTAAAATAGGGCTTATCATTAATGTAGGTCAGACACATGACATACAATAATCTTACATCTACTTTGAAATATATTGTTATTAACTTTTGATAGGTCCGGTGTTATGCTTTATATGTTGAGACACATATAAAACAATTATACTATTTATTTTCAAGGGTTATTTCAAATGTCTTAATATTTTAATTTATGACTTAATTTATAAACGTATTTTTAAACGTTATTTTATAATTTATTTTGAATTAGATAATCTTTTATTTCTTTTTCCCAATGATCCAATATAATTTTCTATATTGTCCTCTTATCGTCAAAACTCGTAAAATAACCCGAATTGGAAAAATCTTAAAACCTTGACGATTCAATGTTATTACATTGCGGGATTTAGGTTATAATATAATAACTTCTCTGGTTTGGTTGTTGATTTTTCAGTTTTAAACATAAATCATTAAAGTTTTGTTTTTCAAATTTTTTTTGTGTTTAATATAAAAGTTCGTCGTACTTTTTAAACCAAAATAAACTAAATATGTTACGCTTTAACTATGTCGACAAGATTCGGACGACATACACGGAATCTGTATGATATACTTTCTCAGAAGTGACAAAATATAGAAATAAATTGATTCATAAGGACAAAACTGATAATAAGATGGATATATTTGGAACAACTGAAAAAGCTTTTTCTGAAAAACCCTTATTGATATTAAATTCGAAGCTACCTAGTTGATATATTCATTGCTCAGTATATCATTTTGTATATACTATAATGTTTTGTTTTTCTTTATAGTAATCATTTATGTCTCTCTTTACTATTTGCACCCTCTTCTTGCCTCTCGCCTCCCACGACTTATGCCTCTTATGGTCTTTCGGCCTTTTGCTTGACTACATGAATCGATCGAACCCCACCACCAAAGATCAGACTGATCACTTGATATAGAAAAATAAATCCCTATACGTTTCATCAAAACCCACTTGGCTTCAATTTTCTCTTGTTATTAATTGAAATGCTTTAGCTTAGAAGAAAAGTATCTATAAGATGAGTTATTCTTATAATCTCAAATATTTTAAGTGCGTTTTGTTTGTGGATTAGGCTTGCGAAGCTGAATTTTCTAAATCGTTGTCATTCGCTTCACTTGTATCGAATTTATTGGTTATTGTTGTCTCGATTTCTCTTTAGATGTTTGATCTCATCAACTCCTTTAGTAGTTACCTTAAAAGCGCTTGGCATGTGGTTAGCGTTAGATTACTGTTTAACATCTATAGATAAAACAAAAACATTTCAAAAGTGTATTGATTATACATGACTATTGTGCTATATAAGTATATGAGAGAAAATTTTTTTTATTTATTTAGATTTATTAGACCAAATTCATAATCAATCATATTCTTTAAAATTATGTCTTTTTATACCTACTAATATTGTTGTAACATTGAATTTTTAAAACACATGACAATTTCTTTTTATTTAATTTCTAGAGTTTGATATACGAAGAACAAGTCAAACTTAACCAAGATACATTAAATTTTTTTTTGAATATTTAAAATTTGTAACATATATTCAAATGGAATCCAATATAATTTGAAATGCGTTCCTAAATAGATTTTTTTTCTCATTTCATTAATCTTCTTGCGGTATATGTAAATTAACTTGTAAATATGCAATTGCTTTTAATTTTCTTATTATCTAAATATATAATTCTTTCATATATATAATAAAAGTTCACATCGTAAAAACTCACATGTAGATTTTTAAGATCGCTTTTCCATTTGACGAGTATTTATATTATTGATAAAATAGATATTCGCGCTCAGTTAGTATAATTATTAGATATGATACGTAATATGCACCTTCATTTCAGAAGGTAACGAGTTCTCTTTATACTTACTTTCCAACGATTCCAAACAACAACATTTATAAGTGTCTTCTTAATTCCAAGAAGTCAATTTCTTTGTGGACAACAATTTGTTACATCCTCGTTATATGTATTATTATTATTAAGTTATGTGATTCATATAATCAATGTAGTAATACACTTAGTTGCCCAACCACTTTAAAAAGATATCGTCATAGAAACTAGATTAGATAATATTACTAAGCTGCCGCATTAATGATTCACTCAAGTTATATTTTTGCCATCAACATTATTTATTTTCATTGTTATGAATTATAATATTAATATTCATATAGTTCGAGTTTCATGTTATACAAGATAATAGAATGATAAGGATGAGTCTACAACCCTTGAAAGAGATTGATGATAGTGGATATAAAATCGGTGTTCTTGCCATCTACGTCATTTCTTTTCATTATTCTCTTCTTGGTGGATAATGAGTGGCTTTCAAGTTAAAAGGTTTTGGATCAATACATAAAATTTTTAGATACATATCAAAATACGTTAGATACCGTGTACTATAAATAATTCACCCAAATTTAATGGATGTAAATTTATAATAATACTAATATACATTTATAAACAGTTAATCATAATTTATTAAAATGATATAATAAATAATGAACATATGTTATATACCCGGACAACGCATGGATATAACACTAGTTATTTAATAATCAATAATATGTACTAATCACCTCATGATCCAAAAGAGTTTATATTCCATGAATAGAGTAAATATAAAAAGTAAATTATGTCACATATGAATTTGCAAAATCAATTTTGGAATCTTAGGGCTCGTTTGGTTCACGGAATGTTTCCTGATAGAATTGAATTTGAAGAATTTTGATGAATTGAATTCAAGGGAATATGATTCTTTTGTGCGTTTGGTTGTCAAAAAATGAAATTGAATTGAATTCAATTTCTATGTTATTTTTTTTATAATGTGATTATGTAAAATGACCAAAATACCCTTTTTTGTTAATTGCATATTTTCGTCATGAGTCATTGAGTTATCGTTGCGTGCAATTTCTCCCTTTACCCAACATACATAATATTACATATAATAAAAATAAAAAAGGAAAATAATTAGAAACGACAACTAAAAGCCAAACAAGTTAAAAAATATATATATATATATATATACAGCAAGTTCTTTATTCTAATACAATCGCAAAACAAATATATAGTAAATTCATAATAATAAAATACTTACAAATCAGTGAAATGGAAGCAATAACAAGGATATATCACAGTAGCAATTTCCCCACAAAATAATTTCATATTGTTTCATCACATATATATATATATATATATATATATATATATATATATATATATATATATATATATATATATATATATATATATATATATATATATATATATATATATATGTTGAAAAATGTTTATAAAAATATGATTTTTTCATCAACTTTGGACGTCTATAAAGTGATGCATATTTAATATTTACGAACAATATTTAATATGAATGTGTAGCCCTTAGAAAGGGCTTTGCAACGATATATTATACGTCCAAAACGGAGTTAAGGTGAATGAGATATCGACACTTAAAGATGGATGTTTGATGCAAACTGTTTTGAGCTTAAGGGTATGGGTCAAAAACTCATGCGAGCCCGCGCGACCTGCAGACACGAATGCAGCTCCGAAAACTCAGCCTCGAGCAGTTCGGGGTTACATCTGGTAACTGATGTTTAATTCGGACTTTTGGTAACAGACAATTGTTAATGCAATTAAAACAGAATTAAACCCAAAACGCTCCCCCTTTGGCCTATAAAACAGAAGCTCTTGGCTCAATCACAGACACCAGTTTTTCTCCAATCTATCTTTACAGCAACATGCAATTTTTTGGATCAAATTTCAGGCAAGTGAGTAGCTCCGACAGTTTCATAAACTGTTCAGCCATTGTACCCTGGGAAACAAACCGTGTGATAATACGCGGAATTTGTTTTAAGGGAATCGTGTTTAACACGAGCCTTGGCCGAAATTGTGTCTACATTTCTATATAGTATACAAACTGTAATTGTATTTTATTTTATTTGATTGTGTTTAAATATAAACGGTATCGTCTCCTACACTCTTAAAACAAATTTTCTTCTTATAATACCGTTTATAATAAAAAAAGATTGGACTCAAACTAGTTTTGTTTCGACTCTTTTTCTGCAAAAAACAACCTCCGGTCATCACAAACGAGTTTTGTTTTGAACGGTTGTTTTTATTCAACGTTTTCGCTTTATTTGTTTTTGCAAAACAGATTGTATTTTTGCAAAAACAGATTGCAAAACAGCTTGTAATTTTGCAAAACAGATTGTATTATTACGAGTTCATTATTAGTTTATTGCTTATACATAATCTAGTTGTTATACATATCAGTTGTTATATACATATCAGATTATTAACGTTTAAAACAGATTATTGGTTTTCTAAGTGTGAAATCAGTGAACGAAAAATCTGAAAACAGTGTAGTTCAACATTGATTATTACGACTACCGTTTTATTTTATATAAATTCTCTAATCGTTGTCCTTCAGATCAGTTTGGAACTTGTTATATCCATGTAATCTCTTTCCGGTTTGTTTAAAAGCGGTTGTGGATCAAGTTTAGAATAACAAATTCTGAAAAGTTATTACGGTTCTCGTTGTTATACATATCAGTTTATAACAAGTTTATAATAAGTAAATACAGATTATTTGCAAACATATTGTCGTGTACAATTTGTTATAAATATATTACTACTTATATTATTTATTATTGTTACAATTTAACAATTATAAAGCGAGATGTATAATTCTTTAAATTTGCAAAATTTCAGAATGTCGACTCAACCTCTTGTGACCTCAACTATGTTCTCACCAATCATGACATTCGCTGTAACGGTAACTCCAATTGTGGGAGAACCACTTGCGAACACCTTTGCTAATCATGCGGAAAAACCCGAAAAGTTTTCGGGTTTGAACTTCAAGCGTTGGCAACAGAAGATGTTCTTCTACTTGATCACGTTGAACCTTGCTAGGTTTTTGACCGAACCCGATCCCCCACTTAATGAAGGGGAGACCGACGCTCAAGTTGTGAGTCCGGTTGATGCTTGGAAGCATTCAGAATTTTTATGCCGTAACTATGAGTTGAATGGTTTAGTGGATGCGTTGTATAACGTGTATTGCAAATCAAAGACTGCCAAAGAACTATGGGAGTCATTGGATCGCAAATACAAAACTGAAGATGTTGGTACAAAGAAATTTGTTATGGCTCGTTTCGTGGACTATAAAATGGTTGATATGAAAACCGTGCTTAGTCAAGTACAAGATTTTCAAGTTATCTTGCACGACATCCACTCCAAAGAAATGACACTTAGTGAGACATTCCTAGTTGCGACAATCATTGAAAAGTTACCTCCAAGTTGGGTGGATTTCAAAAACTACCTCAAGCATAAGCGAAAAGAGATGACCATTGAGGAACTTGTAGTTCGACTTCGTATCGAAGAGGACAACAAAAATGCTCTCAAGGGAAGCTACTTTCCAACTTTAGAAAAAGCTAATGTTGTGGAATATGGTCAATCCTCAAAGGGTAACAAAAGCAAGGATGGTGGAAAGGGCAAAGCTAAGGTCGGGAATCTCCGACCTAAAGCTGGGAATATGAAGAAAAGGTTCCAAAAGCCCCAAAATCCCCACAAGTTTGATGGTGTGTGCTATAATTGTGATCAGCCAGGTCATAGAGCTGCTAGCTGCAAGATGCTAAAACGGGAGAATCCTCGTCAAGCTAATATGGTGAATAATTACATGGATCTTGCTGCCATGGTGCCCGACGTCACTAATATGATCTCCGAAGTTAACTTGATGGGATCAAACTCAAAGGAATGGTGGATTGATACGGGTGCTACCCGTCATGTTTTCTCGGATAAGAATATGTTTACCACCTTCAAGGATGTTGAGACTGGTGAGAAGTTGTTCAAGCGAAATTCGGCTACGACCGATATCAAAGGGGAAGGTTCTGTGATACTCAAGATGACCTCGGAGAAGGAGCTAACTTTGAACAATGTTTTCTATGTTCCGGAGATTCGTAAGAATCTTGTGTCGGGTTGGCTTCTCAACAAGTTTGGTTTTCGTTTGGTTTTTGAATCAGATAAGGTCGTGTTGACCAACAGTGGTGTGTATGTTGGTAGGGGATATGCCCTTAATGGCATGTTCAAATTGAATGTAATGGTTATTAAGCATGATATTAATAAAATTGGTACTACTTCCGCTTACTTGCTTGAGTCATCTAATATTTGGCATGCACGTCTTGGTCATGTTAATTTTAATTCCATTCGTCGGTTAATTAGATTTAAATGCATACCATCTTTCCATATTGATTCAAACTATAAATGTCAAACATGTGTTGAGGCCAAACAAACAAGATCATCGTTTAAATCGGTTGAAAGAATAACCGAACCCCTTAATATGATCCACACCGATGTATGTGACTTAAAATCGGTTCCCACAAGAGGTGGAAACAAATACTTCATCACCTTTATCGATGATAGCACGAAATATTGCTATGTATATTTACTTAAAAGTAAGGATGAAGCCATCAATAAGTTCATTCTTTACAAGAATGAAGTTGAGAATCAACTTAATAAGAAAATCAAGGTTGTTAGAAGTGATAGAGGAGGTGAATATGTGTCACCATTTGCTAACTTTTTTGAGCAACATGGTATTAGACATGAAATCACCGCCCCCTATTCACCTCAACAAAACGGTATCGCCGAAAGAAAGAACCGTACCTTGAAAGAAATGGTTAATGCCATGTTGATAAGTTCTGGACTTAGTCCAAACATGTGGGGGGAAGCTATCTTGTCAGCTTCTTATCTTTTAAATAAGCTACCTCTAAAGAATAAAGAAGAAACCCCATATGAACTTTGGATGGGAAGAAAACCATCATATAAATACCTACGAGTGTGGGGGTGCCTAGCCAAAGTGTTAGTGCCGACACCTAAGGTCTTAAAGATAGGGCCTAAAACTGTGGATTGCATATTCATTGGATATGCTCACAACAGTAGTGCCTATCGATTTCTTGTGCATGATTCTAAGAATCCCGATATACACAAGAACACGATAACGGAATCAAGGAGTGCTACATTCTTTGAAAATATATTTCCCTGTTTAAACACGGAAATTGGAAGTTCTTCTACACACTTTGATAAGTTTGTCCAAGATGAGAGACAAGAACAACATGTGGAAGAAGATGTTGAGCCTAGAAGAAGTAAAAGGGCTAGGGTTGAGAAATCTTTTGGTTCTGACTTCCTCACATTCATGGTGGAACATGAACCTAGAACCTACCGCGAAGCGGTTACCTCTTCGGAAGCACTTCAATGGAAAGAAGCCGTCAAAAGTGAAATAGAATCTATTTTACAAAACCATACGTGGGAAATAGTGGACCTTCCTCAGGGTTGCAGTGCACTAGACTATAGATGGCTCTTTAAAAGGAAGATGAGGGCGGATGGAAGTATTGAGAAATACAAAGCAAGATTAGTGATCAAAGGTTATAGACAACGAGAAAGTCTAGATTATTTTGATACGTATTCGCCTATAACGCGAATCACCTCCATCAGGATGGTACTTGCTATTCCCGCCATAAGAAATTTGGAAGTTCACCAAATGGATGTAAAAACTGCTTTCCTAAACGGCGATTTAGAGGAAGAAATTAAATGAAACAACCTGAGGGTTTTATTGCCCCTGGACAAGAGAACAAAGTTTGCAAGCTGGTTAAGTCATTATATGGCCTAAAACAAGCTCCCAAACAATGGCATCAAAAGTTTGATCACGTCATGTTAGAATATGGTTTCAAAATAAATGAATCTGACAAGTGTGTTTATGTGAATGAAACACACCTAATGGTTATGTTATATTATGTCTCTATGTAGATGATATGCTTATGTTAGGTCTCAATAAGATCCCAAATACTAGCTAATCAATTACAAATTAGTGTTTAAACGTTAATTGTTACGAATCGATTTACACTCAGTTTCTTGTTTAATTATAGCGGAATTATAATAACAAGGTAACGAGAATAACACACGGTTATTTCTATTCAGAAAAGTTCAACGATTACAAGGTTCAAGCTCACTATTTATACACAATAATAGTGAGCTTGATAAGTACGAATCTTAGTAAATCTTCTAAAAGGATAGAAGATTTTGTCTAACAAACCTACCTAAAATAGTGCCTTACGTTTCATTATGGAGCTGAGTAGTCAGCTCCACAATGTCTTAGTTTATTTTAGTCACTCAGACTCAAAGTGTCACTCAGACTCAAAACTAAGACTTTAATAAACAGATTTATAAACTTGGGTTAAATCGTTGATTTTCCCAACCATCTCCCCCTATCTTTTAGATTAAAGTCTTTTACAATGACACACATCAAAAACAAACACAAACTTAAAACATGTTAAAATGAAACACTTTGTGAATAAAAAGAGATTACTTTCTCCTTTTGGATGCTTTCTTGGGCTTCAATGGTAAGTCCCATGGAGTAGGCTTCAATGCTTCCGTAGCCCATTCTATTCTTTCAGTTTTCCACCGCATCAGCTTCTCCATCTCAGCATCTGACTTGTTGAACAGTAGTTGATAATCTTTCTTAATCAGTTCCACTTTGTCCACTAATGTCCCCATTTCTTCAATTCTCCTTAGATTATTAAATAACCAGCTAATCAGCTTCAAGCGAAATGGAAGACATTGATCAGATTGACATTCATTCAGCAGGGCAATGTAGTGAAAAATGGAGGACTTGTTCAGACTGTCCTTTGCTTGAAAGCATTCCTCTCCCCCACAGTCAACATAAAACAATCCCTCATATTTGTCAGTCTGAATATATGTTCTCTCTTGAAAGACCAAACCTGGAGGGACTGGATGAAGATTTCTTGATTCTAATCCAAGTGATTTAGCCCCAGCTCTCACTCTGTTAACTGTGCAGAATTCTCTGTACTCTTCATCTGAAATCAACTTCAACATATGAGCAACATTTACATTTGAGACTGCTTCCCTTTTTACCATAAGCTGATGTTCAATGTTGTGTATTCTTGAGCTCAGACTGGCAATTCTCTTCCATTCTTCCAACCCCAAAGTGGGCATTCTGTTCACCCCAACTCTGAATGAATTCCCTTTAAGGTAGCATATCAGCATCTGCTCAGCTCCACCAGTATCACGACAATCCAAATCATTGATTTTCTTCCCATACCTGCTTATGGTGAAGTTTTATTCAATATAGTCTAACCTGGCTTCTTCCCTCAGAACTTGCTTGGCCATCTGCCTGTCAGCTTCAACCCTCTGCTGTTCTTCATTAAAAGCCAGTTCTTCTTCCTTTTTCAATTCAGCTTCAAGCACCTCAGCAGCTATATTACTTTGGTCTTGTGCTTTCATTGGTTTATTATCAAACTTTTCAAAATATAGACCTTTAACGTATTCCTTGTAGCTTTCAACTGACATACCAACATTGTATGCATATCTTTGTAGTTTAGACAGTTTTTCAGCTTCAGTCTGATCTTCAGTTGTTTCTTTTGTTGATCCCTCAGCCTGAACAGTTGGATTCTCCATTTCATTTTCTGCCTCAGCTTGAACAGTTGGAGTTTCCATTTCAGTTTCTGCCTCATCCTTTTCTTCCTCCTCCTTTTCACTCCCTTGATTCTCTTTCCCAGATTCACTTGAGATATCACTGTAATCAGTCTCATAGTGATCCTCAGTCTGACCAGTTTTCAGATTAAATATCATCGTCTTGATGTATCTTTTCTCCCCCTCAACTGATGACTTTCCTCTTTCTCTTTTCAGACTTTTCTTGGGGAATTCAGACTCACTTGTTGTTTTAACATTTTTCTCCCCCTGAGTCTGATCACCCCTTGGCAACTCCACAACTACCTGTTTACCCTTTCTCATCGAATCGGGCTCAGATATCAGCTTCAGGACCATCTCCTTTAATTCCTCAAGTTCCACAGCATTTTGATTTTTCAGAGCACTCATCTCAGCCTGCATTGCAATCAGTTTGACATCAAAATGATTTGACATGTCCTTAATTGCTTGTAACAGCAAAGGAACAGCCACATCAACCTCAGACTGAGATGAAATAGTAACAGTAGAGATGGATACAGTTGGTACAGCCTTACATCCCCCCTGTTGACTAGGAGAGCGATCCTTGGCCATAGAAGTGGAAGTCTGTACCTCACTCAGTTTGAGGAGTAAGGAATTGACGACTTGTGCATAAGAGTGTGAGATATGTGGTGGTTCATTCGAGTGAACTAGTACAGAACTAGTGAAAATAGCCTTAGGAATAGGCTTTGAAACTGAGGGGGGTGGTCCCATACTAAGTACATGGATATTTAGGAGTGGAATATCGTCTTTAATGCTTACCACATGTGTCAGTGTGGCAGCAACAACGTGTTTCTCCAAGCTGACTACTCTAGATGGGCTTTTGGTAGTCTCAGTAGTCAGTTCCACCTCCTGCTCTAGCAGAAGGAGAGTGGACTGAACTACAACACTGGATGGGAGTTTAGAACTCTCAGCCTCATGGAAAAGTGAGGCCATTAGTGCTTGATTTTTAGTGGGGCTTGTTGTGAGAGCTTTCTCTAAAGAACTGGGTGATTTCAATAGGTTGGTCGCTTGAGTTGCAAGAACATCAAGTTGGTAGGTGGACTGTACCTCAGACTGAGAGGGGATACTCTCAGACTGAGGGAGAGAAGCGAAAACATTCATACCTGAGTCAGCCTCATCGTGCCCAGCCCCAGCAATCCCAACCTCAACATCTGCCATGGGAATATTAGCTTCCATGTTGCCGTCAATTCCTTCACCTTGACCAACTGAATCTGAATGGTCAGACTCAGTGGTTTCAAGATCAATAAATGGATTATCAATCCACTGAAGCATGACTGGTGTTAAACCCGCCTCAGCTTCAGTGATGTTGATGTATGTAAAGATTTTGGAGGTCAGTCTGGGAAGAGGACACACATGAAAAATTTGTTCAAGTTGATCATAAGCTGCCTTTCCCAGAACTTCCTCAAAGCTGAGTGATAGTACACGAATAAAAGGTACATCATTCGTTCTCTTTGGTTTTGCCACTAGGGAGAGAATCTCATCAAAATATAGTTGTGAGTAAGAGATTCGTCTACCAGTGACCATAGAGTGAAATAAATGTGTTTCAAATTCATTCATTTGATTTAAGCTCCCTGATTTACCCCCCAAACAACGTGTGATACTTGAAAAAAGAAATTTCCATTTTCCCGTGAAGAATTTGTATTCAATTACCCCCTGTACCACAGTCTGACCAACGAGAGGAAAGGCCTCATCCCTTGCTTGCTGTTTGGTCAGCCTGGATTGAAATCCTCCTGCACCAGCTTCAAGGGCAGTAGGAAGCAAGAGTACCGCTCTAATCGTCTCCTCAATAATTGTAAGAGTGTGCCTCCCATCATTATATGTGCCCGTGAGTGCAGTCTGATCAGCATTTGCTTTGCACGTGTACCACCACTCACATAACACAAGCGGATACATCACCGTTTCGCGGAAATATGCTCCATAGAGTGGATGTGAGAGCATGAACTGACACAGTTGTTCAAAACCTCTATTCTGTCGATTGGCGGGAATATTGGTAGTGGCCACCCTGTTGTTATCTTTTATTTGAACTCTACTATGGAAATCGGCGCCATCAACCATGCGTGGGGTGATGTGTAGAACCATATTCATGTGCGCCATTGATAAAATTACAAGAAAAGATTAGAAAGAAGGAAAATTAGGTTAATAATTGAAATTAAATTGAATTTGAACTAAAGGAGCGAAATCTTAGGAACTTAGTTAGGTAACTTTCCATATAGACTCTTCAGTTTGACTCTATTAACATTTATGACCCCTAAGTTTAAAAAGTATGTACAACTGACCCCTAAAATAAAAAGAAAAAAATGTTATCAGTTTTAAAAAAAATTAAATGACTAAAGAAAAAATTAAAACTAAAATGATAAAAAAAAAAAACCTGAAGAAAAGAAAAAAAAACTAATATTTACTAAGAGTACATTCAGTTTGAGCACAAGGTCAGACTGAAAAATCTCAATCTGACCAAAAGGTCATATAGAATTTTGATTATTTGTTAAATTTCAAGGATTTAACATGCCAAGTTCTCCTAACAAATAGAAAAACCTGTCCTCACTCAGAGGTTTCGTGAAGATATCTGCCAGTTGATCGTGTGTGGCCACAAACTCCAGTCTGACCTTGCCTTTCTCAACACAGTCTCGAATAGAATGGTGTCTTATTTCAATGTGTTTTGTCCTGGAGTGAAATACTGGATTCTCAGTGATTTGTATGGCACTTTTGTTGTCACACAGGATTGGAGTGTTTTGAATCTTGATGTCAAGATCAGCCAATTGATGTTGCATCCATAGCAACTGAGCACAACATCTCCCTGCAGCCACATACTCAGCTTCAACTGTAGAGGTAGCTACTGAATTTTGCTTTTTGCTTGACCAGCTGACTAGCTTTCCTCCCAGAAGCTGACAACCTCCTGAAGTACTCTTTCTGTCCAATCTACAACCTGCATCATCTGCATCTGTGTATCCAATTAGTTCAAAACCAGAATCTTTAGGGTACCATAGGCCAAGATTTGGAGTACCCTTAAGATATCTGAAAATCCGTTTTACAGCTTTGAGATGAGATTCCTTTGGGTCAGCTTGATAACGTGCACATAAGCAAGTTGAAAACATGATGTCAGGTCTACTAGCAGTTAAGTAAAGTAGAGAACCAATCATACCTCTGTAAGTGGCTTGACATACTGACTTGTCAGTTTTGTCCTTATGCAACTTATCAGAGGTACTCATGGGAGTTTTCATTTCAGAGCATGATTCAAAACCAAATTTCTTTATTAAATCATGTACATATTTGCTTTGATTTATAAAAATCCCATCTTTCTTTTGTTCTACTTGTAAACCAAGAAAAAATGTAAGTTCCCCCATCATACTCATTCTGTATTCACTACACATGAGATTCGAAAACCAAGTACACAACTTTTCATTGGTGGATCCAAATATAATGTCATCAACATATATTTGTACCAAAATCACATGTCCTTTTTCCTTTTTGATAAAAAGTGTTTTGTCAATTGATCCTCTTTGAAACTGATTTTCGAGAAGAAAGTCAGATAGAGTGTCATACCAAGCTCTAGGAGCTTGTTTGAGACCGTATAAGGCTTTGTTTAATTTAAAAACATGATCAGGAAAGTTAGGATCAACAAAACCTGGAGGCTGCTTGACATATACTTCTTCCTGTAGGTCACCATTCAAAAAGGCACTTTTCACATCCATTTAGTATACCAAAAAGTCTTTGAAGGCTGCATAAGCTAAGAACAAACGTATTGCTTCAATTCTGGCCACTGGAGCAAAAGTTTCATCATAATCAATGCCCTCTTCCTGCTTGTATCCCTGAGCCACCAATCTTGCTTTATTCCTGATCACCACCCCATCTTTGTCATATTTATTTCTAAATATCCATTTAAGTCCAATGATTGTCTTGAACGGGGGACGAGGAACCTTGGTCCACACATTGTTTCTTATGAACTCTCCTAATTCTTCTTGCATACCATCAATCCAGTCTTCATCTAAGAGAGCTTCTTCAACCTTCTTTGGTTCCATCAGACTCAAGAAATTCGTGTAGAAGCAGAAATTAGCAGTGGCATTCTTGTGTCTGGTTTTGACTCCTTCATTTTGGAAACCAATTACTAGTGGATGTCCCTTAAGAGTCTTGATGTTTCCTGACTCACTTTGTTGAGCTTCATCAGCTTGAGACTGAGTAAAATCAGTCTGAATTTCATCAGTCTGAGTGTTGTGGATATGAGTGTGGTCAGACTGAGAGAGGTTAGTCTGAGTTTCATCAGTTGCATTAGAAACATTTGTTTCAATTTCAGGAACACTCTTTGAACTAGGATCATCAGTTTCACTTTCAGACTCTTGAGTTTGATGAATTACTTCTTCATTTTGATCTGCAACAGGGAATGAGTCAGCTTCAAATGTTGTTACTAGAAGTTCATCACATAACTGGTTGATTGTCGCTATATCAGTCTGTGAGGTCAGTTCATCTCTGTCAGACTGAGTGGTATCATCAAAGTGACATTGATACTTTCTTCCACAACTTTCCTTCGTTCATTATAAACTCTGAATGCTTTAGAGATGCTAGAGTATCCAACAAACAATCCTTCATCAGCTTTAGGAGCCATTTTGCATAACAGATCCCTTTGATTAAGAATATAAAAGCGACTTCCAAAAATGTGAAAATAATGGATTGAGGGAACTTTGTTGTTGTACATTTCATATGCAGTTTTCCCATGTCTTTTCACGATGATGGATCTGTTTTGAGTGAAACATGCAGTGTTCACAGCTTCATGTTACGAGGAGCGCATTATGCTCGGAACGACCTCCTCGATGCCCAGAACCTTCTAGAAACTTCGGGAGAACTTTAGGGTAACCCCTAGAGAATTCTGGAGATTTCCTAGATATATAGTCATTTCTAGATTAGCTTAGATCTATTACTAGAATGTTCTAGTTTTAGTAGTAAAATCTAGGAATATCTAGGATGGTTCTAGATTAGATACCTAGATCTAGAACCATCCCTAGATCTCTATATATATGTAACATGATCTCATTGTAACCTACTAGATTTTCCTTGATCTAATAAACATAAAGCTTTACAATCCTCCTTGCAAGTGTTCTCGTAAGCTATTCCAAGTCCTTTTCGGCTTACTTAGTTACCGTAAATCAGCGACCTAAGTGCCACACAGGTTCAAGAATCTAACCCCGTGACATTCAGCCCAGAATTTGATCTTCATATTTCCATAGCACAACATAGTTCTTGGAGCTTCAATTAAAGTCATGTTTCTTCTCTCTGCAACACCATTTTGTTGAGGTTTTCGAACTGATGCAAAGTTTTGAACTATTCCCAGTTGATCACAAAAATTAATTAATACTGAATTCTTGAACTCAGTTCTTGGTCACTTCTCATTTGCTTGACGAAGGTGTTCTTCTGTCTCTGCTCTCTCTTGATCAGACTGATAATTTCCTCAGCTGCATCACTTTTAGCTCTTAGAAATATGACGCAAGTGAATCTAGTAAATTCATCTACAATCACAAGAGTGTATTTTTTTCCACCTTGAATCTCAATTCCAATTGGACCAAACAGATCCATGTGCAACATAAATAGAGGTTCATCAATTGAATGTAGCATCTTGGAAGGAAATTGAGTCTTGGTTTGCTTTCCAAGAACACAAGCTGAGCAGACTTTGTCTTTGGAGTAGGTCAGCTCAGGAAGTCCTCTAACCAATTTACTCTTTGACAAGGCATTTTTGTTTTTGAAGTTTAGATGTGATAATCTTCTATGCCATAACCAATTGAGTTCCTCTTTTGTTTATGTAAACAGACATGTCTCAGCCTCATCATTAGCTGTACTCAGATCTAAGCAAAACACATCTCTTTCTCTCTTGGCAAGCAGCAGTGGTTTACCCTTGGCATTGTAGATTATTCCAGCTTGCTTTCTGAATCTGACCTCATGATCTTCATCAGTGATTTGACTTACACTTAGTAAGTTATGTTGTAGACCTTCTACATAAGCAACTCTTTTGAAAGTGACAGCTCCAGCATGTATCTTTCCATATCCTCTTGTCATTGACACCCTATTGTCACATTATCTCACTTGAGGACCAGCTTCTTCTTTATAGTCTTGCAAGAAAGACTTCATTCCTGTCATGTGCCTTGATGCTCCACTGTCTAGATACCATTTTGTAGAGTCCTGCACATGAAACAAAGTAAATTAGTTCCTTTTGGGTACCCACTTTAGAGTGGATCCATGAACTGAAACTGAGTTAATTTTAGGTTCAATCTTGCAGTCAGTTTTGGAGCTGGTATAATTCCATTTATTGAGTTCTTTCATACAGTTAACAGAATAATGACCTATGATTCCACAATATTTGCATGGAGTATCTTTGAGACTGACTTGGTGTGGGACTGACTTGTTTTTGGTATCTTTGACCGATTTTGACTTAGTTTGAAGAATTTTTCTTTGCGTTTGAGGTGAGCCTGAATTCGATTTTGATGACACTGACTTAAGTTTTGGTGAAATTGACTTTTGTGAAATTGTTTTCTTTGGTCGGGACTGAGTCAGTTGCTTACAAAACACAGCTTCATGTCCTTTTTCACCACAATTGTAGCATGTCCTCTTAGGAGGAGTCTTTGGTCTGATGTGATGAGGTGATTTATTTCTGACCAGAGTTTTCACGATGTTAGTCAGTTCCAACAATTGATTTCCCAATTTATCAATAGTTTTGTTTTCATGACTTTTATTAATGATTTTGGAACTGACTTGACTCTGAACCTTAGGTTTACTCACAACCTTGGGTAAAACATTATTTATATGCAAAGATTTGTTCACAACAAGCACATTTTTATCAGTTTTAGGTAAATTAACACATTCAGATTGAGAAGAGGTTAAAGAATCACTTTTATTAAAACCTTGAGAAATTACAGGTTTAACAAAAGCATTTGACATCATAGTTTTTTCTCCTTTCATGTAAGTGAAAGTATTTGGAAGAATTTCTGGTTTAAAAATGATTTTTTCTCTTTCAGCTTTTTCAGTTTCTTCTTCCTCTTCAGTCATATGCTTCTTCAGACTGAAGTCCTCACCCAACACAGCTTGAACTTGTTTGGGTACCTGTCTGCTCAAACAATCTTCATTTTTTAAGGATGATATGCACCATGATTTACAAATTCTTTTATTGTGCTCAGTTTCTTCTCTAAATTTATAATTTTCTTTTGCAAGATCACTATAAGCTTCAATCTGAGCATTTAAAAGAACTTTATAACTTTCTAGTTCAATTATTTTATCATCTTTAATTTTCAAAACATTTTCAAAATCTTTAATCTTTTGTTTAAATTCAGATTGTTCTTCCAAAGTGGTGGTCAAATCAATAAAAATATCCTCAAACATTTGAAGTTTTTGATCATTTTTATAAGTATTGAAGTTATGTACCTTATATAACTTTGATTTGTTCCAGTCTGAGCTGTAGCTCAGTCTCTCAGCTTCCTTCAGATCCTTTTCAAACTGAGATGCAGACTCATCAGCTTCAGTTACTTCTTCTGCAAAGGCCATCAAACATTTTTCAACCACTTCCTCATCCTCATCGGATGACAATTCCTCATCTAACTCTTCAACGAAGAAAGCTTTCTGCTCAGTTTGAGGCTTTTGAGTCTTAGAACCATTGCTATTTTTGTATTTAAGATACTTATTTCTGTATCTTTGATCCCTTTCAGCAACCTCATCCATGTGCTCAGTCTGAGCATTCCTTACCTTACAATCAGCAGCCATGTGTCCATACTCATTACATTTGAAACATTTGACCTTTTTTAAATGAAACGGTTTCTTTCCTTTGTAACCAGTCTTCTGCTCTAGCTTCATAGTCAATAAAGCAAGCTGATTCTTTAGCTTCTTGACTTCAGTTTCATCATCTAACTCTGAATCTGAGTTTGACTCATACTCAGATGAGTCAGCCTTAGAATAAATTTCTTTATTCCTTTTGTTGGTTGCAACCAATGCAGCTTCAGGATCCCTTGCAGTTCTTCTGTTGTTTATTTTCTTCCTCTCTTGAGATTCTTCAAAATTCAGTAGTAATCCAAAGTGGCCAGGCACCTTGTAGGTGGACAATTTCTCACTAACCACAAGAGATGTGATAACTAATTCAAATCTGCTAGGTAAGACATCCACAAATTTCTTGCACACTTCATCATCCTCCTTTATTACTCCCAGAGCTGATAGATCATTCAACAAGATTTGAAACCTTGTATGCAAATCAACCAAGGTTTCCTTTACTTTCACATAGAAGTTTTCATAATTTCTGATCTGGCTATTCAATCTTTGCTCTCTTACTATAGGTACACCTTCATATAATACAATTAGTGTATCCCATATATATTTAGCAGATCTGCATCCAGCAATCTTTGAGAAGATTTGCTCAAACACAGCATTTCCTAGAATACTTCTCGCTCTTGGATCCAGATTGAACAATTGTTTGTCAAGATCAGTCCATTGAGATTCTGGAGTTTGGACCCATCTTGCACGTTGAACAACTTTGTCTCCTTCCTTAACTTCTTCGATTTGTTTTCCTGGAATGATTGGTCCTTCAGTGACAGTTCTCATCATTTCCTCATGAATTCCAGACAGGTGCCATTCAGCCTTAAGTTTCCAATTGGCAAAGTTATGTCCATTGAATATGGGAATACCTTTTCCGGCCATAGCAAGTGTATTAGATGAAGATGATGACATAGTATTTGAGTTTTATGTATTGATCGTTTAAGATTTGTAAATTTATTAAAATTTAAATCTTATTTGCTCTGATACCAGTTGTTAGGTCTCAATAAGATCCCAAATACTAGCTAATCAATTACAAATTAGTATTTAAACGTTAATTGTTACGAATCGATTAACACTCAGTTTCTTGTTTAATTATAGCGGAATTATAATAACAAGGTAACGAGAATAACACACAGTTATTTCTATTCAGAAAAGTTCAACGATTACAAGGTTCAAGCTCACTATTTATACACAATAATAGTGAGCTTGATAAGTACGAATCTTAGTAAATCTTCTAAAAGGATAGAAGATTTTGTCTAACAAATCTACCTAAAATAGTGCCTTACGTTTCATTATGAAGCTGAGTAGTCAGCTCCACAATGCCTTAGTTTATTTTAGTCACTCAGACTCAAAGTGTCACTCAGACTCAAAACTAAGACTTTAATAAACAGATTTATAAACTTGGGTTAAATCGTTGATTTTCCCAACAGCTTATCATGGGTAGTGACGATAAGATAATAACATCAACAAAGGATATGTTGAAATCCAAATTTGACATGAAAGTCATGGGCCTAGCGGATGTGATTCTTGGAATCAAAATCACACGAACCTAAAATGGTCTTGTGTTAAATCAAACACATTACGTGGACAAGATTCTAGAGCGATTCAATGTGGGGGATTCCGGCCTAGCTAGAACTCCAATTGACACTAGTCAACATCTATCTAAGAATAGAGGTGAAGGTGTTTCTCAACTAGAATACTCAAGATACATTGGTAGTCTAAGGTATCTGATGAGTTGTACCAGACCCGACTTAGCATACGCTGTTAGTAGGCTAAGTAGGTACACAAGAAATCCGAGTTCTTATCATTGGAAAAGTATGACAAGATTACTTCGGTATGTAAGATACACGCGAGAGTATGGACTACACTATAATAGACATCCAGTTGTTATCGAAGGATACAATGATGCAAACTGGATTTCTGATATAAAAGATTCCCGATCAACAAGTGGATATGTGTTTACACTTGGAGGTGCTGCTGTATCATGGAAATCTTGCAAACAAACGGTTATAGCAAGATCTGTTAGGTCTCAATAAGATCTCAAACACTAGCTAATCAATCACAAATAAGTATTTAGATGTTAATTATTATGAATCGATTGATTACTCAGTTTCTTAGATTATTATAGCGGAATTTATAATAACAAAGAATGATAATAACACACAATTATATTTCTTAGAAAGGTGCAAAGTTTACAATGTTCAAGCTCACTATTTATACTTAATAATAGTGAGCTTGATAAGGATAAATCTTAGAAAATCTTCTACAAAGATAGAAGATTTTATCTAACAGAATTACCTAAAGTTACGCCTTACGTTTTTCATTATGGAGCTGACTAGTCAGCTCCACAATGCCTTAGTTTATTCTAGTCACTCAGGCTCAGAGTCACTCAGACTCAAGGTCACTCAGACTCATCGACTAAGACTTTAATAAAAGATTTATTAACTTGGGTTAAATCATTGATTTTCCCAACAATCTCCCCCTATCTGTTTAGATTAAAGTCTTTTACAAATTATGCATCAAAAATAACCACAAACTAAAACTGTTTACACAAAAAAATTATTTGTGAACAAAAGGACACATAATACTCATTACTTCCTCTTCTTGACAGATCTTTTCTTCTTCAAAGGCATCTCCCATGGCGTAGGCTTGTTCACTTCTTTTGCCCATTTTAGCCTCTCTGTTTTCCAAGCAAGCAGTTTTTCCATTTCAGCTTCGGATTTATGGAATAGCATTTGATACTCCTTCTTGATCAGATCCACCTTGTCCATCAAAGTCCCCATCTCTTCAATTCTTCTTAGGTTATTAAATAACCAACTAATCAGCTTCATTCGGAAGGGGAGGCATTGATCAGACTCACATTCGTTAAGCAGAGCAATGCAATGGTATATGGAAGCCATATTCAGTCTGTCTTTGGCTTGGAAGCATTCCTCTCCCCCACAATCTACATAACACAAGGCCTCATGCTTTTCAGTCTTAACATACATCTTGTCGTAAAATGTGACATCTTTAGGAACATGATGCATGTAACTTGTTTCCAGACCAAGAGATTTTGCCCCAGCTCTCACCCTTTGGATAGTACAAAATGCCCTATAATCTTCTTCTGACATCAGCTTCAACACATGAGCCACATTTACATTTGAGACAGCTTCTCTTTTTACATCCATTCTGTGCACAATGTTGGTTATCCCTGAGCTCAGACTGGCAATCTCTTTCCATTCCTCTAACCCCAATGTGTGCATTCTATGTACTCCAACCCTAAAGGATCCCTCTTTATGATAACAAACTAGCATGAGGTCAGATCCTCCAGTATCTACACATTCTAAGTTTTGGATTTTATTCTTGTTCCTTCTCAGTGTAAAGTTTGACTCAATATAGTCAAGTCTGGTTCTTCTCTCAGCACCTGTTTGGCCATTAATCTGTCAGCTTCAATCCTCAGCTGTTCTTCTTCAATAGCTAGATCCTCCTCTTCTTTCATCTCAGCTTCAAGAGCCTCAGCTGCTTTCATAGATTGGTCTTGTGGATTTGCTTCAAATTTCTCCATATACAGCCCTTTGACATACTCCTTGTATTGCTCAACAGTCATTCCAGAGTTGTGAGCATATCTTTGAAGTTTAGCCAGTTTCTCAGCTTCATCTCTTCTTTTCTGTATTTCAATTTCTATCTCAGACTGTACATTTGGAGGCTCTTTCATCTCAATCTCTTCACCAGTTTGTTGGTCAGTATCACTATGAGCTCCAACTTTCCCTTTTCCCTTCTTATCTTCTTTCTCAGATTCACTGCTTGATAAGTCACTGTAGTCAGTCTCATAAAATACTTCAGACTGACCAGTCTTCAGATTGAATCTGGTGGTCTTGTAGTACTTCTTCTCCCCTTCAGCCCTCTTTCTTTTCAGATCTTGCTTGGGGAGATCAGACTCATCAGTTGGTGTATTTGTTTTCTCCCCCTGAGTCTGAGCACCCTCAGCAACCTGTTTCCCCTTTCTCATCATGCTGATCTCAGAAGTCAGCTTCAATACCATTCCCTTTAAATCCTGCATCTCCTCAGTGTTTTGTCTTTTCATGGCTTGTAACTTAGTCTGCATTGCACTCACATCAACTGAGTTGAATGTCCTGAATGGCTTG
>CAJVGC010000592.1:11214565-11306519 GCA_910822075.1 Senecio squalidus
CCACCCCATCTTTGTCATATTTATTTCAAAAGATCCATTTAAGTCCAATAATGGTCTTAAACAGGGGACGTGGAACCTTTGTCCAAACATTGTTCCTTATGAATTCTCCAAGCTCCTCTTGCATTCCATCAACCCAGTCTTCATCTAATAATGCTTCTTCAACCTTCTTGGGTTCCATCAGACTCAAGAAATTGGTATAGAAACAAAAATTAGTTGTGGCAGTCTTTCTTCTCGTTTTGACACCTTCAGTTAATGAACCAATAACTGACGAAATAGGATGTCCCTTGACAGTCTTGATGTTTCCTATCTCGTTGTGGGAAACTGCCTCTACTTGAGTCTGAGTATCATCAGTCTGATTATTATCAGGCGTTTGGTCAGACTAAGGAGTGTCAGTCTGAGTTTCATCAGTTTCATTGGACTCAGTATTTTCAACATCGGGGACACTCTGGAATGATGATTCATCGGGTTCAGTGTCAGATTCTTGATGTTGATGGGCGTTTGCATTATTCTGAGCTTCAGCCTGAGAGTCAGCTTCAAATGTGGTTACAAGTAATTCATCACAAAGCTGATTGATAGTGGCTATGTCAGTCTGTGATGATGATTCCTCTTTGTCAGACTGAGTAGTGTCATCAAAGTGACATTAATGCTTTCTTCTACCACCTTTCTTCGTTCATTGTAGACTCTGAATGCTTTGGCGATGCTTGAGTATCCAACGAACAGTCCTTCATCAGCTTTAGGAGACATTTTACACAACAAGTCTCGTTGATTTAGAATATAGCATCTACTTCCAAAGATATGGAAATAATGAATGGAAGGGACCTTGTTGTGGTATAATTCATAAGCTGTTTTTCCATGTCTCTTCACGATGATGGATCGATTCTGTGTGAAACAGGCAGTGTTCACAGCTTCAGCCCACAACTTTATCTTCATGTTTCCATAGCACAACATTGTTCTGGCAGCCTCAATTAGAGTTCTGTTTCTTCTCTCTGCAACTCCATTTTGTTGAGGGGTTCGAACTGAGGCAAAGTTTTGAACTATGCCTAATTGATCACAAAAGTCTATTAAGACTGAGTTTTTGAACTCAGTTCCATGGTCACTTCTCTTCTGACGATCAATAGTGTTTTTCTGTTGCTGCTCTCTTTTGATCAGACTGATGATCTCTTCAGCTGCATCACTTTTAGCCCTTAAGAAGATAACCCAAGTAAATCTAGTAAATTCATCAACAATTACAAGGGTGTATTTCTTTCCTCCTTGACTCTCAATTCCAATTGGACCAAACAAATCCATATGTAGCATAAATAAAGGTTCATCAATTGAATGCAACATTTTGGATGGGAATTGAGTCTTTGTTTGCTTTCCAAGCACACAAGCTGAGCAAACTTTGTCTTTGGTATAGGTTAGTTCAGGGAGACCTCTTACCAATTTACTTTTTGACAGGGCATTTATATTTTTGAAATTTAGATGGGATAACAATCGATACCATAGCCAATTAAGTTCTTCTTTTGTTTCTGTGAACAAACATGTCTCAGCTTCATCATTGGCCGTACTCAGATCCAGACAAAATACATCTCTTTCTCTCTTGGCGAGTAGAAATGGTTTTCCCTTGGCACTGTAGATTATTCCAGCTTGTTTCCTGAATCTGACTTCATGGTCTTCATCAGTAATTTGACTCACACTCAGTAAGTTATGTTGTAATCCTTCCACATATGCAACTCTCTTGAAAGTGACAGCTCCAGCATGAATCTTTCCATATCCACGTGTCATTGATACCCCGTTGTCACCATATCTCACTTGAGGCCCATCTTCTTCTTTATAGTCTTGTAGAAAGGACTTCATTCCAGTCATGTGCCTTGAAGCTCCACTATCTAGATACCATTTTGTAGAGTACTGCACATGAAATAGAAAATATTAGTTCCTTTTGGGCACCCACTTTAGAGTGGATCCATGAACTGAAGCAGGTTTAAGTTCAGGTTCAGTCTTGCAGTCAGTTGTGGAGCTGGTATAGTTCCATTTATTTATTTCCTTCATGCAGTTAACAAAATAATGACCTATGACACCATAGTATTTACATGGAGTATCTTTGAGACTGACTCGAGAAGAAACTGACTTAGTCTTGGTTGGTTTCACAGACGTTGTCTTTGATTTAGAAGTGTTTCTTTGCTTTTGAGGTGAGACTGACTTTGATGAAGCTGACCTAGATTTTGGTGAAACTGACTTATGTGGAGCTGACCAACGTTTTGGTGAGACTGACTTTTGAAAGATGGTTTTCTATGGTCTAGACTGAGTCAGTTGTTTACAAAACACAGCTTCATGCCCTTTTTCACCACAATTGTAGCAAATTCTCTTAGGAGGAGTCTTGGGCCTGATGTGATTAGGCGATTTGTTCCTGAATAGAGTTTTTACTATGTTAGTCAGTTCCAACAATTGATTCCCCAGTTTATCAATGGTTTTTGTTTCATGACTTTTGGAACTGACTGGGTGCTGATTCTTAGGTTTCCTTACAACCTTGGGCAATCTATTGGTTAGATGCACAGGATTTTTTTCAGCAGGCACATTTTTATCAGTTTCAGATACATTAACACATTCAAACTGAGAAGAAAATTACAGGTTTTACAAAAGCATTTGGCATCATTATTTTTTCTCCTTTCATATATGTGAAAGTATTTGGAAGAATTTCTGGTTTGAAAACAATTTTTTCTCTTTCAGCTTTTTCAGCTTCTTCTTCTTCTTCAGTCATATGCTTCTTCAAACTGAATCCCTCACCCAACACAGCTTGAACTTGTTTGGGTACCTGTCTGCTCAACAATCTTCATTTTTTAAGGATGATATGCACCATGATTTACAAATTCTTTTATAGTGCTCAGTTTCTTCTCTAAGTTTATGATTTTCTTTTGCAAGATCACTATAAGCTTCAGTCTGAGCATTTAAAAGGACTTTATAACTTTCTAGTTCAATTATTTTATCATCTTTAATTTTCAAATTATTTTCAAGATCTTTGATTTTTTGTTTGAATTTAGATTGTTCTTTTAATGTGGTGGTCAAGTCAACAAAAATATACTCAAACATTTGAAGTTTTTGTTCATTTGTATAAGTGTCAAAATTATGTACCTTATAAAGTTTTGACTTGTTCCAGTCTGAGTTGCAACTCAGTCTCTCAGCTTCCTTCAGATCCTTCTCGAACTGAGAGGCAGATTTCTCAGCTTCAGTCACTTCTTCTGTGAATGCCATTAAGCATTTATCCACCACTTCCTCATCTTCATCAGAGGACAGTTCCTCATCTAGCCATTCTTCAGCAAAGAATGCCTTTTGCTCAGTTTGAGATTTCTGTGTATTTGAACTGGTGCCTTTCTTGTATTTAAGATACTTCTTTCGATATCTTTGGGCCCTCTCAGCAACCTCGTCCATGTGTTCAGTCTGAGCATTCTGTACTTTACAGTCAGCAGCCATGTGACCGTATTCATTGCATTTAAAACATTTCACCTTCTTCAGATTGAAAGGTTTCTTTCCTTTGTAGCCTGTCTTCTGTTCAAGCTTCATAGTTAACAGAGCAAGCTGACTTTTTAGTTTCTTGACCTCAGTTTCATCATCTGATTCTGAGTCTGAGTCACACTCAGACTCAGATGAATCAGCTTTAGAATAAATTTCTTTATTCCTTCTACTTGTTGCAACTAATGCAGCTTCAGGATCCCTTGCAGTTCGTCTATTGTTTATCTTTTTCCTTTCTTGAGATTCTTCAAAATTTAACAATAGTCCAAAGAGCCCAGGCAGCTTGTAGGTGGACAGCTTCTCACTAACTACAAGAGATGTAATGACAGATTCAAATTTGTTAGGTAAGATATCAACAAATTTCTTACATATTTCATCATCTTCCTTTGTTACTCCTAGAGCTGACATATCGTTCAACATTATTTGAAATCTTGTATGCACGTCAGCCAAGGTCTCCTTTTCTTTCATATAGAAATTTTCATAATTTCTAATGAGACTGTTTAGTCTTTGCTCTCTCACAACAGGAACACCTTCATAAGACACAATTAAAGTGTCCCACAGTTCTTTTGCAGTTCTGCAGCCAGGTATCTTTGAGAATATTTGTTCAGATACTGCATTTCCTAGAATACTTCTAGCTCTTGGATCAAGATTGAACAACATCTTGTCTTGATCTGTCCATTGTGATTTAGGAGTTTGAACCCATCTTGCACGTTGAACAATTTTATCACCTTCCTTGACTTCATCAATGTGCTTTCCTGGAATAATGGGTCCTTCAGTCACTATTCTTATCATTTCCTCATGAATTCCTGAGAGATGCCACTCAGCTTTAAGTTTCCAATGGGCAAAATTATGTCCATTGAACACAGGAATTCCTTTTCCAGCCATTACAGGTGTATTTGAAGATGATGACATTGTTTTTGAGATTTTATATATTGATCGTTTAAGATTTATAAATTTATTAAAATTTAAATCTTATTTGCTCTGATACCAGTTGTTAGGTCTCAATAAGATCTCAAACACTAGCTAATCAATCACAAATAAGTATTTAGATGTTAATTATTATGAATCTATTGATTACTCAGTGTCTTAGATTATTATAGCGGAATTTATAATAACAAAGAATGATAATAACCCACAATTATATTTCTTAGAAAGGTGCAAAGTTTACAATGTTCAAGCTCACTATTTATACTTAATAATAGTGAGCTTGATAAGGACAAATCTTAGAAAATCTTCTACAAAGATAGAAGATTTTATCTAACAGAATTACCTAAAGTTACGCCTTACGTTTTTCATTGTCAGCTCCACAATGCCTTAGTTTATTCTAGTCACTCAGGCTCAGAGTCACTCAGACTCAAGGTCACTCAGACTCATCGACTAAGACTTTAATAAACAGATTTATTAACTTGGGTTAAATCGTTGATTTTCCCAACAAGATCAACGATGGAATCTGAATTCATTGCCCTCGATAAATGTGGAGAAGAGGCAGAATGGTTGCGTAAATTTGTAGAAGCCATACCAAGATGGCCTAAACCGGTAACGGTCGTATGTATACATTGTGATAGTCAATCGGCAATTGGCAGAGCTCATAGCATAATGTATAACAGTAAGTCAAGACATATTCGACGTAGACATAACAAGATACGACAACTACTCTCAACAGGAGTTATCTCAATTGACTATGTGAAGTCAAAGGATAACATAGCGGATCCGCTTACGAAAGGCTTAAGTAGAGAGTTAGTTAGTAAGTCGTCAAAAGGAATGGGACTAAAGCCCTTGAATGAATAAGTTTTTAACGACCTGGTTTTCAAAAATCATGCTTAACAAAAACTTTTTATGTAATCGAAAGTAACACAGCGGAAAATGTAAACTATTTCATTAATTAAACCATTCATTACGTTAAAACTCACATTATAAAAATGTTGAACATTAATCATTTGGCAATGATAAACAGTTGGGGACATCAAGCTACCCCAAGTAATCCCGCCTCACCAAGCACGGCTAAAGCCACCTACGAGCAAAAGACACAATTTGGGAAAAGAGTATCAGCTAAAGCTGGTGAGACAATAAGTAGTAAAGACTATTAAAACATTTAATATAAACAAACTTCGTCTTTACAAATTCCCAAACCATGCCCACAACCTTACAAACAGATATAAATGGAAACAATTCAATACTATGATAATAGCATGCATATGAAAAGTAATTCTCCAAGTAATGCACTTATCACTTTACTAGGGTCTAAACAATCCCTAAGTAAATAATCCAGTAGGGTCCCACATATGCCCTAGGGGCTACTACCCCATTCGCTACTTGCACATTTCGCATAATATTATAAATATTGGGGCGCGACTCCCAATCTTTATAATACTCCGAAATGTAGGCTTTCATTACTCCGACTTAGCATATAAATATGCCTTGTCGTTAAGGAAAGGATCTACGATGCGTCAAAGACTGCACCTCCCCATTCCCACGTGATGGTTGCGGTTGACCTCTCGGGATCAATACATCACTCCGGTATGAGCCAACGCTCAAAACCACGTGTTGCAAAGGAGATCTAGAATTCCCCGCAACTATCCCGATCCAACGATCAGAACAAAACACAATGGCTAGCACTTTCACCTAGTCAATGGTACTAGGTCTCAACATAAATCTGCGAGCAGCTACGACTACCCGTAATCAAGTCCCCTTATGCAAAACTAAGGCATACTCCTTATAATGCATAAATAACAACACAACAATTATATAATCATATATAATTAAAATATAGATGTGTAACTTATCGCATTGAACACCACTAAACATGAGTAGTTACAACCACTCATGCCTGAGACCTTTACTAACAACTTTCACATAATTTATTTTACACGACAAATAAATTATAATAACAATAAGGATACATGTAGTTAATTACTACGTGTCATCCAAACATACGGGTAGGTACAACCACCCGTAATTATTATGTATAGGCAATCACGTGTTACCCATACCACATAATTCTGTTATTCTGTTCTCGTTCATCTTTATTTAATCAAAACATCTTCATAAGTAAACGACATCGTTTCGAACAAACATAACTTTCAAAACATCTTTTAAAACGTTATACAACTTTCAAAAACGTTAATTTTATCTTTATGCTCGGTTTTATAAATCGTATTGTACTCACCAGAATATCTCTACCGCCTCTGATAACTTCCAACAGCCGCTTTCCAAATACCAAATTTACGACCGATCTAGATAAACTTTATCCATTAATACGTTGGACCATAATCTAATAATTTATGCCAACTAAGCTTAACGGAAAACTAAACTACTATCGTTGGGACTGAATTCGCGTAATAACATAGTTTCTTATAAATAGTTTTGTTGACTCGTCTTCTTCAGCAAAATACCATTTTTGCAGGTTTTCCAAGCTTAACCAAATTCAACCAAACTTAACAGAAACTATCCTAATATAATATAAATCATATATAACTTAAAAAAAAAACAAGTTTAAAATAAGTTTATAAAGCCTATAAAACTTATTCAAACTTACCCAAAATCAACCCAAAACTAAACAAATCATATAAATAACTTATAAATAAGCTTTTTAAACGAGTTTATCTGAGCCTAAAAAAATACGGCTACGAATAGCTCCGAATAAAATTTCGATGGTTTCAACCTCCAATTATGACAAAACGTTCCCCTCGACTCCAGGAGCAATATGCCGCTTTCCGTTTATTTATCCGACAAAAAAATAAATATTGAATCGCCGTTTCGAAATTTAACCAACTCTAGTTCTATGTTTTCTTTCTTGCTGGAACTCACGTAACACAACACACACTCATTCTACTTTTCCTTTTCTTACATGTGAAGTTATGTAGAATTAATTCCAAATTTACAATCATAACCTCATACTTTGTCATAATGACAACTTGGCCCAAAATGCAACATTCTTTACAAAATTAATCCTTTTTGACCTCAAACTTATAATAACTTAAGTCCTTCTTACTTAAAACTTATTACAAATATAGTCTTTAAATATTTTTGGGTCGTTTACAATTCTCCCTTCCTTAAAATGATTCCGTCCCGGAATCAATCTCAAAATAAACGGAGTTAACAAGACTTAATATCATTTTCCATTCCTTAACTCATATTTAAATTCAAACAATTCTTAAGTTTATATCTGATCTCATCAAATATAATTTACAAGAATTACTACTATAGAGATTCAAATCTTATCATAGAATTCTTTCAACTTATTCTTATCTTCGAATAGGAACACTAACTCATTATCATTATGGAAATTCTTACTATTTCCTTAAATACAAAATATAAACGTCATAATTCCTCAAAATAAATTAAAACTCTTAACACAAACCAAAACTCGTATTATACATTCCTAATTCAAAACTTGTCTTAGGAATATCTTAATTTACTATCCGAGATTCGAAAATACATAACTATAAATCAATCTCGAAATAGACGGGGATAACGGGATCTCATATCGCTTTTGTCTCCCAACACGTATCTAAATGCAAACAATCCTTTTAAGAAATTTTATCAGCTTAAATTGCCTCTTTGTCCTATAAGTTTACAAATTATATATCACACTTATATATATATTTCATACTCAATTCTTCTTGAAATTACTTTCTGTTAGGAATAGAATATTCATAACTTTGTATTTGTAGTCGTTGTTAGGGGCTTAATTGTAATATGTGAGAAGTCTTTGTAAAGTCCCCACACTCCTATAAATAGGAGTGTGGGGTGTGTGTAATGTTGATGAGATTGTGCTTAATTGTTAAATCATACTTTCTCTCTCTAGAATACTTTCTCTCTCTAACCTAATCAGAACTTACAATTGGTATCAGAGCGGGATACTCTCAAAAGTACCCGTTCATTCGACTAGAACAAACACGAAATAGACCATTAGACTGGAATAACAACATACACGAATTGTATATCCATTCGTGTAAGGTGAACTTTCAGTCTAATCACATATTCGAACTAGTCCATTAGACTAGAATTTCAACTGGTTAGACTAGTCCATTAGTCTAGAATTTCAACTGGTTAGACTAGTTCATTAGACTAGAATTTCAACTGGTTAGACTAGTTCATTAGACTAGAATTTCAACTGGTTAGACTAGTCCATTAGACTAGGATTTCAACTGGTTAGACTAGTCCATTAGACTAGAATTTCAACTGGTAAGACTAGTTCATTAGACTAGAATTTCAACTGGTTAGACTAGTCCATTAGACTAGAATTTCAACTGGTTAGACTAGTCCATTAGACTAGGATTTCAACTGGTTAGACTAGTACACCATTCGACTGGTATATCAACATACACGAACTACAAGTGCATTCGTGTAAGGTGAATTTCTAGTCTAATCACTGCAATCGTGTAAAGGGTAAAATCTACAAGTATTCGAATTACTCGGCATTCGACTAGGGTAAGTGGTGAACGAACTAAGTGTTACTCGGTACTAGACTAGGATTCTCACACGAACAGGAGCCTTTTTATTTCGGAATTTGTCTAAGTGTCCATTCGATTGTGAAATCAACATACACGAACAGAAAAACATCAAATTCGAACTCACCATTCGAACTACCCATTCGAATTCACTTTGGACATACACGAATAGAATTCAGTCTTATTCGAATTACACCACACGAACACAATTCAGTGTCATTCGAATACATCATTTAGTCTACACGAAGTCGAGCTAGTATACGAACAGAAATTTTTCAAAGAGTATAAAACGATCACGATCAGGATCAGTTGAAAACGAGGGTTTCGAAAAAAAAAAAAAAAAAAAAAACTGAAGTTTCGCGATTCCACGTTTTCACGTTAGAGACGAAATCGAAAAATAAGAACTTTTTTAAAGAGTGCGATTTTTATTTTTCCCGACAGTTTTCGGATACTGGTTAAGCTTACCCGACGAATTTTGACGAGATTCAAGCATCGGAAAAATACGAGATTTATATTTCCGAAATCGAAATTGAAAAGCGAATTCAACGGTGTTATTGTACTCGATTGCTTCAATAGGTTTCGGGAAAAAGATTGTACAAGCGTGAGATACCACGGGTGAAGATTATCTGGATTTTTCGTCAAATTTTCAACATTGAGAAATTTTTCTTCAACTATTAAGGGATTTTCGCCATCAAATTTTCATTATGAAGAAAAATTTTAACGGGAATATTGTGGATCTCACAATCGACAACGATGACGGGCTTACATTTTATTGTCCTCCGGACCAAGCTTGGACAAAACTAGAGGAGCTAGAGAAATTGTGTGAAGACACGGGGAAAAGATTGTCTCCTAATAATTGGAACGGTCATGAAAGATTGGATCGAAAGCGAAATGTTGCTACACGTGCACGAGAATTTTTATCGACGTTATCACATGTCAACGTCGCAGAGGTACATTCTTTATCTCGGTCTACCCTTGATAATGAAATCATTGAGTTGGAAAAGAAGTTGCAAACTAATACCGAATTGGTTTTAAGGTTTTCAAACGAAAAAGCTAATCTTTTAAATTAGAATTCTAAGCTTTCAAATGAAACTCAAGTTTTGACATCTCAAATTAAAGCTTTAAACCTTACCAATTCAAAACTCGAAGAGTTTAAAGAGTTAGCAACTTCTTGGAAGGGGAAATATGATCAAAGTGTGATTCAACTTCAACATCTTACAAATGAACTTAATGAAAAATTGGAGTTAATCAATACACTTCAAAAACAATCAAAACCCATTACGTTTGATGAGAGGAAATATAATCCCAGTGTTTTAAAGGAACTCGAGAATCTTAAGAAAGAACGAATGGATGAAAGACTTAAACGCATGGAGTTAATCAACGAGTTAAATACTCAAAGAAATGTGAGACTAAGTGCTAACGATAATCTTATGCTTTTAAGAAAACAAATTGAAGATTATCAAAAGGAAATTAAATCTTTAAAAACACAAGCACTTGAAGTTGAAAATCGAAATGAAATTTCAAAGCCAAATTGTTTGAGAGAACAAACGAATCAACTAATTTTTCCAAACAAACCAAAAGAGTTTCGATCTTTCAATCCACAAGAAGGTTTGGGTCATGCTAATCCAAAATATCTAAAGAAAGCTAAGTATCATGCTCCCGATCTTTACGACACAAAATCCTTGGGGAAAGCACATGTTACAATGACTTTCATTAGATCATCAAAAGAAATTGAAGAACAAGAGGATGCAAAACGACCATTTTTTAATAAAACGCAATTATCTTTTGATTACAAATCGTTAAATGAGAGTTACAATACTAGGAAAATTCCTCTTTCGGATGATAACTTTCCAAGTTATACAGAAAATGAACTTCATTCCGATGATGTTTTGAAACAAACTGTTTTTCAAAAAGTATATGTTCCAACTCTTATTTTAGAAACACAATTTTCGGAACTTGAACAAGAATTGGAATGTCGAACTAACTACTTTGAAAATGAAAAACGTAACTTTTTAGAGAAACTTGCGTCTTTTGAAAAAGCAAAAACCCCAAGCATTTCACATGAGGAGAAACGGAGATCTAAAACTCGAGAAAACGATTCGAAAAAGGATGTTAAGGTTCCATTGAAGGTTTACAACGGTAAATCTTCAAAAACATTTTCAAAAGTGGTTTCTGAGAGTACTAATTCTTTCCCGAAAAAGAATCAAAAGTATTCTCCAAAATCACAACCTAATGGAACTTTTACAACACATTTGAAAACTTCGAGCTTGAAATCCAAAATCGTCTCAACCAAGCATGTTGGAAAGAAAGCACTTTGTCCTCCAATGAACAAAAAGGAATCGAAAGCGTTCACTTATTCAATACCCGAGTTATTTGAACTTGCACCATCAAACTTTAAATATTCGGTGCATAAAGTGAATAGTTTTGTTCCTAAATTTAAACAACGAACTTCAATAAAATCAAATGGTTTTGTACCAAGAAGTCCTTCACCAACTCTTAAAAAGAAATGGATTCCAAAGTCTCCACAAATTTCAAAAACAAACACACCGATTGCAAAATCAACTACTTCAAATGGTTGTTTACCGGGGAAATGGAATTCATATTCTTTGCACATAATCAATACTCCTTATCAATGGTTTTCAAACAAAGCTAACCAAACATGGAGAATCAAACTTTGAGGGGGAGTTCATACAATCATTTTTCGAACTACCTCCTAAATCTTTCAAATGAGCTTCAACGAAACAATTTTTCAAATAAATCTTTCGAAATGCAATATTCGAATGTATTTTCGAAAAAGACTTCCCATAACCAAAAACATTCTTGTGTCATGCATATGTTGAAGGGGGAGCGTCTTTTCGAACATATTATCGTGCATATGTTGAAGGGGGGCGTCTTTTCGAAAATATTGCAAACTTTCACAGTTACTTTGGAAATGTTATTCAAAAAATAAAAAAATAAAAAAAATTGGCAAAATGTTGATGCACTTTGAGCGATTTTCAAACAGATATCTTTTTCCTATAGTCCAACCAGAGCCGGAGGGACTTACCCAAGGAATCACTTTCGAATGTGAGGGTTATTTAGGTCTAGGATTGGACGTTAAAGGTGCAAAATCAACAAAAACATCGTTTTTAAAATGCCAACATGAGGGTGGAGTTGAATATTATGAGAGGTTGAGTGAGGAGTGTGTGATACGGTTAAAAGAATGAGAGACCGTTTCTTCGCCGATTAAATCGCCGGGTAGCCAAGTTTCTATCGAATTTCATGTGTTGATTTTCGATATTGAAAAAGACATCATGGACCCAGTGATGCACTGCACATATACCTCATCGCCACTCAAATTCTTCACAAGAATTTGTTTCAATATACACAGAGAAGTAGCACATTTCTATCATATTTTCACTCGGAGAATGTTGATATTGAAACAAGAGAAAACTAGCTCCATTTCTCGACTTCATTTCATACACTATTGAGTCTAGCGCCAAAATGTTAAAAATTTTCTAGGACACGAACGAATTTGATAAAAGCATATCTTTGTGATATAGCTCGGAACATTTGTAGTGGTACCAACGATCTTGGTATTTCACAATGATCGAATGGAAATCCTACCAATGCTAACGCTTTTCCAACATTGAACGTAGGTCACACAATCGACTTCTTTTGTGATTTTGATTGTTGTGTTAACGAGCAATCTAAGTGATCTCGTAGTTACTTACCCATTTTCACGGTCATGGATGCTATTTGAGAATACTATTTGGGTACACGTTTACATGATGATTACAACAAGTCATAATCATCATGAGGGGGAAGAACGTGTACCAAAGGGAAAAACATGTGTAAATGGTTTTCCAATGGGAAGAACGTGAAGTAAAGAAGAATGTTCATCATCAAGCTACAACGAAGTAAAACATCAACTTTCAGATAGTTGATTTCAAGTATTAATTGAGGGGGAGCTAAATGAAAAATCAAAACGTCAAGGATTTTGGAACGATTGCTCAAACAAAAGAAGCTTCAAACAAAGAAATCCAATCAAGCTTCTACAAGTTGAACGATAAAGTGAAAATACTCAACTAAGGGGGAGCACTCAAATAAGGGGGAGCGTTCCACTTTATGGGTCAAACGGTCAAAGGAAACGAATGTTATGTTCACATCGGAATCATGAAATCAAAGACTACAAGTCTACATAAAACATTCGTTTGAAATGAAAGATTCTTCAAGTCAACTTTCAAAGTGTGCTTTCCGCGATACAAAGAATTAAACACTACTCTGATGAAATCTAAAGTTGAATTTGAAGACCACGAAGACAAAGGAGGAGATCATTAAGACTATCATCCAAGGTTCGCCAAAAAGAGTTTTTGGATGATTAGGCTCTTAAGACTTCTTCAAAGAGCGAGACCTTCGAGAATACTTCATCAATGACATGTTCAATACAACATCAAGGTCAAGCTTTCAAAAGAAAAGAAAGATTCTTCAAGCAACTTACCTTTAGATACAAAAAATATCAAAGATTACAACAAACTACTCTGATGAAATCCAAAGTTGCGGTTGAAGATCAAATCAAGCATCTACACGGTCAAGATAACAACAATGAAGATGCTTAAAGACAAAGACTTCATATTTTGAACAACTACAAATAAGGGGGAATTGTTAGGAATAGAATATTCATAACTTTGTATTTGTAGTCGTTGTTAGGGGCTTAATTGTAATATGTGAGAAGTCTTTGTAAAGTCCCCACACTCCTATAAATAGGAGTGTGGGTGTGTGTAATGTTGATGAGATTTTGCTTAATTGTTAAATCATACTTTCTCTCTCTAGAATACTTTCTCTCTCTAACCTGATCAGAACTTACACTTTCTTAAATCTGTAGTAACTTATGTTTCATATTGAACAATAGTCAAAAATTATACTGAACCAAATCATTATTTTTAATTATACAATCTAATCAACTTCTTCACCATTCTTATTCTCTTTAACCATTAGAGAATCAACGATCTAATTCAAATGTTTAATATAACTCCAATCATTCCTCAAATTTTTACCATTCTTATAATTCAACATTAACCTAATAAAATTATCTTCCACATTTTACATTGGTGTCTAAGGTTGCTATCAATCAATACACAATTATGGATACTCCGAATCAACTTAATGTCGATTACTTATTGAGACATAAACATCATCATTCCCAATTTTATCTTATATTATTAGTATCACACTTCATATCGAAATACTTTATGAAATTTTCCGATTGCTTAATTTTCTTATATCTATACAGATCTCGTAAAAATTGTCTCTCCTAAAGATTTGAATCTTTTCACAAAATACTTTCAATTCATTCTTACATTTTCCAGTTTAAATTAATACTAAAGTATAGCTTCACCTCTTAATTTACCTTAGTCAACACAATCATTACCTCAACAAGGTTAGGTTCAAACTCCAGTACTGACTTCCAAGGTTTGATAAACAATTATTTACAATTTATCAATCAAATCTTACTAATTTCCATTACTCATGTAACTCCACTTGTAATATAATGTATCACCGATATTAAAAACTTCAACTTCTATTTCGTTTTCCCCGGCCACAAATTTTCAAAACTAGGTTTCTTAAATCATAATTGGCTTTTTAATCACTTAGTTTAAGATTCAACTTACACGAAATATTTCTAAAATGTATTATGATAATAACATAAATTTCCTCATCAATTCATTACTTACTTTCTTACAACATCCTGCAAATTAAAACATAATTTTCCATACTCCACAAAATTAATCAATGTCGAATCTTAACAATAAGGACTTTACACCGAACATTAAATTCCTTTAAAACTTTATGTTTTCACTTTATCACTTTCTTAAAAGGGACAACAACCTATACAATTCATGTCACATATCATTACAAATTCTTACTATATCTCACATGCATAGTATATACATCAACTCTTCATAATCGAGTAGAATTCTTAACACCACTAAGAACTCGTACTAACCTCACCTGGTTCTAAAAATTATCTAAGGAACATTTTTCCTTTCCGCTCCAATATAAAGATAACTTAAACATAAATCAACCTTAGAGAAATAACTACTCCTATAACTCTTTCAATCATCTATCTCGAGTAATGGATATTTATACATAACAGTATCTTTAATCAAGGTATCTGAAAATCTATATTCACTTTTAATATATCGTCCTTTGTTACACAAATAATTATGGTACTTATCAAAGTAAGAAACCCAATCCAACAATTTAAGCAATTTCTAAGACTGCTTTGACATTTCTAACAATCCCGACATAACTATACTGTAAGATACCTTAGCAATTTTAATTCCAGAAACGTATAAATGTTCTAACTTAGATCAACATCTTTTACTTTCAAAATTTCTTCGTAACTTTCCTTAAAATTAAACGAAAATGGCACACATTCATTCTAAACCCTCTTTTGCTTTCCTTAGAGAAATCTTACCAGATTTCCCGTTCTTAATTCTCTATGTGCTTTAACAAAATTTTCATCTTTTAAAGATATATTTACCATCTTCTAGTGTACACAATTAACCACGATCTCAAATTAATCAATTTGAATCGATCGCCATACCAAAATCACTGCTGACTATCCGACTTGGAAATATAAAGAAGCATTCTCCTTTCAATATCAATAGAACAGATAATAACTTATCTCATTATAACGGATTTCTACCGTTATACTTACCTCTAGAGCAAATTCCATCGAACTATAAGGAATAACAAACTTAGCACAAAACTTTGAAGATACAAAATATCTACTTGCGCCGTAAATAATAAAACATTAAATTCATAATTCTTTCTTTCTTTCTAATCATTAGCTTATCTAAATCAGGCTTCTTACATCGAGGCACACAATGTCTTATCTATCCAATGTTTATTCGTCTTACATTCAGATAACATATCAAACTTTATGTTCATCTTTAAACATAGCAACACTTAACATCGAACCCATTAATAACAACTAACAGATCCTTACCTCTTTCAAATTCGAAGGGATTACAATATAATCATCTTATAAATATTGTTTTCATTTCGAGTTATATAGCCCCCTAGTTGCTCTTCTAACTCGGAAAATTCAGAAGACATCACTCTCTATATGCACCACCTATGCATTGCCTTTAACTTGAGTACAATAAAAACGCGAGTACTTTGTAACGAGCATTAACGTTTACAAAATTCTTTTTCTTTGATCAATACCAGAACATAAATAAATAATGAAAATAACCAATATTCTAGAAACGAATAGCATCAACATAAAACTCTCATCACACACCCTTCCCAACTTAGGTCAAGGTTTTCCTTTTGAAAATTTGAACCGCGTCTTTGTACGAGTCTGAACACTGGTCTCTATGCTCAGTTCACTCGTAACACGGCTCTTATACCAACTTGTAACGACCTGGTTTTCAAAAATCATGTTTAACAAAAACTTTTTATGTAATCGAAAGTAACACAACGGAAAATGTTACTAAAACGTGATTAGCGGTTCGTAAAACTATTTCATTAATTAAACCATTCGTTACGTTAAAACTCACATTATAAAAATGTTGAACATTAATCATTTGGCAATGATAAACACTAGGGGACATCAAGTTACCCCAAGTAATCCCGCCTCACCAAGCACGACTAAAGCCACCTACGAGCAAAAGACACAATTTGGGAAAAGAGTATCAGCTAAAGCTGGTGAGACAATAAGTAGTAAAGACTATTAAAACATTTAATATAAACAAACTTCGTCTTTACAAATTCCCAAACCATGCCCACAACCTTACAAGCAGATATAAATGGAAACAATTCAATACTATGATAATAGCATGCATATGAAAAGTAATTCTCCAAGTAATGCACTTATCACTTTACTAGGGTCTAAACAATCCCTAAGTAAATAATCCAGTAGGGTCCCACATATGCCCAAGGGGCTACTACCCCGTTCGCTACTTGCACATGTCGCATAATATTATAAATATTGGGGCGCGACTCCCAATCTTTATAATACCCCGAAATGTAGGCTTTCATTGCTCCGACTTAGCATATAAATATGCCTTGTCGTTAAGGAAAGGATCTACGATGGTCAAAGACTGCACCTCCCCATTCCCACGTGATGGTTGCGGTTGACCTCTCGGGATCAATACATCACTCCAGTATGAGCCAACGCTCAAAACCACGTGTTGCAAAGGAGGTCTAGAATTCCCCGCAACTATCCCGATCCAACGATCAGAACAAAACACAATGGCTAGCACTTTCACCTAGTCAATGGTACTAGGTCTCAACATAAATCTACGAGCAGCTACGACTACCCGTAATCAAGTCCCCTTATGCAAAACTAAGGCATACTCCTTATAATGCATAAATAACAACACAACAATTATATAATCATATATAATTAAAATATAGATGTGTAACTTATCGCATTGCACACCACTAAACATGAGTAGTTACAACCACTCATGCCTGAGGCCTTTACCAACAACTTTCACATAATTTATTTTACACGACAAATAAATTATAATAACAATAAGGATACATGTAGTTAATTACTACGTGTCATCCAAACATACGGGTAGGTACAACCACCCGTAATTATCATGTATGGGCAATCACGTGTTACCCATACCACATATTTCCGTTATTCTGTTCTGGTTCATCTTTATTTAATCAAAACATCTTCATAGGTAAACGACATCGTTTACTAACAAACATAACTTTCAAAACATCTTTTAAAACGTTATACATCTTTCAAAAACGTTAATTTTATCTTTATGCTCGGTTTTATAAATCGTATTGTACTCACAAGAATATCTCTACCGCCTTTGATAACTTCCAACAGCCGCTTTCCAAATACCAAATTTACGACCGATCTAAATAAACTTTATCCAATAATACGTTGGACCATAATCTAATAATTTATGCCAACTAAGCTTAACGGAAAACTAAACTACTATCGTTGGGACTGAATTCGCGTAATAACTTAGTCTCTTATAAATAGTTTTGTTGACTCGTCTTCTTCAGCAAAATACCATTTTTGTAGGTTTTTCAAGCTTAACCAAATTCAACCAAACTTAACGAAAACTATCCTAATATAATATAAATCATATATAACTTAAAAAAAAAAACAAGTTTAAAATAATTTTATAAAGCCTATAAAACTTATTCAAACTTACCCAAAATCAGCCCAAAACTAAACAAATCATATAAATAACTTATAAATAAGCTTTTTAAACAAGTTTTACCTGAGCCTAAAACAATACGGCTACGAATAGCTCCGAATAAAAACTCGATGTTTTCAACCTCCAATTATGTCAAAACGTTCCCCTCGACTCCAGGAGCAATATGTCGCTTTCCGTTTATTTATCCGACAAAAAAATAAATATTGAATCGCCGTTTCGAAATTTAACCAACTCTAGTTCTATGTTTTCTTTCTTGCTGGAACTCACGTAACACAACACACACTCATTCTACTTTTCCTTTTCTTACATGTGAAGTTATGTAGAATTAATTCCAAATTTACAATCAATACCTCATACTTTGTCATAATGACAACTTGGCCCAAAATGCAACATTCTTTACAAAATTAATCCTTTTTGACCTCAAACTTATAATAACTTAAGTCCTTCTTACTTAAAACTTATTACAAATATAGTCTTTAAATATTTTTGGGTCGTTACAAAGTTTATGCAAAGGAAACCTAACCCAGTTGACTGGAGATCCCAAAATCTGGGTTCAATAGTACCTCCTAAACCATCTAAGGGAGTTCACAAATTCACAAACTTCCTAGTCCATTCCTAAGATCAGTGACAAGGTGAAGGATAAACATACGGCTTTTAATGATTCTAAGAAATAACCATATGTGTTATATTGATTTCTAACGAATCACCTATGTTAGAGAGAAGTGGGGTCGCTTCGAAGGAAATTATAAGGGCGTAATTCCTAAAAGCTCTCGCAGAACCAAGATAGTGTTCATGACCATAACGAACACGACTTTGAGGAGTTGACATTGTCAAGAAGAGTCATGTGTGAAATGTATTGTCGTCTACGCAAATAACAGCTCAGTTCAAAGACATCAAGATCTACTGACACTTAGGAGACTAAGTGCATTTCATAAGGGAAGGTTCAAAGGGTAACACCTACCTATCCTATGCAGGACTCAACCGCGAGCCCTCGAGCGACTTGCGGACACGAATGCAGCTCCGAAAACCCAGCCTCGAGCGGTCCAGTTTTTGAATGGCTTTTTCATATTTAAGACTGATGGTTTAATTCTGGAAACTGAATTGTTCAATTCGGATCCATATTCAGTTCGGGGTTAATTCTGGTCTTGTTTTTTAGTTCGGGGTTACATCTAGTAACTGATGTTTAATTCGGACTTTTGGTAACATACAACTATTACAATTTTCTGTTTAATGGGCTTGTTAATGTCATTAAAACATAATTAAACCCAAAACGCTCCCCCTTTGGCCTATAAAACAGAAGCTCTTGGCTCAGTCACAAACACCGGTTTTTCTCCGATCTATCTTTAAAGCAACAAGCAATTTTTTCGATCAAATTTCAGGCCAGTTAGTAGCTTCGACAGTTTCATAAATTGTTTAGCCATTGTACCCTGGGAAACAAACCGTGTGATAATACGCGGAATTTTTTTAAGGGAATCGTGTTTAGCACGAGCCTTGGCCGAAATTGTGTCTACATTTCTATATATTATACAAACTGTAATTGTATTTTATTTTATTTGATTGTGTTTAAATATAAACGGAATCGTCTCCTACAATATATATATATATATATATATATATATATATATATATATATATATATATATATATATATATATATATATATATATATATATATATATATATATATATATATATATATATATATATATCCATTTTTTATTAAAAGAAAAGAAGAAAAAGTAATCTTGTTAGTTGTTACAATAGAAACGCAAGCTACTAAAAAGATGGGAAAAAATAATGTAAAAGGGGGGAAATTAAGGCGTATCAAATCGACATGAAAAGCATAGAGAGGTTTGAATATTTTACTTGATAGGGAGAGAGAGTAACGATCGATTCTTCAGTTTGTTAGTTTGTTGATCTTCAATTTGTTGATGGCAAATGACGAGAAGAGAGGCTGACATGGAACCGAGGTAAGACAAACGATTCATCAAATTTAACATTCTTTGTCAAAAGCTAAGGAATGTGAAATCTGTAAATGAGGAAAAATTGAAATTCCTTACGGAATTGAATTCATTCAACTTTGACAACCAAACACTTTTGAGATGCGGAATTCAATTCCAACTCCGCCAAATTCCTTTAAATTCTGTGAAACAAATACCCCCTAGTGTTACATAACTTTTCCTGACAAAAAGAACTAAAAAATGGCAAATGATTGCTAAATCGTCGCCCAACCATGCTATGCAACAATTGTTTACCTAAATCAAATAACGAGGAAAAACTGGTAGTAGAAAAGAGTGTAACCCATTCCACATATTTTGGTTACCCTTGACAATTTATGTTTAAGAAAGCTAGAAAGTAAAATTGAACTATCCTAACGAATTCAAGTACAACGATTATAAATATTATGGAACTTGCACGAAAACTCCTGAATATACATCATGACAAGATTTTGAAACTCTTCCAATTCATTAAAAAGTGATTTGTTAGTCAAATTGAGATGCATAATCTTTCAATTTGATAGAATCTTAGTTATCAGATCAATTGAGAACATGATTTTACGTTGAATCTCTGTTTATCATTTATATAGCAAAATGACAGGAAAATCAGTTACAAAATTTTAACCACGAAAGACTACATCTCTATCTAATTTTTCCACACATGATTCTACCACCTAGCTATTTATAGAATCACAAACATCAATTCTTATAAATTACATAGAGACAAATGTTTATTTAAAAACACTTCGGACTTTATTTACAACCAACGTCTTCATCATCATTACTTATAATGCTTCAAGTTAACTTCTAATGTAAAAGTCTTCATCCGAAGTAAATTCTGCATGTGTGACTTTAGTTGACGCTAAGATTTATTTCAGATGTTGAACTTTGTTCATTTAGCAGAATTCACACACTTTGAAGATTCTTAGCTTCATTCATTTTCTATGAAACCCAACAATCTCCCCCTTGCATGATGCTATGAAAATCTTTAAATAATCACTAATGATTCTCCATGGTTAGCTCCCCATTATTTCAGTTCTTCAAGCTCCAAATTATGTTCAATCTTCAAGTCGAGTCGTTCATTCCTTGCTTTGGTTGACTATCTTTTCCTTTGTCTGAACATCTTTTATTAGTTACAAGTTCCTTTGTCTTTTTCTTCATCTTTGACTAAACCAAGTTACCTTGTCTTCAATGATTTACTACGGATTTAGAAATTTGTTCATCTGAAGTAAACAATTACACACAAAATTACATCCAGACTTGAGTGGATCATCATCTTGTAGAAAACTTTGAATGTTGTTTTCTAAGAGAATGAACTTTGAGCTTGGTGACAGATTTCTCATAATGTTCAGAAACAAATGAATCTTTAGAACTAGCAGAATTATTTTAGTAACATATTCTTTATATTCTGTAACACAACTTGTAAAACTATGCCAGTCACAAATTCTTTGTATCATAAAGAAACTTATAGATCTTCAACACCTTGTGGAATTGTCAATCACACTCACCATCCATCAGAACTTTCCGCACTTCAACTTCTGAAAACAACTCTCAACAATACACTTAAGTAAATTAGTCACATGAATTGAAATAGTTGCAATACCAATAGTATTATCATCATCACTTTTACAAATAATGTCGATATCAACTTTAACATTTGAATAAACCTTTGGACCATCTACATCACCACCCATACTATTACTTCACAATTTCATCATTAACATCAACTTTTGTACTGATTTCTGCACTTGAACTAGATTAAATAGATAACCTCTGATAACATATTCATAATTATTCAACCTCAAATTTCTTAATAACTCAAGTAAAATTGAACACAAATCCTTTATAGATCTACAAAATTCAACTCTAATAGCTGACAATTTGACAAAATTCAACCCTGATCAGGTCAAATTGATGAACTGGAATCCATTGAAGATTATCGATTTATTTTTCAATCTCTGATACCGCTTGACAAGATTTTGAAACTCTTCCAATCTATTAATAAGTGATTTGTTAGTCAAATTGAGATGCGAAATCTCTCAATTTGATAAAATCTTATTTTCAGATCAGTTGAGAAAAAGATTTTTCGTTGAATCTCTGTTTATCATTCATCTAACAAAATGGCGAAAAATTCAGTTACAGAATTTAAGCACGAAAGAATACATCTCGAGTATATCTGATTTTTTGACACATGATTCTACCACCTATCTTGATATTTATAGAATAATAAAAATCAATTCTATAAATTACATAGAGACACATGTTTATTTAGAAACACTTCGGACTATTTACAACTAACGTCTTCATCTTCATTACTTCTAATGCTTCAACTTTACTTCTGATGTTAATGTCTTCATCCGAAGTAAACTCTTTAATATTATTGACTTACTAAAATTTATTTCGGATGTTGAACTTTATTCATCCGAAATAGATACTTAGCAAAATTCCCATATTTTGAAAATTCTTAACATCATCCTTTTTCTTCAAGACAAACACATCATTCACATGTTTTGGATCATGATCAAATCTTGGAAGTTTTTGTTCACCTAATTAGTGTTCCATCTCCCATATATATCTATGAACCATTTCCCATTTTATGAATTATAGATAAAGCTGTCTCATTGATATTTCTACACTAAAAAAATGTAGGGTTAATATTAAATAGCAACTAATTTATATAACTTTAATTTATCTAATACCAAAAGTATATTATCTATATCACATATAAATTTGGCTGTATTGCGTTGTTATTTTCAAAATACTTTGAGCTAACCAGTTGAAATAGTTTGTACAACTCTTTAATTTATATAGATAGGGCCAATAAGTGTTTGGAAATTTTTGGATGATATTATAGGGAATTTGGAAGGGTCGCATTTACTGTAGGTAGAATTTGGTTAATTACTTTGGTTTCTTATGTTGAATATGTTAAACATGAAAGATGTATTTTCTTTTAGAAATTGTTAATATTTTTTATCTTAAATTATAAAATTTGTTCCTAAATTAAAAATCTGATTGACGACTTTTAGAAACAAATTACTCTTTTTATCCCTAAAATGGAGATCCATTAAAATTTAAACTAATCGTTAACTAAATTCATATTTCGTCCCTAAAATGGATGTGCGTTAGTTATTAGGGACGGAAAACATAATTATTTTCTAAAAGTAGACGTTTTATCCAGATTGTTATATTTATGATAAACAATAGAAACGATTTATATAATAAACTTTATATTTAATTTTCAACTTCTTGAAACTTATTTTTTTAATAACAATTAGATTTTGTGAAATTAATAATGGAGTTAATTACATAAATGGTTTTTGTGGTTTATCTAATATTATAGATTTAGTAAATGAATTTTTTTTCCTTTATCTTGTATTTGTGGTTTAAATATATTATTGATGCAATCTTTTTATCGTTAAGTCTATTAGTTTGTCGTTAAAAAGAGGAATCAAATTTACATACTACAAGAATTTGTTATGTAATTAACTCTTTTTAAAGGATTCCACATGTAACTGAAAAAAGTAAAAGTCGTAGTGAATACAAATATCAAAACATAATTTTATTAATGATGTGTAACTATAATAACAAAGATCTTAAAGATCGAACTCGATTATTGAATGTTGTCTTCATATTATCTAATCGTGGTTTATTTACCGATGGACTAGGAGGAAGGGTTTTGCAATGTCAATAAAACCCTAACTTTCGTGTATAAAATCGGCAAATATAACTACAAAACTAGACATCCTAAAAGTCGAATTTGGATATAAGTGTTACCAACATGTAGCGTGTGCGTACGCACATATATATTATGGGGGCGTTGACTTCACTTGATTTTTATTTAAATAAGTAATTATGGTATTTTTTGTCATTATTATGAATAACGATAGAGAGACTTAACATATAACAGTGTCATGATTCAATAAAGAATCTATAATACTTGACAAATCACATATATCATTTATATAATTAGCTCTACACTACAAAGAATAAAAGGATAATAGATGCCAACAAGATTTTTCAATAAATCAAACATATTAATTTATGTAAAATGTAATGTGTATAGTTAAATAATAAATATAATTATATCTCTAATTAAAAAAACTATATAAAATATTAATAATAAATAATATTTTATGTTAATAATAAATAATATTTTATGTATATCTCTCAATGAGGATCTGTTGCACTAGAAGTCTATTGCACTGAGGATCGGTTGCACTATAAGCTTCTACTGCACTATCTAAACGAGCCTCGTGTGCACTAAACAGTACCGATTGTAAGTGCTCTTCACCAAGAGTAAATGGACATTACAAGGCATTTATGACATAGTCATGTAATCGTTTGACCATTATGATGACTAATTATGCAGAGATTAATGGGGCCACTTCTCATAATGTCATCATAATTTTGGGGGCTCTATAAAAGAACACATATTGTCAACATGAGAACATGAAAGAGACACTGAAAACACCTAATACTCTACAGCAAAATGGTTCTCGATTATGTGCCTAAAATCTTGAGCGAACTCATTGTCTTATCCCAAAGTGATATTCGTGATACCCAGGCATTAGGGTCGAATAATCTCTTTTGCAAAGTGATAACACGATTCATTGAGATATCCGATTACCATTCTGATTTCTTTACCTTGTCACGAAGGAAAACCACCAACACTCAAAAGAGATTATTTTGTGAAATCAAATGGCTGCTACAATGAAGCACATGACAACGAATTTCTCCAAATTGGACAAGTTTGAAGGGGTTGATTTTAGGTGTTGGCAAAAGAAGATGCACTTCTTCCTCACGAGCATGAGTGTGGTGTACGTGTTGAGTTCTCACTGCCTAGAAGATGGTGATGATGCTACCGTGGAACAAATCCCCAGGAGGAGCAAGTGGGAGAATGACGACTACGTTTGTCGAGGTTTAATCCTCAATGGTATGGATGATTCCCTTTTGGACGTTTATCAAAAATATTGAATCTGCAAAAGAATTGTGGGACTCTCTTGAGACCAAATATATGTCCGAAGATGCCTCTAGTAAAAAGTTCCTTGTGAGTAATTTTAATAATTACAGAATGGTCGATTCTAGACCAGTAATGGAACATTATAATGAGCTTCTTCGGATATTGGGTCAATTCACACAACATAAAATGAACATGGATGAGGCCATTTCAGTTTCTAGTGTCATTGATAAACTCCCTCCTTCTTGGAAAGATTTTAAACATACTTTGAAACATAAGAAGGAGTTAACTCTTGTTGAGTTGGGTAGTCATTTGCGTCTTGAGGAGTCCCTCAGGCTGCAAGATAGTGACAAGCCAAAGAGCAACAATGTTGTTGGTACCTCGGTTTTCAAAATGGTAGAACACAAAAAATCCACCGGTTACAATGACAAGAAGGGCAAGCGTAAACATCATGATTGTCACACCCCCACCTTTGGCGGAATCGTAGGGTGCAACACGATTGGCGATCGTCATAACACAACAGTAATATAAAGAATAGTCTATATGAATACGTAAATAAAAAGGCGTTATGACGTCGCCATACTCAAGGTAAACCCTTAGTACACGAAAACCGTCATACACTACAAACAACCAATCAAGCAAACATAAAAGAGAAATTCAAAGTACTGGGGCATGCAAGCCCGAAATGCAATCCAAGAGTAATAGATAAATAAAAGTTCAATGCAAGATCCTGAAGTCAACTAAAGTCCAACTCCTACGTCCAAGTCCTATGCCTGCTCATTACCTAAAAGTAAAGCTGAAAAACGTCAACATAAAGTTGAGCGAGAATATCCAAGAAAATATCCTTCATGAGACTTCTCTCCAAATTTGGATTTCAGCTCCTTTGTAATCATGATGGCGCACGGACATCCAAATGGCTCAAGAAACTACATATTCGACTCTCGTGAATTGATCAATTCATAACTAGTCTTGTTGTGACGTTTGACCGATGTAACCCGACTGAGAACGTAGCAAGCCGTATTAACTACCTCAGCCCAGAATGAAACTGGTCGTTTAGAATCTGAGAGCATCGTACGAGTTGCTTCAAACAACGTTATGTTCTTTCTTTCTTCAATCCCGTTTTGTTGAGGCGTTCGGGGAGCACTGGACTGATGAGTGATTCCTTTAGCCAAGCAGAATAAATCTAAGTTGTGATTCTTGAATTCAGTTCCGTTGTCACTACGAATTGATTTGATCTTTTTCTCGAGAAGAGTCTCTAGTCTAAGGAAGAGATGCTTCAATCTCTCGGCCGTTTCGTCCTTTGTGGCGAGAAAGAAAACTCAAGAGTGTCTCGAGTAATTATATGTAACGACCACACAATACGACTTTCTTCCTTTAATCTTTACACTCACAGGACCGAAGAGATCCATGTGGAGGAGTTCCAAAGGAGCAGAAATGGAGTTCACGAGCTTCGATGGATGCGATTTCTTGTGTTGTTTTCCCTTCACGCACGAAAGACAAGTGTCGTTCATCGAAAAGCTGTGATTCGGAACTCCGGTAACCAACTCGTGTTTCACCAAGTAGTTCATCTTCCGAAAATTAATGTGACCCATACGACGATGCCACATTATTGATTCCTTTTCCGAGGCTTTAGACAATAAGTAAGCATGATTCTCAGTAGACGTCAATGTATTCATGTTGATGCTGTAAATATTATTTATCCGGTGCTCGAAGCAAGATCCATTCCAGAGGGACTACAAAACCTGGCTTCAAGATCATACATTCCACGGAGTTGAACACTGCTGTGTATTCCTTGTCGCAAACTTGAGAAACACTGTGTTGTAACTCCTTGCAGAAACTGACATTCTCAAACGTAACTTTCTCGTTAGAGATGTTTCCTTCACCCGTTATTTGACCTCCTTTTTCTCCAACGAAAACAACATTCCCCCCGTCAACTAATATAAAATCGGTCAGCAGGGAGAAGTTTCCTGTCATGTGCCTTGAACAGCCACTGTCGACATACCAGATGTTGTCTACAACTCGCTTCGGTCGTTCCTGCACATTTGTAGAAATATTAGTCTGTAACGGGGACCCAAGCCTTAACTGACTTGGGTCTCCCACTCTCATCGTTAATGATCGCATCAACCAACTTATAATCTTTCTGATAATCGATTGAGGTTGATGCGTCATCCTGATGTTCGGGTGATCTTTAACTTCTTTCACAGTCTTGGTCAATGTTAGTTTTTGTCCGATCTTGACTTTGCCTGAAGGAGAATCAACCTTTGGTTTGTTTGGTTGATTCTACCTTTGTGGAACAGACTTAACGTTTTGAAGTTTTTCATTTTCTTTTCGTTTCAAAATAAATTCATGTAAACGTGGACACATCTTAGCAATATGTCCTTCACATCGACAATAATAGAAAGTCCTTGGATCATTTGAATTGACCTCTGGAGCTTGAAAAGTTTGAATCTTCACTTGACTTTCATTTTGATGTGAAGATGCTTTGGATGTTTCTGCTTGCAAGATTTTAGGTGACAAAACTTTAGATTTATCGTCCGAGTTTTGACCCTTAGTGAAAATCTTGGCGAGCGGGGTTTTAGCCATCAAACAGGTTTCCCCTTTGACTTTGACTCAGACTTATTTTCTATAAAAGACTTTTTCTTTTCACGTTGTTGTAATTGTTCAAACTTTTTATCCATAGTTTTAACAATTCGTTTTTCAAAACGGTCCAAGATTTTGTCAATAAGGTTCTTTTGTGACACGGTAATATCCAAGTCACCAGAGTCGTTAAGATTATGTGCTTTAGACTCTTGAGAGGCTTTAGAAGTACTTCATTCCTTACTGTTTACTTCCGTTTCAAAAATTATAGGTTCGGCAGTCATCGAGGAAGTTGGTTCGAACTTAGGCAAATCGACTCCCGGGATTGGGGTAAAATGCGTTGGAGGTGGCATGTTATGATATCCCAATCCGAACTTGTCTTTGTATCTATGCGCTGAGTATCGATGAATTGACCTAGAATTGCTTTGGAATTTGCAAAAGCGTCCAATTTACCATTTAGTTTTGCAATTTCACTCTCTGTTTCAAAGACCAGCAGTTTTACTCTAGCAAGTTCGTCAATGTAATATTTAATTGTGAAAAAATATTGTTTGACAATGAATTGAAAATCTAACACTTCGATCATTCTTTCGTTTTTATAATTATCAAAAAGATTTATTTCTTGTGTTAAGCGATCGTTTGATTCTTCTAGCTTATCTATGTCAGTTGCCAAGCTCGAATTGTGTTTTTTCCACATTTCGAGCTTGTTTTCTAGGTCAATGCAATTTCTACACGTTTCCTTAAAAGGATCGATGTGTACCTCAGGCTTTGGTGGCGAACTTTCAGACTGAGTATCCATGAGCGCGAACTGATCAACTCTGGGAGAAGTAGGAGCGTCTTCATGCAAGTTCCAGTTGACCTTGTTATCGCGAACCATAAGAGCTGTAGAGGAATTGTTGATTTCCTTTTCTACGTCTTTGATTGGTAGATTCCTATTACCCGAACGTTGATAATTGGATCCTTGCTTATACGATCAACCTTGAGGAGCCGCTTGGTATCCTTGACCTTGATTAGTATTCCGTGAGCCTTGAAAAGGTCTTCTATCTTCACGGGAAGCTTGACCGCATTCCCTAGCAAAATGTCCATAGTTGTTACACTCGAAGCACTTCACTTTGGACTTGTCAAATCCCATTCCCCATCGGCTGTTTCCTCCAATGTGAGTTTTTCCAGTTCGTTGCAGAAACTTCTATATCCTCTTCGTCAACATTGTCATATTCCACTAAAGATTCATCTCTTCCAGATCGTCTTGGTCAATCTGATCGTAGTCCTCATCAATAAGATCGAAATTTGTAATTCGACCACTGACTAAATAAACATAGGCTGTCAGAAAACAGGATTGTAATCCTTCATGTATTGTTTGCAATGATCCCGAAGCATGAGAAGCCACATAAGTCTCACTACCCTTAGGCTGACAATTTCCACAAGTTGAGCACGCAGGTGTGGTGGAAATTGGAACATTTAAGTTCATTTGACTGCTTGGTAACGAGACATTTGATGAGCTAGGCATGGTTAGAGATGTAGCGGTGGTGGTTGAAATTGTTGAAACACAACATCCGAGAGGAAAGCGAATCCCGAACTCTCTTGCATAGATGATTGCTTTTGATTATCACTGCCAAAAGCCTTTTGCTGTATCTCGAGATTTTGCACCTTTAACCTATCGACTAGTTCGTCAAAATCCCAATCTTTAAGTTCTGTTTAGTCTTCAAGAGTAAAACACGCATTTCCCAATGTGCAAGTAAACTATTTAGAAACTGAAGATTTATATCAATCTTTTCAAAAGTTACATTCAGATCATACAAATCGTTTGTAAGTCTACTAAATCTAGAAATCAACATGTCTAAACTTTCGTTAGCCAAGCAAGTAAAGTTATCAAATTGTCTTCTCAAGAGATCACGTCTGATTTTCTTCAAAGCTTTAGTTCCACCTTGTCTTTTCAAGATTGTATGCCAAAGATCAAAAGTTGTTTTATGCTGTCTGAAGACCGACTTCATCTCATTAGTTAAGCAAAGTTGAATTGATCCTAGAGCCTTCTGATATTTGTAGAAAATTGCTTTCTCAGTGTCAGTCAATACATTAAGTGGCCTTAGTGTGCCCGTTCCATTAGTTGTATTGACTTGCGGTGGAGCCTCGTACTTCGTGAGAATGGGAATCCACATTCCAGAGTCGGTATATGAGACGAAAGTGTTGAAATTCGATACCCATTCTTCAAGAGTTTCGGATCATACTTTGGCAGAAGGAGAGGATTATGATTTACATCCATCTCATACGCACCCATGTTTAGAATAAGTGCCATAATTCCAAAATTTCTTCGAATATAAAACTTATCACAAAACCCGTGAATTCAAAAACTGCAACCCAAACCCTTCACACACAACAAGAAACTCTGAATAAATGCAAATCCGATCACACGAGAAAACCCGAATACTCGAATAAGCAACCACACAAAATCCGAATACCCGACTCTTCAACGAATACCCGAGTAACCTATCACACGAATGTCTAAATGCACAAATACCCGAATACCCCAATAAACAATCACACGAACAAACGAATAACCGAACAACCGACACAAGAACAAACGAATACCCGGATGGAAGTAGAAACCAAGAAAAAAAATCAAGTATTCAAATCTAATAACTACCGCAACAATTCTGGAGCAATTCGAGCAGCGTAACAGCTAGAAAGCGCGTTCAGAACAGGTGTTGTGCAACTTATGACGTTGTTGCGCAACTTGCGTAACAACAGGAAATGGTGCAACAACTAGCGTAACAGACTAAAAGTTGCCTAACAGTTGATACGTAACAAACCAGCGAAACACTTTTGAAGAAAATCAAGCAGCGTAACACCTCTACGTATAAGTCGGAAAAAAAACGTAACAAGCTTGCATGACACGGGTGATGCAAAGGTTGCGTAACACCTGAAGTGGCATGACACTCTGTTGCGCAACGTAACATTATTGTTACGCAAGTTGCGCAACAACGTCATAAGTTGCACAAGACCTGTTCTGAACGGGCTGTTGTTCCGCTGCGTAACAGTGGTGTTACACAAGTCTTCGAAAACGAAATCTCGGATTTACGACACCATCTTTTCCAGATATGATGTAGATATTAATACTAACTTAAATCCTAAGTTTCAAAACCAACAAACCACGGATAAGGCCTAGATCTACAAAACAAGTCTTCAAAGTACCAAACTTCAAATCCTAGATCTACACCTAAATAACCCGTAAAAACACCAAATGGATCCAAAAACCTCTATATAGAGTATAGAGGCTCTGATACCACTGTTGGTCGCCCTCGTTGGACCTCGGTTTGGACCCAATCACTAGAGGTCGTGGAATTACTTTAAAGTGACTATATATTGGTGTAACACCCAAATAACCGAATGATTGATATTATTAAGCTAACGTAAAGGTTAACAATACGAATAATATCAAATACAAACGATTATAAAGACTTTAGACCGTCGAAATCACTGTTACGCCGGTCTCTCTCTAGAGTTGCATAACAGTGAACTTTCTCTCTCTAGACGGCTGCATTTATGGCTGATAGTTGGGGTATTTATAGGCATCATAAAACCCTAACTTGTTACGCAACCACAACACCAGAACCACTTTCACGCAACACAATAGTGTGTAGCGCAACCCAAAAGTGGTGTTGCGCAACATCAGTGTTGCATGCGCTACGCTGAAAGTAACAACCCATAAACGTGATGGAATACTTTACAACTCGATCTATATATATACTAAGCTTCACGACATATTTCTAGAGTAAGTACAAACTATAAACAACGACGAATATACTCCAACACGTAGTTGTCACGAATCAAAAACAAACATGTGTTTACCTCATTAATAGATTAGACGATACATACACAAATACACAATCGGAACACATATACTAAAAGTTTGATGCATATTATATAAACTTTTAAAATATGATACCTAAAATAATAAGGTTGTTAAACTAATACATACATTTATCAAAACCAATGTCGTGTCGGTGTAAAAGATTGCCGTTTAAGACATTAAATAACTAATATTTCAGCCAAGGTCGGTCAAAAAAGTCAAAAAAATAAAATACATACATTTATCAAAACCAAATGCCGTTTCGGTGCAAAAGATTGCCGTTTAAGATATTAAATAACTAATATTTCAGTCAAGGTTGGTCAAAAAAGTCAAAAAAATACGGCTGCCATTTTTTCTTTGTTTTGTTTTAAATAAAATATTGACCGACTAACTAATAAAAACAATCTGCCGCCATAGTTGTTAAGGCTAATGCATATTATCTGGGAGGTAGGGATTTCGAACCCTTCCTCTCTCAATTTTTTTTTTTTGTTTTTTAAATATATTGTTTACCATAATTTGTAACAAAACATGTTGCTAGGGTTCGACCCCATTGCCTTTAAATTTTTTAATTTTATTTTCGTTTTCTAAACATATTGTTTACCATAATTTGTAACAAAACATGTTGCTAGGGTTCAAACCCCACTGTTTTTAAAAAAAAAAATTCTTTTGGTGTTTATTATATTTTGGTTTATAAAATGATTGAGTATTTCTCTTTGTTAAAATTTGAATAGTAATTTTTTTTCTTTCAAATGAGACACTAATGCAACGAATGAGTATATAAACTTAATATATTTTGATTAGAATCGATAAAACTAAATAACTGAAACTTAAAACCCGCAGCAAAGCGCGATTTTAAAATACTTGTTTTTAAACAAGAGCTTAGCTAGAGATATGTTTATTAGGATAAAGTAAGGGGATAATTGTTAAGAGGGGTTAGACTTACGAGATTCATTTTAGACTGATTTTATAGGGACAAAATTCTTAAAATAGCTTTAATATCTTTAATATATAATGGGGCCTTAAATGCCACATGGCGAATTAAAGTCCATTCGATATGTTTACTTCTTTGATGTTAGCCGTTAGATCAAATTGATGATGTCATCAAAAATTATTTTCATTTTACACCTTTTAACAATAGATAATTACATTATCTATTTTCATTTCATCTCTACTAAAATAAAAAAACATAATTCTAATATACTTATAGAATCGTTCAATTTGGACTATGATTTACGTTATTATTATTCTAAAATCTCCTTATACAAAACATCAAAACATGAAGTGTATATGTTATTATAACTATAAACATCCGTACAATATTATTTTCTCATAATATCTTAACATCTACATAAATATAAAATTTACGATTTAATTTTTATATTTTTCCTCGTTATCGCGGGACAAATAATCTAGTTATAATAGAATTGACAAAATTCTTAAAATAGCTTTAATATTGTAATAGAATTGGACATTTCCCTATTTTACCGCCACCATGGTTAACTTTGGTACTAGACAAGTGACAACTAGCAATAATAACAAACGTCTCTTCTACATGTCCTTAATATTCCACCATCTTTTTTTCTCTCCCCACCTCCGTCGACTTTTCCCTCTTATGGTCTTTCGTCCTTTGCTTTGCTTTGCTTGACTATATTACTATATACGACCCCACAGACAAAGACCATAAGTAATTCAACATAGAAAAAAACACTTGTTTTGAATTTTCTTCGAGTATCGACAACCAACTCCTAACTATGCCTTGATGTGATGTACATTGGTCATTTTATTAATTGAGATGTTTGTGTTCTAAAAAAATTAAATAATAAAGGATTAATGTTTGGACAGAATTCAATATTACTCCTTTAGTAAAATCTACTATAAAACATGAAAAATACAATTCTTTATTCATTTATTTTTCTTTAGAGTAATGCTAGCAAAAATATTATTCTATCTTTTTCCTGTTTTCTTTATTATATATGTTCTTCTTTATATCAAAAACAATTAAATTTTTCTATATTTTATTTTTGAGTTAATTACATGGATGAGCATTTTGGCTAATTTAAAATGACATTTGTTGGCCTTTCAAGTTTGAAAGTACACTAGACATCCTTATTTTTGAAATTTTGCACGCTCATAGTACTTTGATCCGTTAGGATTACATATATACTGTTACATTTATCGAAATACATGTTTTACCCTTTTTAAAATATTTCTTTTACCCTTTTAAATAAATAAACTAATGAAAGCAGTGGCGAGTCTAGAACTCAAATGCACGTAGGTCACTATTTAATTGAACCGATAATTATGAATAAAAAAAAAAAAAAAAAACTATTAGCGGATCGGGTCAATGGGTCATATAAGCAAAAGAAATTATAGTTCTTACAATTGTACCCGACAAAAGCAAAAAAAAATTACAAGTTCCTACAATTGCACCTTACGAGGTCTAATATCTTGATATATTTTCACAATTTCTTCGTTACTAATACCTTCTAAAACGCCTTTTTCAATATACGACACTAAAGTATCACTCAAAAATTTATCGCCCATTTTGTTGCGTACATCAGTCTTTAACAACTACAACACACATATCGAAAGCTAGTAATTCACATACTTCGATACCACGACTGTAACTAACAAAGAGTAAACAAAAAAAACATGTTAAAAACAGAATGCACAAAGAAATAGCTAAGTTAACCTAACTCATTCGTAACTGTAGAATTACAAAACCAAAGAATAAGTCATTTCTACATCAAATATAGCTTAAAAAACAAGATAAAAAAAACTCGTGCATTCACAAATATCGATAGTATGACTACAAATATAGAAAATAACAGACTAAATTATATTGGATGCTTATACTAGATATTCAGTGAGTAAAACCTTATACATAGCTTATAACACACAATCGAAAACTAGTAATTCACAAATTTCTTAGTTTGGAGTTTCAGAAAAAAGACCTCACCTCAGCAGCAGCGCCGGCGAGGCGTCGGTGGGTGGCCGCCGGAGATTAGGGCGGCGAGGCGTCGGTGGGTGGCCGCCGGCGATTTGGGAATTGGGCGTCGATTTGGGCGGCAGAGGGGATTTTAATTTTAAGCAGATGGAGGGGCGACCAAAAAAATAAATAAGGTGGGTTTATTATTAGTAAAATATGTTAATATGAAAGGGTTAAAATGTATATTGAAACTGTAAGTCTTAAAAATTAAAATGAAGTTAACAAGGTTTGAACCCTGGTTGAATAAAACTGAAACTCCAAACTAAGACATGGAAACCACTCTACCAAGATTACTATTTGGTTAAAAATTGTAAAACAAACATTTTACCTAGGTAATTTCGGATTTTTTCGAATTTTACTAAAATTTACGACATCGTTTCTATATGGTTTTTGAAATTTAGGTAGGTCCTCGGACCTGCCCGGGCCTTACTTAAACTCGCCCCTAAGTACACACAAATCATCACCATCTCCAATTATAGACAAGCTAAACCATATTTTCAAATGGCGCAGACATAACATCTCCGTCAACCGCCACAATTTCGTCGATCACTAAAAATCTCAGACGTCGTACCTTTGACCAACTACGTATCCCATGTCAACGTGTTGAGTAACAAGACGTCGACAGCCACAGTGGTTAAAATCAAAACCGATGCTTCGTCATAGCTCCGACCAGTTACCTCTCTGTACACCTTATTCGTTGCAATCATGGATAGGTAAAGCATCCTTAAATTACGAACCACAATATTAGAAATCGACATTGGATTTTTCGAAGTTGAGATATTTAAGTGTTGGGGTAGGGTATTTATTACCCACAAAGGATAAAACCCTTCGTCCAGTGCACCGAAGCCCCTAGTACTTAAGGAGCAACGGGGCTGTTTATTACTCACAAGTGACGAAGCCTCTCGTCCGGTACACCGGAGGTCCTAGTATTTGAGGAGCAACGGCCTGGAGATGTCAGGCAACGGTATTGACAGGACGGAAGTGTCGCCGTTTATGTCAGAGAGTGGAAACGTCAAAAGAAGTATGGCATTAATGAGAGACAAGACAGAGTGGGTGACACCATTTAATGCAAGAGCGCGTGAGAGACAAAGCGCCGTCACGCGTCTTGCAATAAATGCCTGAGACTGTGACAGTGTACTTAAAGGTATGGAGAGGAGTGAGTCACATCATTGCAGGACATGGACTGCCTGACAGATAAGAATAGTCCGGTCCTTCGGTCTATTATCTTCCGGACAAGGACCGGACATTTACTATATATAATAAATGATTCTCTTTGTAATAAGCAGACTCAGAATATTATTTATTACACCATTTATATCATTTTATGCATTAACTCTCCAATCATTTGAGTATAGAATATCACAGTAAATATATTTGATTTATTGTTAGTGTGTATTGTTGGTACCCCCTTCGTCAGTCATCGGACGAAGGTCCAAAGCTTCGGAATTTTACTTTAACATTAAGAAAATTGAATTTTTCGAGACCGGGAATCTAGGTTTTTGAAAATATATGAGCGTTAAATAAATTTGGGAAACTTTGTTGGGTTTTGGATTTTCAGTACCTTCTCGTTTCTAACATAGTTTTTTTTTTTCAAAAGAAAAAAATTAATTGAGTTATTTCTAATGATATTCACCCCATATATATTCTATAATCTAAAGAGTGAATATTGGTTTGGTTTACCAAATTGGGTCACGATTCCTTGTTTTGGATATGTGGTTTTGTATTCAAAAGTTTGGATTAACATGTTAGGAGGGTTTTCAAATCTATGGTTTGAGTCGGAAATGATCATCATGGTGCCGATGATGGTGGTGGTGAACACATAAATAATGTAGCTAGGGTAGTGGTGGAAGTGGTAGTGTTGAACAAAATGATGTTGATGGTGATTACAAATATTAAAAAGCATAAAAAAAAAAAGTTAAATTACAAAAATCGTCCTTAATAAATATCACAAAAAAGGTATAATAGTCATTTTAGAGTTTGAGGTAGACGGACTATAATCCAAGTTATGAATCTGTTTGAGTAGTTTTGAGTCTAAGTGACAGAATTACTCTAAGTCATTTTCAGTGTGAGTGACATGAGTCTCACTAAGTGGTCAAACTCAGAAGGTCACTTGCACCGAAATACTAGGTAGTTTGATAGGCATATCTTCTAATGTTTAAGAAGATTTGTGTAGATTCAATCCTATCTAGTTCTCTATACTTAGTGTATAAATAGAGAACTTGAAATATTGTATTCGGTGGCTTTTTGATTATTTAATTGAATCAACACAGTGTTATTCATATTCTTGTTACATTTTGTAATTCCGCTATAATTTATATACATGAACCGGGAGTTAATCATAAGTGATATTAACATTTGAATACTTATTTGCCAATTGATTCAATCTATAATTGATTAAATTCATACATGTAAATCTAGTTATTGGAATCTTATAATAACTGGTATCAAAGCAAATAAGATTTGATTATTAATATTCATAAATCTTAAAGATCAAACAGTGATATCTCAAAAACTAGACATGTCTTCTTCTTCTCAAAATCAAACACCCACAATGGCTAGTAAAGGTATACCTATCTTTACTGGATATAATTTTGTTCACTGGAAACCTAAGGCTGAGAGGCATCTATCTGGGTTGCATGATGAAATGATGAGGACGATTATTAAAGGTCTTATCATTCCTGGTAAAGAAGAGATAGGGTAATTCAGCGTGCAAAATGGGTCCAAACCAACAAATCACAATGGACTGATCTAGATAGACAACTTTCAATCTAGATCCACGAGCAAGAAGTATACATGGAAATGTTGTGTCGGAACAGATATTCTCCAAGATTGGTGGATGCAAAACAACAAAAGAAATATGGGATACTCGTTGTATCCTATGAAGGTGTGCAAGTTGTAAGGGAACAACGGATGAACAATCTGATTAGAAATTATGAGAATTTCTATGCTAAAGAAAACGAATCACTTGTTGATATACATACAAAATTTCAAATTCTACTTAATGATCTTAAAAAAGTGTATTCCTACCCTTTCCCCTTTTTGTCAATGTTGCCAATTCCCAGAAGACTAATGTGGCTGAGATGTTCAGTCGACTCCCTCCCCCTTTGTGGGGTCCGGACCCCTACGAGTGAGCAGAAAAGGGAAGAATCGATTATCACATCATATACTATATTAAGTGACTTACTCCCCAGAAGCATGCTCAGCTCTTAATGTTAATAAGTCAAATGATGAAGTATGCAAGAATTTTAGTGACATTTTACCAAACAGTTTCGAATCTATAATCACTTCATTGTCAACTTACCAACTTCCTGGATTATTTCGTCTTCTTTTCAATCATGAAGAAACACAAGAAACAAAGAAGTCTGAGGAGAACATCAAGAGATCCTGAAGCTCAAACTCAGAGGATAGTGATTCTGAAGTCAAAAAGTTGAAAAATCAACTTGCTTTGCTGACCATTAAACTTGAACAGAAGACTAGCTACAAAGGAAAGAAACCATTTGATCTAAAGAAAGTCAAATGCTTCGAATGTGGTGATTTTGGACACATGACAGCTGACTGCAAAGTGAAAAATGCTCAGACTGATCACATGGATGAGGTTTCTGAAAGAGTATAGATATAGAGGAGAAAGTACTTAAAATACAAGAATGGGAACAAGTCAAAAGCTCAAAATTCTCAATCTGATCAAAAGGCATTCTTTGCAGAAGAATGATTGGATGAGGAACTGTCATCAGATGATGAACAAGAATTAGTAGATCACTGCTTAATGGCATTCACTAAGAATAAAGATGAGTCTGAGTCATCAGTTTTACAATTTGACAAGGATCTTAAAGAAGCTGAGACACTTATTTGCAACTCAAACTGGGACAAATCCATGTTCAGCAAGGTACATAACTTTCAATTATACACTGATGAATAAAAGTAGAAAATGTTTGAGTTTATTTATCTTGATTTTAAAACAGCTTTAGAAGAAATTGCTCAACTAAAGGATAAACTAAAAGATCTTAATAAAATCATAAAAGATAAAACTGATGAAATTTCTGAAATTGAAAGTTGTAAGATAACTTTGATTGCTCAAACTGAAGCTTACAATGATTTAGCAAAAGTGAATTAAAAACTAATAGAAGAAACTCAACATTATAAAGGCATTTGTAAATCATGGTGTATATATTCATTAAAAAATAAAGATTGTTTAAGTAGACAGGTCCCCAAACAAGTTCAAGCAGTTCTAGGAGAAGACTTCAATCTTAAGAAACATATGACTAAAGAAGAGAAGGGAGAGGAGGAAAAAGATAATATTTAAACCTGAAATTCTTTCAAACACTTTTAAATACACAGTTGGAAACAAAATTGAACTCACAAATGCTTTTGTAAAACATGTTTTGCTAACTGAGACTAAGAAATGTGAATCTCTAAAAGGAAAAGCTCAGACTCACTCTCACTGTAAAACTCACTATGACCAAACTTCATTTCAAAAAGTTAAACTTATTATCACATCAGTCTAAAGTCTAAGCTCAGACCAAACACACTGAATAAATTGAAGGTCAAACCCAAAGTAACACCTCTTTCTCAAGTCAGTTCAAAAAATCAAGTGACAAACTAGGAGAATAAAAATCTAGATCACCTAGGAAGTCAACTACTACAACTAACCAACATTTTTAAAACTTTAGTTAGTAATAAATCTATAAACAAATTCAGACCAAAGACCCTCCTAAGAAAACTTGTTATAACTGCGGTGAAAGAGGACATGAAGTTGTGTTTTGTAAGGAACACACTTAGACCAGACCTAGATAAAAATCAACTAATGTGTCTCTATAGAAGAAATCATCACTTCTACATGAAAATTCAGTTCCAAAGTCTCAAAAGGTTAGAACTAACCTTAAAAATGAACCTTCTAAATATTGTGGAGTCATAGGTCATTATTCCATGAACTGCATGAAAGAAATAAATAAATGGAACTATGAAAATCCTAAATCTGAGTGGAAAAGGGTTTTCTTACTCAGAACTTGAGAAGGTAGTAAAGTCCTCAAAAGAATACACTCAAAAGTGGGTTCCCAAAATGAACTAATTCACTTTGTTTATCTGTGCAGGACTCCACAAAATGGTATTTGGATAGTGGAGCATCAAGACACATGACTGGATGCAAGTCTCATCTGTCAGACTACAAGGAAGAAGCAAGACCTCAAGTAAGATATGGTGATAATGGGATTTCTGTGACAAAAGGATATGCAAAAATTCATGATGGATCAGTAACATTCAAAAGAGTGACATATTTTGAAGGAATTCAACACCATTTACCAAGTGTTAGTCAGATCAAATATGAAGACAATGAAGTTATATCTAGAAAACAAGGTGGGATCATCTATAATTCCAAAGGCAAACCTCTGTTATTGGCAAAACGAGAAAGAGATGTGTTTTCTTTGGATTAAAGTACTACAAATGATGAAGCTAAGACTTGCTTGTTCATTGAAACCATAGAAGAACTAAATTGGTTGTAGCGTAGAAGACTTTCACACCTGAACTTCAAGAACATAAGTGTTTTGACAAATAATAAATTGGTTAGATGGCGCCCTGAAACTGGCTTATTCAAATGATAAAGTGTGCTCACGTAGTGATCTTGGAAAATATACCAAGGTACACTTTCCTTCCAAGATGATGCACTAAATTAGTGAACCTCTTTACATTCTGCATATGGATCTATTTGGTCCTATTGCTATTGAAAGTCAAGGTGGCAAGAAATACACTCTTGTGATAGTTGATGGGTTGACTAGATTCACTTGGATTATTTTCTTAAGAACAAAAAGTCACATCAGTCTCTAGTAAATCACATTACCTAAATGGCCGTCGATGACAAATTAAAATCACCAACACTTTTTATATTATTATTTTAATTTTTTGTTATTATTAAATTAACAAACTAGATTAGATTCGTTTACATAACCGGTTATAAATTTCAAAATTACCATATGTCAAGTTGTCAAGCTGAATAGTATTACTTAAATATTTATCTACTTTTTAATTAAATATAACTAAAAATTTTATTAAATTAATCAAGTTGATTAGTATAACTTAAATATCTATCTATTTTTTAATTGAATTATAACTAAAAAGTTTATTAAATTAAAAAGACATATAGCAATAGATATCAACGAGGTAATAAGACCCATGTTTCGTTGCGAGACACGAATCTCACTTAGTAATGGTTTTAAACGATAACAATATACTACAAACGCGTAACACTATTTCTAACACATTAACCTCTATTTAAAGACTCATTATACAATAAACTCATTATATAATAAACACTACACAATTACTGAATTTATTTTCCTACTATTTGAAGAGATTTTGTATTGTACTCTATAATTTAAAAAGATCTACTCAATAATTTAAAAAGTTCATACCATTAATAAAAGATATAGAAATGGTTAAAAAAATACACTTCATAAATTGAAAAATATGAAAGTGTAAGGGTATAAACACAAAAACAATATATATATATACCATCAAATATTGTTACGTGAGAATGAGAATAGATTAAAGGTATGAAAGTGTAGGGGCAGGCCGGCTCATAGAGTGGGCGGATTGGGCCTAGGCTCAGGGCAACATAATTATATGGGCATCAAACAACAATTGATCCAATAAGGAAAATTACTAAATTAGTATTTGAGCGGGCAGGAAACCAAACGACGCGTAAGGCGCCAATCTGCTCCGCTGCCATCCAATCTGCTCCGCTGCCATCCAATCTGGCTCTGCTCCGCTGCTCGATTGAATCGCCCTTGGTCTCGTTTGCTGGTATATGATTTATTTAATTTTGTATGTTAATTGTTATGTTTATTGAATTTTACTAATTTACCCTTGGTCTCGTTTGCTGGTATATGATAAAAAAAAACTGGTTGTATTTGAAGGTTCTTATAACATTGATCATGAAGACTTGTTACAGGCTTCAGCTGAGATTCTTGGAAAGGGCAGTTTTGGAACATCATATAAAGCGGTTTTAGAGGACTCAACGCTTGTGGTTGTGAAAAGGTTGAAAGATGTAACGGCGAGTAAAAAAGAGTTTGAACAGCAAATGGAGCTTATAGGGAGAGTTAGTCTAAAGAGGTTCAAAGTAATTCTTGTTTTGATATTAGTTTATTTTGTTTTGTTCAATACAATTACAAGTTGTAGTTTAAATAAGAAAAATGTATGCAAAACAAAGGAAACACAATATTCTAAGAGCTAAATACGGGAACCCAATAAATGAGATTGGTGGGTAAAATAGGAAGGAATAAATCACGAGATTCTATACTCCCCCTCAAGGTGGAGCATGTAGATTTCGCATGCCCATCTTGGCAAGTAAGAACTCGAGTTGCTTTGATCCCAGTGCTTTAGTGAGAAGATCGGCAATCTGCATTTTAGTATCGACATGGAATGGTTTGATTTCTTGTGACTCGACCCACTCCTTGACAAAGTAGCAATCCATTTCGACATGCTTTGTCCGTTCATGGAAGACGGGATTATTTGCAATGTGACGTGCCGCTTGGTTGTCACAGAATAGAGTTGTGGGCCCGTTTTGTTCAACTTTAAGAATCTTTAAGAGCCATCGCATCCATACAATTTCACTAGTGGTAGTTGCCATGGCTCGATATTCCGCTTCTGCTGAAGATCGGGAAACAACAGATTGTTTCTTGGATTTCCAAGAGACAGGAGCTCCCCCCCAAGAGTAAGACATATCCGGTTCGAGACCTCCTTGTGGTGGAACGTCCTAGCCAATCAGCGTCACAATATGTGACCAAACTTGTCCCTCCATCTTTAGGAAAGAAAATGCCTTGTCCCGGCGTGGCCTTTAGGTACCGAAGAATTCTCATGGCTGCATCCCAGTGTCCTTGTCTTGGATCAGAGACAAATTGACTTAGGATATTTACTGAGTAAGCGAGATCAGGTCTAGTAGCTTGTAGGTATAGTAGTCTCCCAATAAGCCTTCTGTATTTTGTTCCATTCACACGAATGTCTTCTTTTTCTTTCTCGAAATTTTGGTTTGACTCCATAGGAAAAGAGCTCGGTTTACACCCTAGCATTCCACTATCCTCCAAAATGTCAAGAGTGTACTTTCGTTGACTAAGAACCAAGCCGTCCTTTGTTCGAGTAGCTTCGATCCCAATAAAATATTTTAGAGGCCCGAGATCCTTGATGCTAAATTTCTTGTCAAGGCAGTCTTTTGTTTCTTGTATTTTTTTCTTTGTCGTTTCCCGCTATTATAACATCGTCGACGTATATAAGCGCAGCTACAAACACATCTCCTTGATTGTAAATGAAAAGCGAGTGATCCGCATGAGACTGATTGAATTTGAGATCGAGTAAAACCGACGTGAACTTTTGGTACCAGTTTCTCGAGGCCTGTTTTAAACCGTATAGTGACTTCCTCAATCTACATACTTTTGTTCCTCCCCCTTTCTCATAACCGCGTGGGATCCGCATGTATATCTCCTCGTTCAAGTCGCCATGTATAAATGCATTATTCACATCTAGTTGGTAAATAATCCACTCCTTCTTGACGGCAATGGCAAGTAAACATCTGACTGTGACCAACTTAGCCACTGGTGCAAAAGTGTCATGGTAGTCAACGCCTTCCATTTGGGTATAGCCCTTGGCAACGAGCCTTTCCTTGTATCTTTCTATTTCGCCATTTGGTTTATACTTTATTTTGTATATCCATTTCGAATCTATCGGTATTTTCCCATCAGGTACATCGTCTTCTGTGGTCCACGTTCCATTTTCTTCAAGTGCTTTTATTTCTCTTTGCATGGCATCTCTCCATACTTTAATCTGCACAGCTTGTTCAAAAGTTTTTGGCTCATCATTGGAAGTGATGGCAGTCAAGAATGCTTTGTGTGAGTCCGAAAATTTATTATAGGAAACAAAATTAGCAATCGGATATACCGTTGAGGATTGTTGACTGGAGGTGGGTTGTGCATGGTCTATAGACGGGGGGAGTCGGACTTCATAATCGTTGAAACGCGCTGGTCTTGTCCTGTTTCTCTTTTCTTTTATTTGTGTATCATTCTCATTTTGTGATGAGTGTGACTCATTATTGGACCTAGTTTCTTCTGAGGAATATTGGCCATCAAGGTTTGTTTCTTGATTATGTAGGCTGTTATGAACCAACTCGTCTATCTCTAATTGCTCAAGGTTGTCGAGATGGTTTGCAATATTGACTGGGCCAGAATCTTCGTTTTGCCCTTTATTTACTTCAGTAGGTCTGGGCTCGACATCATCTATATCATCAACGCACCGTTCTTCAGTCCGCGGATAATTAAAGCACTCTTCTTCATGCTGAATTTCTCTATTTGTTGTGGCAAACGGAAAATAGCTTCTGCAAACTTTACGTCTCTAGATATGATAATTTTATCATGGCTTTGATCATATATTTTATACCCTTTCGTGCCGCTCGGATAACCCATGAAGACCCCTGGTCTTCCTCTTATTTCAAATTTATCACCCTTGGTTTCGGTGCTTCGATAATACGCCATGCAACCTAGGACCCTCATGTGATCATAACTTGGTTTCTCACCATACAACAACTCATCTGGAGTTTTATTTTCTATAACTTTGGAGGGCAACCTATTAATAATGTAAGTTGCTGTTAGGATACATTCGCCCCAAAACTTTATAGGAAGATTGGCCTCCATTTTGAGTGCTCGTGCCGTCTCTAGCAAGTGCCTATGTTTCCGTTCCACGACTCCATTTTGTTGTGGAGTATGTGGACACGTGGTTTCCAACACAATTCCTTGTTCCGCATAAAAACTTAACATTCTATTCGATGTGAACTCGCCACCGTTGTCGCATCTTATTCTTTTAATATCTCTTTCAAATTGTGTTTTGATCGGTTTATGAAAATCGATCAAACAAGTGCTTGCTTCATACTTGTGCTTCAGAAAGAAAACCCAAACGGCTCTGCTATAATCGTCAACAATCGTTAAAAAATAAGTTGCTTTTGAGAAAGTGGGTGTTCGATACTTTCCCCAAATGTCGCAATGTAATAACTCAAAACAATTGCTAGTTTTTGTGGTGCTAACAGGAAAGGATTTTCTTGTCATCTTTGACTTAATACATGAATCACATACATCACCATTATTTTTGAAAGAAAAATTTCTAAGAAAATTTATTTTGGATAGTTTTCCATCACTAGCATGCCCAAGTCTTTTGTGCCAAACATCTCTTGTCACTACCATTGCTTTTCTTTCTCCTTTTGACATCCCCATCTGATATAAACCATCTTTGCACTCACCCGCTCCAATCAATCTCCTCGAACGCAGGTCCTGCATAACAAAAAAATCAAGGAAAAAGGTTATCGCACACTTCAAATCTTTTGAAAGTTTGCTAACAGACAAGAGGTTATAATTGAATTTTGGACCGTGCAAAAATCCTTGCACTCTTATTCCATTCGCGAGTCTGTGATTTCCTCTTCCTTCAACCTGTATGGCATCTCCATTCGGGATAGTGACAGGTGCCTCGTTGAATGATGTAGTTCTTCCTTCAAGGATGTCGATCCTATGCGTTATGTGCTCGGTGCATCCTGAGTCAACAATCCATTCATCATTACAGTTAGTTTTACCTGCCAAGTTGGCTGAACGTGGTGCTTCGCATTGCTTCGCCTTATTTTCCGGAGCAAAATGCTTCAAGAATTGCTCATACTGTTCTTTCGTCAGGCTTGTGGCATGATTGTTATCGACTTCTGCATATGCTTCCTTCGGTCTTTCTTTCTCTCGTTTGTTCTTCCCTGGCCACCACTCCGGATAGCCAATCTTTTTGAAGCAACCATCTTGCGTGTGCCCGTCTTTGTTACAAATATCACAATGACCAGTGGATTTCTCACCTCTCTACACTATTTTATTGAATCCGACGTTGCGCTTTACCGATGTTTGGAATGCTGATGTATCATTCGTGTTTCTTTTCCCACTGGTTATGGATCTTTGTTGCTCGTCCTCGGAGACCAGATGATAGGCATTTCCGAGTGACGTGATTGGTTTCATAGCAAGTATTTGTGTTCTAATGACGGAGAACTCGCTGTCCAGTCCCATGAGAAATTCGTAAAGTTGTTCCTTTTCACGAAGCTCCTTGAGTGATTTGCCAATATTGCTGGTACATCCATTACACACACATTTTGGGGTGGGAAGAAAAGATTGCATTTCATCCCATAACCCACGAAGTTTTGTGTAATAGGCCGATACCGTCATTCCGTCTTGTCTTGTGCCTGAGATAGATTGTTTTAGTTCATATGCACAAGGTGCACTCTCCTTTCCAAACCTGTCTTGGACGTCTGACCATATTTCCGCAGCGGAGTTGGCGTACTTCACGCTTCCTCGAATTTCTTTGTCCATGGCTGTGGTGAGCCACCCTTTGATCATTGCGTCGCATCGCTTCCAGACCATGTACTTAGCATCGGTCTCTTCTGGTTTCTTGATGGTTCCATCAATGAATCCTATCTTGTTTTTAGCAAACAAGAAATTTTCCATCTCTTGAACCCAATCAAGATAGTTGTTGTCGGTTAATGCATCATTAACATGCATTTGTCTTGGATAGTCAGATGGATGAATATAATAAGGGGAATTGTGGTCAGGGATGTTCCCATCTTCTTTGGAATTACTCTTGTTTGTATCATCGTCGGCCATGGAGACCTTGGTCGTTTAGGGTTTGCTAGTTTGGGTCGAGCGTGATACCCGCTCTGATACCATAAAGAGGTTCAAAGTAATTCTTGTTTTTATATTTGTTTATTTTGTGTTGTTCAATAAAATTACAAGTTGTAGTTTAAATAAGAAAAATGTATGCAAAACAAAGGAAACACAATATTCTAAGAGCTAAATACGGGAACCCAATAAATGAGATTGGTGGGTAAAATAGGAAGGAATAAATCACGAGATTCTATATAGTCAGCACCAAAATGTAGTGTCCCTTCGAGCTTAGTGTTACTCGAAAGATGAGAAGCTTATTGTATATGATTATTTCCCCGGTGGTAGCTTAATGACCCTCTTGCATGGTACGTGTTTTCACACTATCTTTGTTGTATGTGTACAAGCACATCTTGTTGCCAAAGTTCATTTTATGTAAATTTCCTATAGCCAATTTATGGAGTTGGGAAATGGGCGGGTTGGGTAACAGGAGTGAATATGTTTTAAAGTGTTGAAACAGATTGTGTCTTAACTCAAATCGTTTCGTGTACAAGTTTTAGTAACTTTTTTATAGATAACTACCGAGTCAAAAATGATCACAAAACTATTTTCATATAGTTATGCATTATAACATTTTGGGCAGTGAATATGTTATGCATTATGACACTTTGGGCGGCCTTTGACCCATTTGACCATTTTTCTGTTATGCTAAAAATATCAAATTCTACCGTTTGACTTGTTAGAGATCAGACACAACCCGAATCGACCACTCATGAGCATATGGATAAAAATTGCCACCTCTTTTATTTAGAAAATATTGTTGCCAAAAGTTCGTTTTATTTCAATCTTCTATTTTTGTTGAATAGAGGTGGCATAATCGACGGGTCAAGTGGCATAATTTTCTCATCTCGCCTGGGATAGCAAAAGCCATTGGGCCGACCCTGTGTAGGGGTATATTATATTATAGCGTATTAGAATAGTAATATTGTATTATTGAAAACCTTCTGACAATGTATATATATACAATAACGCTAACGTGTCAAGATGGATAAAACTATACTAAAAAGATAAAAAGAAATGAAATTATATTTTGTTAACATATACAACTTCATGGATACGAATGTCCACTAATATTTTAAGGAATACTAATATGAAATTTGCGAGATATTGTGGAATAATAAAAGTTATGAACTATAAATTATATTAAAGTATTATTTTTGTTTTGTAATAAGATTAATACATAGAATATCATTTTAATTTAAAGTGCATTTAAATATTAATAGAAAATAAATATATGAATTTGGAAAAATAGATGGATTATTTAGTCATTTTATTCTTAATTTTTCCATATTTAAGAAAAAATTCCAAAATGTTTTAGTGTAGTATAGATGTTAACCATAGTTTTTAGGTTGTGGTTAATAAATAACTTTCACGCTTAAAGACATTGTACAATGATTAATATAAAAAAATCGTCTAAAAACTATCAAGAAAAACCACCCAAATGTGAAGGTCATGTTTTATCACTTGTATAATAACCACTAAACCAATTTTATTCATAGCCCAATGACTACGTCTGGCATTTTCTATATTTAATTCTGAACGTGTGTTTTGGGTTCGACAAGACTCATCCTATATTCTTTTGTAATATAGAGTATTTAGAAGCAGAAATCATTGATTATACTTCCATTTGTTAAGACCGACAAGCTGTTAACATGGATCGATCTGAATTATGATCTATTTGTCTAAGTTTGTTGAGTCATTAATTGGATAAATACTGGAACGGAACTCTACAAAACAAAATTCGTTACCAACATACGCTTTCGTTGGTTAATCCCCAATACTTTTAACCTTTTATTATGTTTGTGAGTAACTGATTAACACACCAAAACATGCTTTGATGATGTTACAAATTATAAAGTATAAATCTTTATAATTAGGCTATCATCTTTATTTATATTGTATATGAATTTCAACTTATATATTACTTATTTCATTCACTGAACTTTGAATAACATTCGATGGGCAGAAGACAACCCTATAGTTGGTTCCACCGGGGCATGTAAACGTGCTAGTTTGGTCATCCTTCGGGTAACTATAAGCATCAGGACACCGAGTTTTAAAAAATCTTGATAAATCAGTTGGCCCACAATTTCCAGAATTACAACAATATTGATCAGTCTTATACACAGTGCAAGGGTTATTGCACCCACCAGGAGCCCGTAACTCACTAGGACACTGACCATTGATGTCTGCTGTACACACGATTCCCCTAGTGCATCCACCAGAATTAGGGCTAAATTCCATTGGGACGTTGAATCCATCGATAAGTGAAATGTCAAAGAAATCAAGATTACTGAACTGATTTAAAGCATACTCAGCCAATGAGTTAGGTGGTGTACCATAGTTTTGGCATTGGAGCAGACCGTTGCAGTCACCGGTCTGACAACGGCCTCGACCAGAACCATCAAAGTTGCAATTGGTTCTAGGCCATATACGGGCTCCTGCTGTTCCAGCTGCAACAGATAAAGACCAGGTTTGGCCTGGGTTAAGCTGTCGGCCACCACCAGGCACAGCGCCAGCCCAGACAGTGTAAGGACAGTTGTTACGAATATCGAAAATGGCTGCAGAGGTGAAGTGGAAAAGAAGAGCCAGGACAAGAAAAGTGTAAATGGTGGAGGTAGTCATTGTGGTTGTGGGTGAATACAAAGAGAGGCCTGACTATCGTTTATATAGAGTTCAAATCGTGCAGCGATGGCTAAGGTTTTTTTAAAATGATGATAAATAGAATATTTAAAAGGTTATTTTCTTTTACCACTTGTTTATTAAAGTTAAGAACAGATTATTTATTTGTGTCATATTTATCGAAGAATTCTGTTCTAATGTTAATCCTTATATTAAAAATATGTTAGCCGACGGCCACTTGCTCTAAAAGTAGTATAACTCGGGCATATTATTGATACTAAAGATCAACTCTAAGGGATATACTTGTCTTTTCTTCCATCCTATTATATCTTCATCCAGAGTAATCTAAAGAAACAAAATAATCAAATACGGAGTAATACATATGTATATATATATTGTATGTGCTTATATTTACATAAGAGCATGGAGATTATAAAGTTGTTTTCAGACCTACATGTCAAATATGTTATGTGTAGTCTATCGACTAAAATTTGTTGATTTGAATTAAATTTATCTCTCAGGGGTAATGGGTAAAATCTGGCTAAAAATATAGAGGGCCAAATGGTTGAACAAGTCAAGAATCAGGTATGTATTCCAATGCTTTCAACCATCTAAATTGCTCATTTAAAATAATTAGATTGTTATTTTTTAAAAGTTATAATTATTGTAATCATATTCCTAGCTTAACCCCATGCCTGTGTCAACCCGTTACCAACCCCGCCCAATTTCCAATCTCTAAATCAAAATGATACACGGCACTATTAAAACGATCAACAAAACAACTCCTATTTAGCTTGTATAATTATCATAATAGAAAGTAACAGTAACAAAATTCAACTTTAGCAGTTTGGCACTATGATATCATGTCACTTACAAAGTTTCAACTTCTTGAAAAACACTGAAACAATAGATTTGGGGTACGGTTTAGATGCAAGACAAGTCGGATAGTTCTCAGGTTGTTCAATCCACAACTTGTGTGCAATGTTATTGCTTGTAAGCTTCTCCGACAAATTCTTTAACTGCACTTCTCCTTTCACCTCTAGAGTTACCTACATCATCACCCAAAATATTTGTGTCACCATGATCCGGTAGAGATTTATATTTTAATCGACTTCTAGACTGAATTTTACCAGCAAGACAGTCAACGTAGTTGCATTTTTCACCACCATAACCCACTAATTTCATTAATAGGCTTGTTCACTTAATTAATCAACTATAGTTAATGAATGTAGAACAAAACAATAATCAGTGAAAATAAAGTAATAACTGATACATACATAAAGAGTTCGGTCAAACGAATACCAAACAAAGGTTGAGAACCAACAAAAACTGTGTTCATTTACATGTGTTTAAGTCCGTTAATATATAAAATCTCCTTATTGTTAAAAATTGATTGAATTTTAACCTCCATAAGTTTTTTCCATGTGAATGAAGACTTTGTTTTTTTGTTCTAGCGGTTCTCAACCTTATTTTGGTTCTCGTTTGAACTTTCCTCTATATATATAAGACCACTCCCAACGGTTGTTCCAACTGACACGGTCAGTTTTAGCAACTCAGCGCCACGTCAATTGACACCAAACTGACAATAAACTGACTAAATCACTAGCAACAATAACCCGTCAGTCAGTTTTTCTGGACCCCACGTATTTTATTATTTATACAATTTTTAATTGATGGAGCCCATGTAAATACAAACACCTCTTCGTCAATTTTTCTTCTCCAAACTGACGAAAGGCAACTGACGGAACCAACTGACGGAGTTGGTGCCAATGATGAAGCAACTGACGGAACCATTGGCAGTGGTCTAAGAGACTTCATACTAGTTGAATGCTCTTAAAACCCACCAGGGGACAAGTGTCCGGAAATGTAAGAAACTTTACTCAAAAAGTCTATTGTTTAATCAAACTTAAAACTCGTCATTATGAATCTAAATTTTCAAATACTGCTATGACCATTTATTGTGTGTCCGGATACTTAAGTTCAAAAGAGTTTGGAGTAAGGTTTGATACATTACCATTAGATAAAATTAAATAAACAAAAAATCACAAAATCAAAGTTTAACTTGCCTTATGCATTGAATCGATATTGTTAGGGTTACAATACTCAATAGTATGAGGATCATCTTTATGTGACCAGATGGCTGCCACGGAGGCATGACAGCCTTGTGTAACCACGCTTCCTAGTGGCCACGTGTCAATCAGATCTCGACGGAGGACGACGTACTGAACCAGCACGTCGGGAGTTGTTTCCGAGTTTCCGGCGGCCGGAATTTCTGCGGCGGTTGTAGTGGAGGCCATAGGAGGAGAGTGGCGGCGAATGGGGAAGTGGAAGACTGAAGGTGGGAGTGTGGTGGTGTACGACGTCGTTTGGTGTGTTTTGAAACAAGTGGAATGGAGAATGGAAGGTGGCGAGTGGAGAGTGGCCATTTGGTTTATATGAAAAATAAAAGTAAAAATAAAAATAGACTACGAATTTATTTTTAATATATGACTAAGGCTACGTGGAGATTTGTAGGAAAGAGAGTGTGATTTTAGGAAATAGGGTGTGATGATGTGGAATGATAGAAAATGGGTGGAGTGGTGAGTGATGACGTTTAGTGATAGAGATTATTTTGTAATCACTACTTTTTATTATTTTTTTTATATAAATGAAATTTGAAAAGTTGTATTTTTATTATAAAAAAAAAACATACTACAATTTATTAAAAAAAAAACATACTACAATAAAAAAAATAATACTACATATCCGAAAAATATTTTGCGATAAGCCTTTGCTTTTCGCTCTCCGCTATTCTTCGATAAGGCTCCTCAAGATGACTAATGTCCTTCATGATCGTCTTTAATGCTTTTGCTCGCATTTTTTCGTCGATTTTTTCATTAAATTCCCCGAACCGTTGTGTCATCAACTCGAGTTGTTCTTCGGCCCTCGAAGAAGACCCGGTTTTGCCCTTTCCTTTGCGCGATTTTGCTTTTGCTTGATCTCTACCAACCGGTCTTGGAAGATCTTCCTCCAACACTCGAAGCTCATCATCATCATCATCATCCGATTCGTTGAGATCGAATGAAGCAAAAGGCGATATTGGAGTGGCGGGGCTACTAGACTCCGATGTTTTGAACCTTTTTGAGGACCCTCCAATAATTGGTATCGCTTGACAAACCGGACTATTTTTCAATATTTCCCAACACGCGTAATGTGGGAAACGCGTACCCATTTTGGGGGATTATATAGATTTTTTTTTTTTTACCGTTGAAGCTTTCAAACGGTCACATGACCGTTGCAAACACTCACCATGCTCGTGATGCAGAACACGCTCCGGCCAATAACGCCCCTATAACGCCCGTCCCGGAGCGGTGACGGGCGTTATAGGGGCGTTATAGGCGCCGACGGGGCGTATAATGTCACACCCCGCTAAAGCGGAAACAGGGGATGTGAAGAGCTGGAAAATCTTTACACATGTCATATAAAACATAACGGTAAATGAGTCATTCATTAAAATTAAAAGTGTTTAAAAATCCATTCAAGCAACCAAGAGACAATAGTTTAGTACATCGATACACAATTAAATTGTTTCATTAAAAATTCCCAAAATAACTGGCCAAGTCTTTTCCACATAAGTTCTCACACAACCGCCTCGACCCGTCCATGCCATGCACCTCAGGCTTACACTAATTTCCTGAAACATAAGATAAAGTGTCAACTACAAAAGTAGTGAGTGAGTTACAGTTTAAATAGTTGGCATAAAAAGCATGAGTAAGGTATATAAGGTATGAGTTTTCCCATAAGGGAGATTAGCGGAGAAAAGTCGCTTAAAGAGTTTATATACTTGTAAAGTTTAAGTAACGGGCGAATTGTGCCCTAACTTGTAAAGACTAAATAGAATCAAATTTAGTCAAATAGTAGAAGCGGATAACAGTCGCTAAAAATTTATAAGTTTATGCGTAAGTAACTAAATAGATTTCTTGTATCAACCACTTGGCATCTATAAGTTAAGTGTTCACACTAATCCGATTATCAACCGTGCGGCCCCAACTTCCCGCCTCTCAAACGGGAAATTAAAAGAAACTCAGTAAATATGTACTTAGACTGCCATCTAAGCAAGGAACGGTTCTTTCCTAAGTATCGATACCCATAATTACTATACGGCTAAGTAGTTAATAGTGTGTAAGAGAGAAACTAAAGAATAATATACGGCTAAGTAACCATTGATAGTTATAGCACGAGATTAAAATGACTGATCAAATAGTACACGCAAGATTAAGATTTAAGAGGTAGAATAGTAATGATCGTAACAAGCATAAGATTCACAAGATAGGTAACAATAGATAATAATAAATGGAACTTCATTCATTAAATAAAAGAGTCGAGTACAAGGTTCGAATAGAAAGTACAGTACAATACATAGAGAATGATAGATACTAGCCTAATCGTATACAACGGAAAATTTACGACTAGCTAGAGGTATGAACGGCGAATGTCCCTAGTGACTTTGGTCGAAGATCATCAAGGCGACGATGGCCATTATCAGCGCTCCCATGGCCCAGATGACGTAGATAAGGGTTTGTACAGTCCGGGCGGTGGTTTGGGCCGACGCGATGATCCGGATTGCCTGTTCTGCCAGCTTGTGGGTTTCGTCGGAGGCTTCGAATAGGTGAAGGGCCTGCTGTTGAGTTTCGCCTGCAATTCTCTGAACCTCGTGGAATACACTGCGGAATGCCTCGGGTGGAGGAAGTCGGAGGTTAGGTGGTACTCCGGATGAAGGTGATCCGGCCCCTCGGGCGCGACGCGCGTCCTCTAGGAACTGGCGTTCCCATGGATACACTTCCATAACTGGAGGGCGCCCGGTTGGGTCGTACGGGTCCGCGGATGGCTGACGAGGTGCAGGTTGGAGCGGTCCTGGTTGACGAAAGGGTGTCGCACCAGGTGTTGCGCGAGAGGGTGGTAATACAGTCCTTGGGCTAGACCCGTTGCCGCTGCTAATAGTCGTGGAGGTATCTTCGGTCGGTAGGGACGATTGAGACATGACGAATCTGAGACGTGGAGAATTTCGTGAGTACTAGGGAACACAGAGAAAAGATAAAGGAAATGTGTAATGAAATGTATGTACGGGTCAGGCGTGTGAGAATCGGGAAAAGACAGTACCGGGAATTTTGACTCAAAACCGTTAACAATAGTAATTACGTTTCGTCTTTGCATGATCATTTTGAACTAGGCAGGGGTGATCAGGCCATGCGTAGTTAAATTATAAACATGCAACCACGAAATTAATTCTCTAAGGTTTAGACCCATCAATGATTTTCCGAAAAGTCTTGGTTATAGTTTGGTTTCGAAAACTTTTTGAAAAATTTTTAAAACCGTTTTTCTCTATAACCTGTGCTCTGATACCAAGTCTGTCACACCCCGCTAAAGCGGAAACACGGGATGTGAAGAGCTGGAAAATCTTTACACAGGTCATATAAAACATAACGGTAAATGAGTCATTCATTAAAATTAAAAGTGTTTAAAAATCCATTCAAGCAACCAAGAGACAATAGTTTAGTACATCGATACACAATTAAATTGTTTCATTAAAAATTCCCAAAATAACTGGCCAAGTTTTTTCCACATAAGTTCTCACACAACCGCCTCACACTAATTTCCTGAAACATAAGATAAAGTGTCAACTACAAAAGTAGTGAGTGAGTTACAGTTTAAATAGTTGGCATAAAAAGCATGAGTAAGGTATATAAGGTATGAGTTTTCCCATAAGGGAGATTAGCGGAGAAAAGTCGCTTAAAGAGTTTATATACTTGTAAAGTTTAAGTAACGGGCGAATTGTGCCCTAACTTGTAAAGACTAAATAGAATCAAATTTAGTCAAATAGTAGAAGCGGATAACAGTCGCTAGAAATTTATAAGTTTATGCGTAAGTAACTAAATAGATTTCTTGTATCAACCACTTGGCATCTATAACTTAAGTGTTCACACTAATCCGATTATCAACCGTGCGGCCCCAACTTCCCGCCTCTCAAACGGGAAATTAAAAGAAACTCAGTAAATATGTACTTAGACTGCCATCTAAGCAAGGAACGGTTCTTTCCTAAGTATCGATACCCATAATTACTATACGGCTAAGTAGTTAATAGTGTGTAAGAGAGAAACTAAAGAATAATTGGGCACTATGTAATTTTGTTTTAAAAGAGAGAGAATCAATATCACTTAAGAACGTGTTATAGTTCCATCAAGGGTCGGTTACGCATACAAGTATCAATAAATAGTTGAGTTAAAGAGACGAAACAATAGTTATAAATAGAGAAAGAAATGTTTTACGCATAAGAAACTAAGTAGACGTTTCAATGTCAAAGTTTTAATAAAGTCAAAGTCAAAGTTTAATAAGTCAAAGTTTGATATATTGCAAATTGTTTCATAAAGCTTAAAATGCAATTAATCTTATGTTTCCCCCAAATTCATGTAAAATATATAAAACAAGGGGTTGTAACTCACGGATTGCGAAGAGATCGAGAACTTGGAAATTCGGTCGGAGTACGAAAGCCGGGAATCACAGATTGCCTAATAATAATGCCAAGGTAGTTTAATGAGATGTTACATTATTATGTTCTTATATAATAATATAGGAGATTATGTAACTTTTGGTTGTAATTAAGTGTTAAGTCCAATATTGTTCCGAAAATTTGGTCCGAAGCGATTAACGTTGCGTTTAGTCCGAAAGTTTATTGTTTTTGATTATTATGTCTTAAGTGCTTTTGCTTACTGAAGTGATTTTATAATTTCTAGGGAAATTTGGGCAGCGCTTCCCCGCCCAAATTTCATGCCCAAAAATTATATCGTCACTTCCGCTCACAAATCACCTAAAACACAATAATACATATATTATAGCTTATTATAGTCCAAATGGTCCAACACGAGTCACTTTTATTATTGATTTCATTTATCTCAGTCCCCTCATGTTTTTGGTAAAAGTCCAGAACGTATATATAACTTTTAATCGGGTAAAACGACGATTTTCGGGAGGACAGCAGCTCGGTGCTGCGCACCTGGGCACAGGTGCGGCGCACCCAGCTGCTGTCTCAATCCCGTTATGTGTTTTTCTTGCTAAAAACGTTTTGCAACTTGAGGATTTTGACATGCAACCAGTGGATACCATATAAAATAAAGTTTTCTCAGTTTCCAAACAACTTTAAACCACAAAAATGTAGATCTAATTACTATTTAGATAAAAATCGTTTTTGTGAGAAAAGTGACATAAAACTTCATAAAACTTATCTTTGTTGTTTAGATCGAACATGCAATTAGTAAATATCATTCAAAACATCATTTTAACAGTTTCAAAAGTGTTTTTATCCACAGATTCGTGGATCTAAAGAGTATTTCGATTAAAAACGTTTTTGACCGTAAAAAGTCATAGATTTATGAAAAATCATATTTTTAACCGTTAGATCTTACATGCAACTGAATATTTGTGTAAGAATAATAAAAGTAAAGAGATCTACCGAAGGAAAAGCTCGGATGATGAGTTTTGGTCGGATTCTAGCTCCAAAAATCTTTACAACCGTGGTCCTTTTTCGAAATAACAATACCCACTTGCTTCTCTTGATGAAAGGGACGATTTGTATGGCTTAAATATGGATTTTAATGGTGAATACTTCTGGAAATGAAGGTGTTCTTGAGAGTTTTTAGAGAGAAAAGAAGTGTGTGTGTGTTTTTAGTTTTTGTAAAAATGAAAGTGAAATGAAAAGAAAAGATAGTGGGGGTGATAATCTGGCATTGGGACAGTAATTTAGCAGTAAAGGCTCGTTTGTGATTGGCCAATTTGGGTGGTGGTGGTGTAAAACGAGAAAAGGACTAATATTGTAACATTTTTGAAAATTCTGGAGCCAGGTGCTGCGCACCACTGCACTAGGTGCGGCGCACCGGGCCATTTTTGGCCTTTTCGAAATTTTCGTTTTTACGTTTTTGCTTCGTTGGACCTTTTTGTTAATTGAAAGTTCTTAATTATGATAGGTTATGAACTTAGGAAAGTTCAATAGGTGTTTTCTTGGTATTAGGACTTAAAATTTTGATTCCGGAAGTTATTCCGACACTAGTTCCGACAAAGTATAGACTCAAAAAGTTACGAACCAGAATAAAGTGAACGAGACAAAAAGTAACTAACGTTTCGAACTGATATCACAACGGAATAAGTACCTGAATTTTGACGGTTGTCACATATAACGCCCCTTTTTTTCCCCCACTCCGTGTAGTCTAATAACATTACTATCTTTGACGACAGAAACCGAATCAGAAACTGAAAAAAATTTAAAAATCAGATCGAAAAATCGATCCAAAAGTAAAAACCGACAGTTTAGATTTTGATTTTAGAAAAATCGAAAAATCAGCTCGGTTCGAATTGAGTGTTAAACTCAAACCGATAGGAACCTACCCAAGCCGCATTATCCTAATAATATTTTAACTATCTTTTAGAGTTAATTACACGGATGGTCCTTATCTTATTACCCAAATGGCACTTTTCGTCCTATCTTTTGAAAAATTACATGGATAGTCCTTTGTTTTGAATTTTTGCACATGGATAGTCCTTTGGTCCGTTAGGGTTAACTCAATTCTGTTAATTATATCAGAATGACCAATTTACCCTTTTTGTCTTTTTCGCAAAGGACCGTTTTTGTAATATTTTTTTTTCTTTTTTTTTTTATTTGTTTTATAGCAAATTTTTTTTGTGACAGGAAATTCAGATGAAGAAGGCAAAACTTATTAATATGTTGGATGAGGTATAAATAACAACTTGTCTTTATCATTTCATTTTCGATTAAAATCCTATACTTTTTATTGCAAAAATCTAAACTTTTTCTGATAAAAGTTAATGGGTTTTGATTTTATAAAGGTGGAGCAGAGATACAGACAATATCAGCACCATATGCAAATAGTAATCTCGTGGTTCGAACAAGCAGCTTGAATCGGGGCTGCCAAAACTTACAAAACACTAGCATTACAAACAATCTCAAAGCAATTTCGGTGCTTAAAAGACGCGATTATGGGACAGATTATAGCTGCTAGCCGGAGTTTAGGAGAAGAAGACAGTTTAGGTGGGGGTGGGAAGGGCGAAGGCAGTGGTTCGAGAATTTACAAAAAGACAAAACAAAACAACAGTAGGTATAAGTTATAAGTTAAGGAGTTCATGTTGAAAGTAGAAACTATATTAAACCATCTCTCCGCCATCGCCGTCGTAAAATCTCCGCCGTGAAAATCAAAACCTAGCGGAAAAAATGGGAAAAATTCGAAGAAAAAGAGAAAGAAGAAATACGTTGAAGATTCCTCATCATCATCTTCTTCTCCGATTTCGTCATCAGATTCCGACGAAGAACCATCTTCCAAACGTCACCGGAGACATCGCCGGAGCAGTGACAGAAGGAGGGAGAAACGGAAGAAAAGGAGAAGAGATAGAGATAGAGATAGAGATAGGAAGAGAGGGAAGTCTAGTAAGAAGGTTTCGGATTCCGATACAGATGCGGACGCTGGTCGTAAATTGCCTGATCCTGTTGATGTTGCAATGTTTATATTGGTCGAGTTTTCTGCTGTTGCTTATGATTTGGAACATGTATTCATCCTTCCATTACGAATTTAGTATTTCAGTTATACACCTGAATTGGATCGTTTCCACCACTGTTTCAACATCCCCGACCGCCACCGGAATCAACTTCCATAATTTACAAAAAAAAAACAAATAAAAAGAAAAAAGAAATTACAAAACGGTCCTTTGCGAATAAGACAAAAATGGTTGGTCATTTTGATATAACTAACAGAATTGAGTTAACCCTAACGGACCAAATGACTATCCATGTGCAGAAATTCAAAACAAAGGACTATCCATGTAATTTTTCAAAAGATAGGACGAAAAGTGTCATTTGGGTAATAGGATAAGGACCATCCGTGTAATTAACTCTATCTTTTATTTCCATTATACATATATATATATATATATATATATATATATATATATATATATATATATATATATATATATATATATATATATATATATATATATATATATATATATATATATATATATATGATTAAATAAAAAGTCTTATATTTGTAAAAAGTGGAGGAAGCATTCTTGTAGTGACATGTGGCAACTTATGTGAAATTTAAAAAAATATTTTTTTTTTATTTTTCTTTTAAAAAAAATAAATATATCGTAAAAAAAAAAAATTTGGAAAAAAAAAATTTGAATTTTTTTTTGATAACGTAATATGTCACGTCATATGATGCACATAAAAAATATGATGCACATTAATGATGCACACAAAATATGATGTACATTAATAATGCACACAAAAAAGCTTTGATATTCAACTATGATACAAAAAAAAAACTATAATATTCAACTATGATGCACACATAAATGTTCATCATAGGTGTGCATCATAAATGTGCATCATATTTTTTTCGTACATAACTTTTTTCGAGCCAAAAAAAAAAAAATTCCTCGAAAAAAAAATTCTGATTTTTTTTTTAATATTTTTTTTATTAAAAAAATAATTTTTTTCCCAAAGTTGGCACATGTCACTACAAGAATGTTTTATCCACTTTTTACAAATATAAGACTTTTTACAAGAACCCTATATATATATATATATATATATATATATATATATATATATATATATATATATATATATATATATATATATATATATCTATATATATATATATATATATATATATATATATATATATATATATATATATATATTAATTTCCTATTTTTTTTTTCGCGTCCAACTTGTTATTATGTAAACATGTAGTACAAAATTGTTCCGTAATATTATCTCAACTTTTACTTTACTATATATCAATTTTATACTGTATTATGGAGCATATAATTATGATATTTTGGTCAGAATGCATTTCTATCAAGGAAAAAAATTATATTTTGTTTAGTAAATTAAAGTTAGGAAATTTCTCTTTCCATTTAATGAAAATACAAAGATTTAATAATTAATTCAAAAACTTGAATATAATAGAAATTTTTAGAATATACAATTTATGTACTTCTATTGATTTTTTTATTTATTCATTTCAGTTGTATGTAGTTTTATAAATGGAGGCTCTTTGTTGTTTATTTATAGTTGAATGTATAGTATTTATTTCTTCAATTTGCCATTGTAAGATCATCGAAATTTGAAGTAATATAAGTGTGCTTTCTTATACTTTTCTCTCTACAATCTTCTCTCTTTGTAATCTCCATAGTTCTTCTACATATCTTCTACATATATAATAGAGAAAATCACAAAAATAATCACCTCAGAATTCAAAAATACCAAAATAATCATCTGATTCGCGCCATTTTTCTAGCGCCATTTTTTTCGTCGCGAGATTGAAAATAATATAAATGATTGGTCATAAATTAACCACGTCCTCGCGACTTTTTTGGTCCTCGCGACATTTTTCTCGCGCCAATTTCTGACCAATCATTTATATTATTTTTCAATCTCGCGACGAAAAAAATGGCGCGAAAAAAATGGCGCGAATCGGATGATTATTTTGGTATTTTTGAATTCTCATGTGATTATTTTTGTGATTTTCTCTATATAATATGTTTAGATCAATATAGATCTTAGTTAGATCTCATATACAACCCAACCCAACCCCCCCCCAAACGAATTTGGTGCCTTCTTTCGGAACATTTTAATTCTTGTAATTGTGATTGTATATGAATATTGTGATTCTTTATAAGTTTGATATGAATATAATCTGCTATTCAGAAAACAAAAGGTTTTCAACAGAACGAACAAAGCGATATTATCACACAAATATTTCTTATTTCATCATGAGGACTAAGCCTCTATTTATACAAAAGCAAACACATAAGGTAGCCGACAATGGCTACTACAGTTACATGGATTACATAACTATTTACAATAATGTAGGTCTCACATGGGAGACACCTCACATGGGTACTTACATCATAAAGCAATCTTTCAAATAATAATACATTACGACAAACTATATTGAGACAAATAATATTATGACACTCCCCCCTCCCTTTCAGGTACTTTCTTTAATTATTTTCTTAGTTAGTATGCTCTGTGATTGCAGCATTGTGTGTGATCTTTCACAAGAAGCATAGAAATGCTAACTTGGTGCTCTGCAGAGTTGCAGTATTACACCATTGAAATTCATAAATTTTGGGCTCAATTTCATCTTTTTTCATTGACGCGTCATTTAAATCGGTACATGTTTAGGAACCAAAAATATAAATCGAACCAAACCGAAGAAAATTTGAAAACGAAAAACCGAACCAGTTTAGAAACCGAACCGTACGATCTGGAATTTTTAGGAACCACTATTTTCGTTTGGATTCGGGTTTAGGTAAGAACCGACCCATGCACACCCCTACTATCTGACCGCAATGATGTAATTTGCTCTAGACCAACTCAACGACTCACTTATAAAAGTATCTCTTCATTTTTTCGAGATTTTCTATTGGAGTTCAAGTAAGTTATACGTCTAAGCCATTCTTATTAGGACCCCTCAATTTAGTTCTAATACTTCTCACCATATATGTTGCTTCTATTATCCATCTCGGTTGTATATAGTGATTATGAATTGATGTTACAAAATGACTTACCCACTCAATTTACGAGTTTAATGAAACTAAAGCGTAGAACTATTTTCTTCAACTAGAAAATTTGCCACCTAACGAGGATAAAACTCTAAGGATTTTATAACAAAAGCCAATAACCTACGAGTCATAAGAACAAAGTCATAAGAACGACGATTGGTTTTCTGGTAGAAATCAATACCAAGGCTACTATTATGAAGCACGTTGCGACTCGTGATGAAATCCAAATGACACTCCCAACCTAATGTTAAGGGTAAAGGCTAAATTATACAAAAAGGATGATTAAGGCCTTGTCTCCGTTATCCATCTAACGATGCGCTCATTAATCTGTTTACGGTGCAAATAATGTCATCCTTCCATTGGCCAAACACATTGAGCATAGGATGATGGGTTGAAGACTTTCACTATAAATAAAAAGTGATTAACCACACATGAGGTATACACATTTTAACCATAAAACTTGATATATACTCATTTTTTCTCTAATCGGAATACTAATTATCACATTAGAGGTAAATCATGGGCCCGATTTAATATTCACCTAACTAATCTCTTCATTATATTTTAGTAAGTTAGATTTTCATTGTTCTAAAAGCTTCAAAATCGTCATATCATTATATAAATCACTCAAGGAATCTATTACCGAAATACAATTGCTCATTAACAATTCTAAATATGAACAAGTGGCAAAAATTCGATATCTTCCTTACAGTTAACAAATTTTAATTTTTCTTTATTATCATTAATAACCCAACACGATAATTAACGATATAAGAATGCTTATTTAATTTTTTGTACCCATAACCAAAACTAAACTACTCTTTCTTGAAGACCTCATTCATGTTTCATGTACAACATTCAACAACCTTAGTGTAGGTTTTAAATTAAAAAATATGAGTAAATAGTATTTAAAATGCATTGGAATTTGGTAGTTATTATGTTCGAAAATTATAAAACTTCTAAAATAATATCAAAGACTTGGTTGTTAACAATAGTCTCATAAAATATTATTAGCAAAATTCTTTAAAATAAAATTTTAAATTAGGTGTGACAATCAGGTCGTCTTTAGATTAGTATGTCACTAGCTTATCACCCGTGTGATACACGGTGATTGCACAAGAATCTTTAGTAAATGTCAATGCAACACATGTCTTTTAACAGATTATGAAAATCGTCGGGTGATACACGGTAATTGCACAAGAAACATTATTAAATGTCAATAGAACACATGTTATGAAAATCGATGATAAAAGTAACAAAAAAACAATTTTTATAATCAAAATCGTTACAACAGTAAATGTTGATCAAAGCACTTAAACAAACATATTTTGTTTATTTATTTAGTTAATGGTTGAATACACTTTAAGGTAAATTAGTAATTTTAATTACTTAAATTTGAAGGGATTAAGAATAATGAAGAAATGCTTTATAATATAGTAAAGATATACATAAAACAAAACCAATATCCTATAGACACTGAATCTAAAGCATTCGAAAATAAGCAGTATTTGCTTAAAGTCATAGGCTCCCAGAAATTGATCCATCTCACTCTACAAACAAAGTTATATAAAGACAATCATAATAAAAAGAATCTAAGTACATTAATGACAAATTAATAACAAAATGTTAACTTTTTGTCTATAAAGGAAAATCATCATCTTAATCTCCGGAAATATTGTTTCTCAAACCTCTTCAATGATGTCATATACCGAAATTTTTCTTGTTTATGGCGAAACAACACTCAATATTAAATCTTGTACATCAAATTTGGTAGAAATCTCTTTGTTGTAAAACAAATCAGATATACCTATTGAAGTGAAAGTGACCTTTAAACTTTGACAAGTTTAAAAGTAGGAGATGTATGTCAATTGTAGCCTAGCTCTATTCTTAGACATGAATCAACCAATGCTTTAACTCAGTTTATAAACCAAGCTAGGATATTTATATACTGAAAAAATTATTCAAAATTTTATCCATGATTGATGTCTCATATCATCAAACCAAGATCAGTTTTGCAAGTTCATTAGTATAAAATAAAAGTTTGTAAATTTAAGTTGTGTAAAACAAAAATAATAATCATTTCGATGTGGTTACAATGGAAACAATGGTTTAAATTGGCCCAAATAGTAATTTGAATACATAAAACCAAACATAAGTACATAAAGTCTTGATCATGCAGAATGATAAATACCTTTTGGATAGATTTATAAAACTTATCCAGGCTCAAAATCCATTGGCCGCTTGCATAACTGGCAAGAAAGAAAAGGATAAAAAATAAAATGTTTTAGATGGTCAACAATAACGGAATACTAATTATATATAAATGGTTGACGTTTATGCTTTTTTAATCAAAAAAGATGACATAAATCTTTTCACAATGTATGAATCGGTCACAGCAAATATATGGTTTCTATAAAATAAAACACATATCTTTATATATTCGTGTAACTATTATGTCATCAATTTTCGACCTATAGTAATACAACTTCTTATCTTTTAGTCCCACCAAAAACTATAGTATGCATAACTATTACTTAAATTGTAATAATCCATAGATAGCAATGACGTCAAGTAAACTTGAAACCAATGCACTAAGTTTCTATAAAACACATCTTTTAGGCATTTTATCAAATAGTTGGTGAGCATAAACACTATTAGGTCTATAGTGTGGTTATTGAAGTCATTATTTAGTAAAATGACTCAGCTAAAACTGAAAAATGGTATGAATCATATTATTGGATATCATGAAATATAATTATCTATAGGTGAACAAATGTAAACCGCTCCTGTAAACAAACAAACAAACATCGATTTAATCAATCTAATAACCAAAAAAGAAAGATATAAATGAAAGAAAAAGACTTTACCTTTGATCTGTAATGATTAACACATCAACAACATGTCAAACAACAGTAAAAACCATCAGCACTCGAGCTTAAAAACCATTAAGAAAAGTGTCAATTTTTTTTTAAGGGGTTTTGAATAATCGAAATAGAATAGTGAAACAGATAGCGTAGAAAGAATGAAGTCTAAAAACTCAAATACAGTGTCAAACATAAATCGAAAACCCAAGTTAACGTAACTTATACAAAGAAAAACAAACCTGACAAAGATGAAATAAAATCACATATCCTCCATTCATAATCCTACAACAACAAAAACTTCCAAAATGAAAACCCCAAAAATCTAGAAATCAGAACAATCAAATACAATATGAAACCAATCGTATTAAATTCAAACCATCTTATTGAATACTGCTTAGATCATAGAAACACAAAAACAAATTAGAAAATTTTGAACTTACAATTTCAGAGAAAACATGGACGAAGATAAAGAATAAAATTGAGAAGAAGAATGTAAGCACAGAATATAGGTTAATTTGAATAGCAAGAATCCGGTTAAATTTAAATTTCAAATGTCTTTTGGGTCTCGAGAAAAGAAAGCCAGAGGATTTCAAGATTTATGAAGAGTCTTCAATACTCTTTCTTTTCCCAATGCAGCCTATTCTCAGATAAAATATGAGATTAAATATAAATCAAAATTATATACCTATAAACTTGATTTATGACATCATCCATATATAGTGGAATCCTATGTGGACAATCTTATAAATCGCCACGTCAGCGTTATGACATCATCCGTAACTCCCATTTATTAGATAAAAGAGATGTGTAGGCGGATTCAAGTATTCTAATCTAACCCATTTAATAATTGCATCAAAAATTTAGACCCAAACCCAGTTCGTTTATAAATGGGTTTGCCGTGGCGGTATATTTATAACTTATATTGAATCAAAATGCACATATAAAAATTAAAAGTTGAAATTTCGACATCTTAACTACACATATTTTCTATCAAATAAGCACACATTATTTTAGAGTTATAAATTAAATACTAAAAAAGAAATATGAAAAAAAAACTATTATAACTTTTATAAGAGGGAAAATAATTTATAATATTTAATTTTAATAATTTGCTGACCATAGCAACCGTTCAAGACTATAGATAATTCAGACACATATAATAGTGTATATTAGTAGTAATTATCTTTAAATGCAATGACGATCATTCAAATAAATGAACAATTATTATTAATATAAAATCTTTTTTATCTAATAAATGGGAGTTACAGATGACATCATAAAGCTGACGTGGCGAGTTCTTAAGCTGCCCGCCTAGGATTGCACTAAACTTTGCTGATGTCATAATTGAGTAAGTTAGTTTTATATTTTGAATCTAAATTTAATCAGTTTTATTAAAATTATGCCACATACTAATCATGAACGCCTAAAAGCTTCTATGACAAGATTATTTGATTTGTTTCTCTATTTACAATGAATTGAATCAGATTTCAAATTTGAATTTGTAATTGTATCTTTTTCTATAATTTTTTCACTTCATCTTGGTCAAAACTTTATATTCATTTCAGATTATTCTCTATAATGGTGCCTTTTCCAGGTAATTTCTTAGCAATTTGTTATTTATGCTTTGATTTTTGCTTCTAAGGAATCGATTAAATAATAAAGAATCTTAATGAAATTAATAGTTTATGCTTTTCTTCATGTTTACATGTATGTATTTTTGATCTTCATGATTTCATTCGATGATTGTTTAGATTTTTGTTCGATTACTCTAGTAAGGTGTTCACTTAAGAAGTTCTCTTTTTTCATTTATGAATGTTAATATTTGGTTTAAGAAGTCGAAATTTTGTCGTTGTATTTCATTTTGGTGTTACAACATCAATGGTTTTTTGTTCCAGGTTTCATGTTTATGTCTTTTCTACTTTTTATTTGCGTCTATTTTGATGATTACAAACTGTTTGATGAAATGCTTGAAAGAAAATAAAATTATATGTTTGGTTTATTGTCTCAGTTTAACAGTATATGGCATTGAAATAGTATATGATCATGGTTTCAGTTATCAATTCAATGTTAGGATATGCACAAAGCTATTGATATCTATGCAAGCTATCTCATTATATTTAAAGTGAGTATTTCATCGGTTATACATGATGTTTGAGTTAGTATTAGGTTTTTTGTTCAAATTTAAGAAAGGATGCTTCTGATAAGTTGATTTTATGTAGTACTTGCTTATTTCGTGGTACAAATTTCAAGGTTAATATGAAGAAGACTTCAGCTTTTCTAAAATAAAGTATAAGTGCAGTTATGAGTTTGGAAGCAGGTGCAACTAAAGAAAATGGTGAAATTGTTGCCAAGGTATTTATATGTAGAGTGGTGGATATAGTTTGGAAAGCTGATGAGAAACAATTTGATGTAATTCCCGACTTCAGGTAAATGCTCTTTAGTGTTTCAATATATGTATCTGCTTCACACTGAGCGGAATGTACCATCAACGTAAGTGGCTTAACATAGGTCCTAATTACAGCCTATTAATAGGGGTCTTAAAAGCACAAGTTTATACCTTTTTATACGAAAGTTTGCCTAATGTCTCACATACATATGTCTCATTTATCGAGTGATCCTATGGCAGTTATATATTCAAAAAGAAAGGATGGTTTATTAGAAGAGGTTGAACTTACTGAAGTTCTAAATTTATTTATTCTTTGGTAGATTAAGAAACTTATTATTGCTTATCATTTTGAGATGGTTGAAACGATGGTGTAAGTTTTTTTTATTTATAAGTTATGATATTAGTATTTTTATTTTAATATCATCTTTGTGAATTTCATGTACTACTTGTATAACAGGTTTGGTGTGTGATATTAACACTTGATTTCATGAACTCAAAGAAAATGTATACCATATGTTTATATAGTTAATAACCTCTGTTAAGTTTTCGAAAAATGACATGTTATATTTGTCCTAATGATGCATAAGTCGGATAATAACCTTGGGTGAGGCTACTTAGCTATTATCCGGTGTATCCATTCCTCATATGTTTATTTTTTTTTTAATTTTGAGCAACTTATGTGTGTACGAGAAATATATTGTAAGGGTAAGATGCTAGCAGTATTATAGGCAAAGCCTCAACCTTTCTAAAATCAACATGTTTTAAAAACCATTTTTTTAGAACAAGTTTTTATGGTTTTACTTTTTTGCTGTAAATGTCGAGAACCGAAAATGCTTGAGTTTGCTTTGGGAAATCAGGAATTCATGGATGGGCCTTTTTGAACTACAAAATATCTTTGAAGATAAACTGGTTAAGTGGGAGTTAGGAGTATTTTCCTCCTGTGTTTAAGGATATCGTGGTAAACAGGTGAAGGACAATGTGACTGATTTAACAGAAGCAACTTACAAAAAATAAGGCAAATGCGACTTTTTTCATATAATCTGCAATTTCAAACCACAAAAGAACTAAGTTGACTCAGTGAAGAAGTTGTGTCGTAGATGCAACAAATAAAGGAAATGCTGAAATGTAGCATGTTCATTAAATCGATAATTACTTTTGTAATTTATAATTTATTGAATAATATTCAGAAAAGTTACGTTATGTATATAAATAAGTAGCTTTTTCTGCGATATGTAAAGTTATAAACATCAAGTTTAAGATGAAATATAGTGTTTTCTTTTGTTTGTTGGTTGTAAAGTGATTGATGTTTCCAAAATCCACGCAAATTCTTCGATGAAGATTTTGGATAAATTTGCATAATGGGTGGGTCAAGTGTATTGAACAAGTGATTAAAATAGGTTAGCTTTAAGATGGGGAACACGTTAACTCTTTAAACTCATTCCTTTTTTTATAAATGAAAAAATACAATGTCAAACTCATTTGAGTTGTAAAACTTTAGTAAGTATTCAATATAATGGTTAGCACAACAAAAGCATAAAAAAAAAAAAAACTTGACTGAAGTAAAAAACTTTTGTGATTGTAAATTGTCCATGCAGCTTATTTTTATGTACATTAGGATCTTAAGGGATATCTAAATAAGGTGTTGCATATACTATTTGACGATATTCATTTTAGATTTTTTCGAAATAAATAAGTTGGTATGATTGACATTAACATAAGTATGTTATTTCTACTCTATATTTTATTAATGACACGGTAAACACTTATAATGAAGTTAATCGATTTAGACCATATTGATTTAGTAAATCCATCTTTTATATAAACTTTTTATAAAAGCTTCTGTGTATCACACGGGTAATAACCTAGTACAATTATATACGTCTAAATTTTTTAACATAGACAGAGTAACGTTTAACAAATTGTTAGTTACCATTATATTTGAGTTTGAAAAAATTACCCAAATCTAATTCATTCATTAAAAATATTAATCATGTCAAATCATTTATAATCAAAGGTCATTTCACCCAATGAGTCTAACTAATTTTCACATCATGTTCGTATCATATCACCACCACTACTTTTCTTAATTCTTTGTAGGATGCCCACCCCTCACTCCACATGTCAACCCCTACCCCTAGTTTATAACTATCGGTTACATCTTCTTTTTCTTTTTATTTTACCTCATTTTTTATGAAAACTTTATTTCTAATCGTTTTTACTTTTTAAAATTTTGATTCCTTATGTTCTTTTCAAAAGTCTGTAAACTACGACGAACTTTTTTGTATAAAATCACATTACTTTTATACAAATATTTCTCTCGCTTTTTTATAAAAAAGGTGTTAGGTTTTATAAACAAGTACTATCAGATTTTTAATATTATTCAATAATATGAATAACTCTCCGTTTCACACAGAATATGTATTTTATTTTTATACATACAAGCTTTTAAATATTATTTTCTTGTTATTTTTTTGTTAATAAACATATAACAATAACGAAAGGCTCAAAAATTTATTTATATCATTTCTGGTAAAAATGAAGGATGTAAAACATAAAAATCATGTTTTACCGTCCATTCGATTTTACCAAATATGTGAATAATAGAATACGAATTATACCAAATATGTGAATAATACTGTTTTTTATTATGCCGAATATGTGAATAATACTGTTTTTTTATTAATACATAATATATTTGTTAGTTACATAATTATACTGTTTTTTATTATACCGAATATGTGAATAATGGAATATGAATGTTGCATTTTTGTATATAATTTATTTTTTCGTTAAATTATGTATAATTTTTGTTATTTTATGATACTTACAAAATTAGAAAAAAACGACAATAAAAACACAAAAATAAATGAAAGAAACAAAAAAAGAAATCATATCTATAATATATTATCATAAATTTGACATAAGTGGTGTAAAAGTGGAGATAACCAAATAAGGATGGGCATAACCATAACCTTCTTTATACGAAGAAAACGACGGCTGTCGTCTAATTTGTCGAAGGGATGCGTTGGCTAAACGCGAGGCATAATCTACAATACATTACTGACACGTACTCCCCACCACCAAATAAAAGTACATCTTCACATGCACAACGTACAACACCTTCCTTATCTAGAAACTTCGTCACTACAGTTTCCCTGACGAGAACATTCTCGTTTCTTCCGTCACTAAAATCAACCAAATATCTTATATATATATTTCCATCTATAAATATCAATCATACCATATTCATCATCGAGTTGTACAAACATCGCTAAAATATCCAAGTAAAGATAAGCTATTTGAAAGGAAACGATGTGTTTAGTGTTTGTGTGTGATGAAAATGAGATGATCGTGGGGCAAAAACAGGCACCGGGTTTGTGTCCATATTGCGGCGGTTTGATTAAAGCTATGGATGTTGAGAGTCAGTGGAGATTGTGTTTTCTTCCATTGTGTCACAAGAGTAAACGCAAGTATTATTGTACACTTTGTTCTCGACGACTAGTTCTTCAGTATTAGGGTTTCGATTTCATTTTATTACTTGATGATGGGCTTCTTTTTCGAATATTTACTTTGTAGATTATTTATATATTTATAAAGTTTAATGTTAATTCATGCATCTTTCAATCTCATATCTGTGTAAATTACATTCTTTGTCTATAATTTTTGTTTGGTATTAAAAAAAAAACACACACACAGTCCATACTACATATAAAACCAAGGTCTTGAAAATTAAGAAAAAAATTTATTAAAATGTCCTTTTATTTTATTATTATTATTAATTTATTTACCTAAATTTTCCTAACAACTATTAAAGTTTTTAACGTATATATTAATTCATATATATAATATAAATACTCAAATTCAATTTGAACAGAAAATTAAGTTTAGTAATTTTTTATATATTAATCTTATATGCGAAAGACATAACATACATCAATATAATTTTATTTCTTATGGGTTTCCGCGTTCCGCCGCATCGTACGACTTTTTTTATACATAGAAGTAGACTGAGAATTGGTGCTCAAAGCTATTTTATTATGATTCATGCTACCTAAAAGGTTGCTTAAATAGACATACATGAAGTAAACAAACTAAGTGTTCGCAGCTGACAAACTCCTATTTTTATAGAAAGACTAGAACGATTCAAATAAAGAAACAAACAACTCAGGGATTTATTCAAACGTGGTAAGTACCCAAAACCACGTGCAACCTGGAAATTTTGAAATGTTGAATACGAAAGATGAAAATGAAATTCAAAGTTATGTCTTTGACCACTGCCAACAGAAGCGTCGGTTAGATCATCGTAACTGACGTCTGTTTTACAACATCCTCGATTTAAGAAAGGGTTAGAGAAGTGGGTATGATATATGATTTCACTTTTAAGGAGAAATGTTAGGTGTAACATGGTGCATGTAGTGTTATATGTTGTAAGGTAAAAATAAATACATAATAAGGGTATTTTGTGTGTTTTTTTAAAACTTTAAGGATTAAAAATATACCTTTATAAACCACTTTTGACTTTGCTATGGTGTCATATATGATTTTCATTTTATTGTCCCGCGATAACTCGAAAAAAAATAAAAATTAAATCGTAAATTTTATATTTATGTAGATTTTAAGTTATTATAAGAAAATAATATTATACTGATGTTTATATTTATAATAACATATGCACTTCAGGTTTTAATGTTTTGTATTAGCAGATTTTAGAATAATAATAACGTAAATCACAGTCCAAATTGAACGATTCTATAAGTATATTAGAATTATGTTTTTTATTTTAATGGAGATGGAATGAAAAGATATATTTTTTATTTTAGTGGAGATGGAATGAAAAGAGATAATGTAATTATGTATTGTAAGAGGGTGTAAAAGGAAAATAATCGTTGATGACATCATCAATCTGATCTAACGGCTGATATCAAAGAAGTGAACCTATCCAATGGACCTTACTTCGACATGTGGCATTTAAGGCCTCTCTTTTATTATATATTAAAGATATGATTTTCACTTAATTTAAAACATAATGTGTGTGTATTATATTTAGGTAGATTTTTGATTTCGATTAATTGACTTAATAAAAAAAAACTTAATATTGTAAGTGTTATATACATGTTTGTTTTTTGCTTAATCCAAACAACATGACTTAACTGAAAAAGTTATGTAGTTATTGTATTCTCCATAAGTCATTTAGTTTCAAATGTTTTTCTTTTAAATATTTATTTTGTATTATTCAGACTCGCTATTCAATACCTAAAATAAATGTCATTACTTCTTATTTTATACAAACAACATATACCCATACAAACACAATATCCATAGAGTACTTACTTAACCACTAAAGAAACAAACCAAGCCTTAGTAAATAAATTTTTTTGGTATTTAATTTTTTTTCGTATTTGGATCATTATTGGCATGGCTTATCGGTTACAGACATTTTTTGTGTCTACTAATATTACGTTTTGAAAAAAATATATAATTCATTTTAGTGGAAGCTTATGTATGTTATCCGTCTTTGTTTTTCTATCTAAAAACTTAAATCAAAAGTGCTTACTACGTAAACACGTTGGTTAGTGTATTAGATGAAAAAGCAATCAAAAATACAATCCATACATAGAACAGTGGAAAGAAAGTTTCCTAATATTAGACATATGTTGGTGTAAATTATAAACGCTAACAATGTATTTTCGAGTTTTCTGTAGGAAAGAAAAGAAAGAAATATAAAGGATTTTAAAATAAATTGTCTTCTTAGATTTTTCTTTAAAATGACAATGAAAAGAAAAAAAATATTAAATAAAGGATAATTTAATAGATTTTGATTTAAGTATTTTCTTCCCATATTTGTAAAGATTTGGAAGGAAAAAAAATATACTATTTCTCTTCTATCCTCTCCTCTTCCATTCTTTTCTTTTCTTTTAAAAATCAACTAGAGAACATAGCGTAAAACAAAGGATTGTGATAGGGTCAACTCGAACACCAGTTATTAAATAATAAACGAAGGAGTAATGAGAATAAAATAAAGTATTATTAAATATTGGAAAATGTTTGGAAGGCCTAATTTATAAGCCTAAAAATTTGATTGGTTAACTGAAAAATTGATTGACTAGAAAAAGAAGAGATAATTATTGGAGTTTTATGTGTACATTATGTATGATTTAGATATATATTTAGGCTTATTTTTTAGGGGCATAATATTAGTGCACCACTGGCCACCCTCCGCCTGGCCCACATACCCCACCACTTACCACCCCTTTTAGTTTAATTTTTTTTTTTTTTTTGTTAAGTTTGTTTTTGTTTTGTTTTTTATTTTGTTTTTTACCAAACACATAGACTTTGACTCTTTTTCTTTCAATTAAATAAAAAATTTAAATAAACTATCTTTTCTATTTATTAATAACTTCATTTTTTTAAAATTACTCTAACTAAATAATACAAGACAAATAATTAACAATAACAAATAATTTTATATTATCTTTAGTCAAAAACATTAGCAAACAAATATTTATAATTGGGACGCCTAAGGTGAAGGTACAAATCTTGTTGATTCTTATACCGTCGTTCCCATTCGGCATCATATTTATATGTATTCCATTGCGGATGCGTCGGAGGTACCGGATAATATCCTTGCAAATCCACTTTTACAAAGTGATTTCCATTTACTCGAGCAATTACACATATATAATGTTGTTGTGACTCGGGTGGACTTGACCAGAGCGGTAAACACGTCGTATCTCCCGTATTGCTCAAAAACAGCAAGACCACATTGTACCTTGAAGCAATTTGAAAACCCATTATCGGAAAAATCATCCAATACTTTCGAATTGGAGTAGTATTTGGTGGAATATCTATTGCTTCATAAATTTTTAGCAAGTCAACTTCTCCAAACATAGTAGCGTATGTTGCTTGGTGCATTCTTATCTCTTCTAGCAACTCCCTTCTAATTTGCGGCCAACATTTTTCATTAAGACCGAGACATGAAGCTACTGAACAAAATCCGCAATTCCCATCAACGAGTACATTATGTATGTTCGTTACGTACGGTTGAAACCAAACTGGAATTTGATCCAATAATGGATCTGAGAAAAATGTTTGGTGTACATAAGAACTATGTCTGGCAGGTTCTTGGTTCAAGTCCGGTTTATCGAAACCATCGCTACTTGATATGTTAGAATAACTACGCCTGGGAGGATCTTGAGGCGGCTTGTGAAACTGTTTCGCCTTTTGGTTTTGTACCATCACACTTGGACGTCCACGAGTATTATTGTGAACAACGGGTTCTTGAATCTGAGATATCATGTCCAACTCAGGGTCACAATCATAATTTCCATCTTGTGTCGGTATACATGATGAAAAATGAAGTATCTTCCAAAAAACGTCAATAGACTCTAGTGGAATAAACAGACCTGCATTTAAATAACTTGCAAGTTCGTGCGCACATGGTAACCCAAAACACGACCTCAACTGACAACCACAATTCTCATTTGTTAATTCAAGATCGTTGACGCGACCAAGCTCAGCGTAGATTTTTTATAGCACTATGGGAAACCAATCCCCACAATAGTTGGAAACTTGGATGGTCATATTTTGGCCATCTGAAAATTCTGCTTCGCTCTAAGCTTTCTTTGATTATATTAACTTGTGACTCCACAAATTTATCTATAATAGGCACAAATGTGTCTAATCTTGATTGCGAGGAACCCAAGCTTGATTTTACCTTAGCATGCTGACTCTCAACCCTATTAGTAGTTGAATTTCCAAAGTTAAGTGATTTATCAGTCGCCACCGATTCAAACATGTGGCGTATTTGTTTAACCATACCTCATGGAGGTATGTCAAAACATCTGAAAATTTAAAAATGTATTTGTTTCAAAGGTCTGTGATATGTTAAAATGATTGTTAATTACAAAACTTATAGAAAATAATACTTGGATGATGGATCAACTTGACTTGAAGCCGGTTATAGAAATGCGTATATGATGTCATTGTATGGGCTTTAACTAACTCTTTCCACGCATAAAGAAAAGAATTCCATTCTTTTTCTGAGTCAAAATCTTTTTTGCCGATCTGAAAAATGTTGTGCAAAATATGCCATCTACAAAGTAATTTATTAGCTTTTGGAAATACTGCATGCACTCATTAGAGCCAAATCTGTATATGTGACGATAACCCGTGGTTCATACGTTTCGCCAATGGCAGACTTTAAACAATTTAGTGCCCATATAAAGTTGTTAGTTTTTTCTTTATCTATCAAGACGAATGCTATTGAAAATGTTTTACCGGTAGAAGTAACACCAACGATTTCAAAAAAAGGCAAATTATAAATATTCGTATTATACGTAGCATCCATCAACAAAATATGCGGAAATGCACGCAATATTTCATATGAAACTGGATGGATCCAAAATAAATAATTCTTCTAACTGATTAGTAGAATTATTTGTACGATACTGAAATCATATCCTTTTACCTTCAAAAATGACATTACAACCTGTATTGGAGTCAGATTTGCTTGCTTGATTGTGCGAAGTTTTGCCTTTGCATTATACACCGTTATGTTTGAAGAAACATTTTCTGGATTCCGTCCTTCAACGTCGCAAGAATTTTACTAGGCTTTACATTATTACTTGACAAATCTGCAACTAAACGAAATTCATCATCAGTCAATCGCATTGGATATGCATGATCTTCCATATACATTATACGTTCATGATTATGAACTGAATTTATCATAGTTATCGACCAAACACCATTTGTCTTTGAAAATTTTGCTACCATTTCAAATTTACAGTCAATTTTTTGCATGGTTTACTTTTTTCAGGCGTTGATTTACTTCTGGATACCCCGCCACACTCACACATAAATATAATTTTGGTAAGGTAACCATTTTTTGTTTTTGATCTTTTGATGATAATAACTTGACTATGAGAACGTGCCTCCTTTTTCAACCATTCACACAATTCTTCACGATTGTTGAACACCTGAAATTGAGAAGATATTTAGTTAGAATATGATAACATAATATGATTTAGAGTACTATTATATGAAATATTTACCTTATCGGTGGAAAAATCAGATACACTTGACATATCTTCTCTTAAGAAGATATTTAGTTAGAATCTGATAAGGTTATGAATCGATATATAAGTTTTGAATGTTATGAAAAAATGATTCGATATAGGTTCGTTTATATAGGAAAAATTTTCTCTTTAGTCGTGTCAAATAATTTCTCATTTTGTCTAGTCGCGTCAAATAATTTAAGCTTTTGCTTTAGTCAAGTCAAATTTCAAATTTTACTTTAGTCACGTCAAATAATTTCATTTTTTTGTTTAGTCGCGTCAAGTAATTTCAGCTTTTGCTTTAGTCAATTAAAATAATTTAAGCTTTTGCTTTAGTCAAGTCAAATTTCAGCTTTTGCTTTAGTCACGTCAAATAATTTCATTTTTTTGTTTAGTCGGGTCAAGTAATTTCAGCTTTTGCTTTAGTCGCGTCAAATAATTTTAGTTTTTGTTTTCGTCATGTAAATAAAATCAAAATAAGTCTTTCACACATAACATTATTATCGACATAAAATAACACAATAATAAAAACCATAAATTTCAAAACGAAATACTCTCATATATTCTATGTTTAGATAACTTAAATATTAATAATAATAATAATAATAAAATGAAAAAAAATATATAGAAAAAGATGATGGGATGTTGATGATGGGATGTTTGGTGGGGTTAGGGGGGGGGGGGGGGGGGGTGGGTTTGCTGGTATTAGCATATAAACTTTTGTTATGTTAGATTAAAAGAATGGACTAAATATAGACATTTAGGGGTGTTTGTTTGGGCTTATACAAGGAGTCTATGATTTATTAAAAATTCGTCTTATGTTTTATAAGTCCGAATTTTCTGGATTAGATAACCGTTTATGGGCTTATTAATGTTTATTATGTCATAACTAACATTAATAAGCCCGTAAACGGTTACATAAACTAGAAAATTTGAGCTTATACGACTTTTTTGGGTTGTCAGGTGATTAAAATTGAAAAGTTAATACCCCATATGATTTGACATCAACGAGTAAATTTCAAAATGTTATATAATATATTATTTATCTAGATCCATAAAAAAATCTTTTATATTGACAACCTTTTTTTCAATCTTTTTTGATATATAATTAAACTCGTAATGTTATATTACATGTGATTATAAGATCACCTTTTGATTAAATTAATTTAAAAAAATAAATAAAAAGAAAAATTTGAGTTAGTCTAAGCAATTTAATTGAAAAGAAATTAATGGTGAAATTTGAGTTTTTTGTTCCATAAAAAATTAGTGATCTTTAATAATCTCTATCTTTTTAATAAACTAGCTTATTGACCCGCATAATATGCGGAGAATTATATCAAAAAATATATAATGTTAACAATAACATATAACTTATATAAAAAGATTAATAGAAAGCTATTGGTCATGTAGACAAATGATTATGTTAGCAAATGTGAAGTTAAATAAAACATTTACACTGTAATTCGGAAAAAACCTTATTATAAATAAAATAATTATAATATATAAAAAACTAAAAATATTGCGTAAATAGAACGAAAAAAAAACATAAGATTTTTTTATATAAAATGTTTTCCTTTTTTTATGAAAACACTCGTAAAACAATAAAATACTTTTTTTTTTCTCTTTATAATATATAGAAAAATTAAAAATATTGGGTAAATAGGACAAAAAGAAAAAAAAAACAAAATATTTTTTTATATAATATATGTTTTCCGTTTATATGCAAAATACCCGTAAAACAATAAAATAATTTTAGTTTGTTTTTATACTAAAAATGTGAATGTGTTTGAAAATAAAATATCTTTTGTATTTTTTTAGAATTAGTTTAAAATACAAGTGTTAGATTATTTAAAGTCAGAAAGGTTAATTAGTTTTATTTAAATAATATTATTATAAATTATGATTAAATTATTTAAAGTAAAGGAGTTAAAATGCTGACATCATCAAAATGATCTAATAGTTCAAATTAAAGTTGGATTTCCATCTAATGGTTAATATTTTGTCAAGTGACATTTTAGGCCTCTATTTTATTATATATTAAGATTACTCCCCCCTATTTCATATTAATCGTCCATCTTTTCTTTTTGGATTATCTCAAACTAATTGTCCACTACTAAAAATAAATGAGAAATATTGATTAGTTTATCATTGTACCCTTACTTGAACTTATTATTACATATTTTATAGAAAAACCTTAATTAATAAGTTAAGGATAAATTTGACATTATACAAAAAATAAGAAAGAAAAAGTAATAATGATTATTTTCTCTTAAACTTTGTGTTTTTTATCTAAAGATAATTATTTCGGAACAGCTGCAGTATAATTTATTATCTATAAACTCAACTTTTTAAGGCAAAATACAATATGTCATCCCGATAGTTGCCGTCTTTATATAAGTAGGGCCTATTAATCAACATGCATTTAATCACCACTAATGAGGAATTAAACAATGTCTGAATTAGATTATTTTGTTTACATAAAATATAAGGACCCTATATTACATACACCCTTAAAATAGTTGGTTAAAGTTTTTACCTCGTTTTTATTAAATATTTAAATCAAAATTCTAACTACTTTTATTGAAAACTACAATTTATAAAAATACTAAATTATGGTTTATTATCAAGCTAAGTCAACAACATGTTTATTAAAAACATAAATAACTTAATTTATTTAACTTCTAACTAACTCATTAAATATGATTTAAACCAGATTTAATTAGGTATATGTAAATAGATTAAGTTTTTTTTTTCTTTTTTTTTTTTTTTCTTTTTTTTGAAACGGCAACTCCTGCGGGCCAGTAATGGAGTATCATCGTGCCACCATTACCAGCCACCCCAATGCCCACCAAAGAGGAAACCCTCTGGAGAGGCTCGAACTCGAGATCTCTCCTTCACCAGGAAAACCCCTTACCAACCAGGCAGAACCTGATTGGCATAAATAGATTAAGTTAATTACATTTTTAAACTTCATTATCAGGTTTTTAGTGTCTAAATTTTAATCTGTTTCCAAACAACCACATATCCAAACACCCAATCACATAAAAGAAAAATTCATAGTTTTTTATTTTTCTAAGGAGCATACCAACAAGCGGAGACACTATTATATGGTATGTCAAATTAATTACTTTTGATATCCTTTTTTTTTACTAGAATACTTTGGATTTCTTTCATTTTACCGTTTAAGTAGAATACTTTGATTTCTTTCATTTAACCGTTTAAGTAGTTTAGCTAGAATACTTTGGATTTCTTTCATTTAATCGTTAAGTAGTTTAAGTATACTTCTAATTTATTTCGTTTAACCGTTTAAGTAGAATACTTTTAATTCTTTCATATTATTTGTTAACTTCTTAGGAACACTTTACTTTAAATATCTTAAAAAAATATAAGTAGTGGACCAGTTTTTTTTAGGATAATAATAAGAAAATTTCCAAGTGGCAAGTTACGGCTTTTAAAGAAAGTATTGAAATAAGTAGATTATATCTCTATCACGAACACAATCTACTGTGTTTCCAACAACTAAGGGGTTTAGTCTCAATTGATGCTCTTAATTTAATGCTCGAAGAACTTAAGCGGTCAAATGAACTTCAATTATACTCTTCAATTTGTGGTTGTCAACTTCGTACAAGTTGTTGGTTATCAGGTGCTTGCGTACTTTTAGAATACTTGAATTCGGGTTAGTATTTCAGTTCGAGTGATTTATTTTTAATCTTAAATTTCGAATGATAATAACAAAAAACTTTTATCTATTTAAATGCAGGTCAGTGTATTCCTTTGGATTCGATAGATATTTTTTGGAGAAAACTTGATATTTCACCATTAAAATATGAGCAAACTGACGATATTCGTTGCGAAGACGTAGTAGAGATGTTTACAGAAAAATTTCACAAACAGTCTAACGTTGGAAAACGAAGTTGGTTACGAAAGTTGAAGGAGATATTCAATCGAAGTACAACTGATGTTAAAGAACCTGCAGTTATAAAAAAAAATACTCTTGGACGACCAAGCTTAAAGAAAAAACAACAACAAAAACGGGCAGATCCCAAAAATCAAGATGCTCGTAGACATAGTTCTTACGGGATATATTTGAACCAGGAACCAACGTGGGATGAATATGATGATATAGACTTGAACAAGGAACCAACGAGGCATAGTTTATACGAGATGAATTTGAACGAGGAACCAATGAGACATAGTTCATACGTAAATTTTCAAGCATATTATTCAGACCCCTTAATGAGTGAAATTCCAGATATTTTTTATCCATACATCACTCATATTGATGATGTATTGGGTGATGGAATTTGGTGGTTTCACTCATTCGCTGTTAGTCTCGGGTATAATCAAAATGCATGGCTCAACATTCGGGAACAACTGCTAGATGATTTACATACGAATTATCAAGCATATGCTCGTGTTTTTAGCACATGAATCAATGAACTAGCCGAGTCGTTGTATTACCGTTACTCTCCTGCACCAAACAAATATTGGATGATTATGCATGCGACAGGTGTTCTGATGGCCAATAGCTTTGGTATGATCGTTCATTGTTTAAGCAAGAAAAGTTGTAATACTATCTTCCCGCTTTGGAGAGGACCCGAAGAGTTTCCACACCATAGAAGTCTTACAGTGACACATGTACGAGGTGACCATTATGTGATGGTACAACTACAAGGTGAGTATCCAATGCCACACATCACGGCATACTGAAATTTATTCAAGACACAGTCTGCCGTTGGATGGGAAACAATGTACAAGTCGCGCCTAGATTTTTATGCTCAATTTAATCCTCCTAGTTCCGAAAGAGTTTTTATAAATTGCGTGGACAGATTATTATTGGAATTTAATTTCATATTTTCTATCTTTAATATATTTGCTATATTTTTTTATTTTTTATTTTCATGTATCTTTATATATGCATATCTAATCTAATACTAGATATAGTAATATATAACATTAATTAAAAAGTAAAAAAGTTATTGGATAAGTTTGATTAAAGTTATTGTGGGACCAACCTAGTTACAACCAAAGTGAATGTGACAACCGTCTAAAATTCAGGTGATTCTCATTTATTATATCAGTTCAAATCTTTAGCTGCATCTTATCGTGATCGTATTGTTCTAGTTCGTACTTATTGTGTTTTTTATTGTGCGGAACCAAAGTCGGAATCAACTTATAAATCCTAACACCAAGAAACTATACAAAGAACTTGACTAAGTTCATAACGGAAACTAATAAAATTCTAGTCCACACTAAACTATAACGGAAAACTTAAAACGTCACAAAGCTGGAAAATGCCATCCGGCGGCTGGATATGGCCAACCGGCGGTTGAAGCCCAACCGGCTGCTGGATATGGCCAGCCGGCGGCTGAAAGCCACTGACCAACGAATTGATGACTCATAATTTCATGAAATATGAATGGCCAACTCCCCAACTCGGGGATTGGACCAACTATTGGCCAAAACACTTCCCAAGGCCAGTCTTTACCACCCTTAACCACTTTACATTTCATTTTATTCATATTTCTAAAAATCAAACACACACACCACTCTCTTTCTCTCTAATCTCCCTAGCAAGAACAGTGATTTATTCCTCTTTTCACAGCAAATAAACACTTGAAATCACCAACAAAATACACATAAATTGTCCATAAAGTAAAGGGTGTCAAAAAGGAAGCATAAAACGGGTTTTTGAAGAAGGTTTTCATCCATTTTGAAGCTAGAATCTCATCCAACCGTTCCATAGCTTTTTCCTTCGGTAAAACTCTTATATTTTACTTTTATTTCACAAATCTTTACTTGCATGGATGATCCAAAGACTGAAAAATCGTTTTTATAAAAGTTTAAAACGTTTTCTTGCTTAAAATCGGGTTTATCACAAAGATCCACATTTTGATGAAATAGATCTAAAAGAAACTGTGATTTTTACTCTAAAATGAATACATTTGACTAAAAAAAGTTTGCATGTAAGAATCTATCACTAAAATGGCCTAAAAATCGAAAAATAACGAAAATATGAAACTGGCCGAAGGCCTCCAGCCGGCGGCTGAAGATATCCAGCCGGCGGCTGAATATCTCCAGCCGCTGCCTAGATCTTGATGTTCACCGAAAATGTCGTTTTGAGAACTTAAACGTTAAAATAGTGTCCAAATAAATTTACTACAGATTGTATACTTGGAGACTCACTGTTTTTATAAATAATAATGTTTGGATGAGTTTTATGCTTAAAAACTATTGTATTATTGTTTTACATGGTTTAAAACGATTGTTAAAGCGGGAAAGTGTTTTGAAAATGGATTAAATTTTTATAGCGCGGAAGCGCTGCCCAAATTTCACCGTAAATTATGACCGAAACTCAGTAACTTATCATTTTTATAACTTATACACTTTGACTTTGGACATCGACCCTTTTTGGACATAATTGGACTAATCGGACATAAAAACGTACTCGAACACGTATTAACTGTCACACCCCGCTAAAGCGGAAACACGAGATGTGAAGAGCAAAGAATCATTTCACGAGTTATACCAAAAGTCAACCGTTCAAGTCATTTAAATTGAAGTTGAAAAAGTATCAATGTTCAAAAGATACAACCAATATTCGTAAGTAGTGAGTGAGTTACAGTTTAAGTTTCTCGGCAAAAGTTTCGGTTAAGTATATAAAGTAAAAAATTTCACAAGAGAAAGTTAGCGGAAATAGTCGCTTTAAGTTTATATACTTTAAAAGTTTCGAAGTAGCGGGCGTATCAAAGCCCTAAAGTTTGTACAGACCAAGTAGAACAATATTTAGTAAAATCATAGTTGCGGAATCAATTGCTAAAAGAGTTGCGGAATCAATCGCTAAAAGAGTTGCGGAATCAATCGCTAAAAGTGTTGCGGAATCAATCGCTAAAAGTGTTGCGGAATCAATCGCTAAAGGAGTTGCGGAATCAATCGCTAAAGGAGTTGCGGAATCAATCGCTAAAAGTGTTGCGGAATCAATCGCTAAAAGAGTTGCGGAATCAATCGCTAAAAGAGTTGCGGAATCAATCGCTAAAAGTGTTGCGGAATCAATCGCTAAAAGTGTTGCGGAATCAATCGCTAAAAGAGTTTCCAAAGGTTCGCAAAACCTTCATAAGTTCATAAAAGTTTCAAATAGTAAGTTGCCAATAGGGCAATAAGGTGTTTTTACGCATATGAGTTTCACAAGGTTTCCAAAATAGATCAATAGTTCGTAATAGTTTCAAAAGTAGTTGTACAAGTTCACAAAAGTTTCCATAGGCAAATAGTTCGTAAATTCACTGTACGTAAAGTCAAAGTTCATACATCAGTTGCACATAAAATATATAGTTCAAAAATAGTTTGATCTCATGTTTCCCCCAAAAAGAGTACTTAAAATACAAAAGTAGAGAGGGGTGTAACTCACGGGTTGCGAAGATAAGAACTCGGAAAAACGGTCGGAAATGAGAGCCGGGAATCACGGAACGCCTAAGGATACCAAGATAGTTCAATTGGTTATTATCTTATTATGTTATTTTTATGTAATACAATAGATATGATTTTATTAAACTTTAAGTGTCAATGTCCAAATTGTCCAAAATCGTCCGAAACGGTTAATGTTACGTTTTTGTCCGAAATTCCAATTTAACGTTTATTATTAGCACGTTACAAGTGATTTTGCTCGCTGAGGTGGTTTGCATTTTTCTAAGGAAATTTGGGCAGCGCTTCCGCGCCCAAATTTCATATCCCAAAATGCAAATCCACTTCCGCGCCCAAATTTCATATCCCAAAATGCAAATCCACTTCCGCTCACAAAACACACATATAACATATACGTATTTAATCAAGTCCATTTTAAGTCCGAATAGTCCATACGAGTCACTAATGTTATTACTTTTACTAAACTCAGTCCCAAATATCATATACCAAAAAGTCAGCGGGTCAAACAAGTTCAAAACGTCCAAATAACGAATTTTCGGGAAAAATGACTGGGCTGTGCGTCGTCCTGGGCCTTAGGAACGACGCACAGGAGGCAAAAATGCCCGCTGCGTCGTCCTAGTTCCTTAGGACGGCGCACAGGTTATGATTTTCGGATTTTTCGAGCAAAACGTTTATTTTAGCCACGGATTTCGACATGCAATAAGTCTAAACTTAATAAAACATCATTTTAACAGTTTCTAAATTGTTTTTAACCATAAATTTCTAGATCCAAAAGTTATTTCGGTTAAAAATCATTTTTGACCATAAAAAGTCATAAATCTTTGTAAAAACTTGTTTTTAGACTTTAGATCATACATGCAAGTATTTAAAACAGTAAAGAATGATAAAAGAGAGATTTCTACTGGAGGGAAATGGATGGATTGAGTTTTTGACGGATTTAGAGCTCCAAAAATCGGAAAAATGCTTGAAACCGAAAATGACTAACTTCCCCTTGCTTCCCTTGATGTTTCAAACGATTTTGATGGTTAAAAAAGTAAGTTTTGATGGTTGGGATTCACTGTTTTTAAAGTTCTCTTGAGAGAGTTTTTGAGAGGAAGTTTATGTGTGTGTGTTTTTGTTTAAGAAAAATGAGAAATGAAAATGAAATAAGAAAAGTGGTAAGAGAGTGGTTTGGGACTGTCAAAAGACAGTAAATTATGGCCTAGAAACGAGATTGATTGGTTAAAGTTGGTGGAATCGAGACATACAGAAAATTCAAATAATTTGCAAATCTGGTCCTGCCAGGACGACGCACAAGGCCTTTGTGCGGCGTCCTGGACCATTTTTGTAAACATTTTTGCGTTTTGGCTGTTTTTGTATTATTGTTTCGTTGGACCTTTTCGTTAACTAAAGTTCTTTAATATGATACGTTATGAACTTAGGAAAGTTCATTAAGTGTTTTCTTGGTATTAGGACTTATATAAATTGATTCCGGGTGTGATTCCGACACTGACGCGTTTCCGGTTATTGAACAGTTACCGACAACGATAGACAATAAAAGAGACGTAGAGCATAAAATGCACCTGAAATTGGACGGTTGTCACATTCTCCCCGGGTTGAAAGAAATTTCGTCCCGAAATTTAGTTCGTACCTTCATGGAGGAATGATCTTGAACAGATGTGGATATTTCTGACGGATTTGGTCCTTACGTTCCCACGTGAATTCGTGACCATGTCGGGAATTTCCACCGAAATTTTGACAATAGGAATACGACTTTGCCTGAGTTGTTTGACCTCTCGGTCAACACTCTCAAGCGGTTCCTCAATGAAATTGAGTTTGTTATCGATTTTGACCTTGTCAAGGGGGATGACGATGGTCTCATCAGATAGACACTTTTCGAGTGTGAGATATGGAATATATATGAACGTTTGAATGAAGGAATCTGGGGGAGCTGAAGGCGATAAGCAATCGGACCGATATGTCCTAAGACTTAGTTTGGACCGGTGTACCTAGGGATCAGTTTGCCGCGTTTGTAGAAGCAGGTTATACCTTTCCCATGGCGATATCTTGGGAAGTACTCTATCGCCATCTTGGGACTTGTCACACCCCGCTAAAGCGGAAACACGGAATGTGAAGAGCCAAGATATCATCACACGAGTTATAAATAAAAACATACGGTTTCAAGTCATTACGAATAAACAAGAGTTTACAGTTTAAAGATAACCAAGCATTTGACAAGTACAAAACATAAGAACATAGTAAATTGTTTAACAAAATTCCCAATTATAATCAATATAGGTCTTCTCCCGATTCATGACTTCACGTGATATGCCAGACCCATCCACATAATGCACTTCGTATCTTACATTTGGTTTCCTGAAACAAGAGATAAAGTGTCAACTACAATAAAGTAGTGAGTGAGTTACAGTTTTCTAGTCCTCGACTAAAAAGGGGTTTGAATTAAGTATATCTATACTTAGAGTTTCTAAAAGTAGAACAATACTTAAAGAATAGTTTCGATCCAAAAGGTTGCTCAAAAGATAGATCGTACCAAGACAATTATTTAAAAGATAGTTGCGGAAATCGTATAACTCTATACGCGCAAGATAAGTAAACTTTTGATTGAATTCATGTATAACGACTACTTGGCATAATATAACTTAAGTGTTCACTCTAAACCGAATTACCAACCGTGAGGCCCCTTACCCCGACTACTTACGGGGAGTCATTTCTGATCAAGTAATATGTACTTAAGCTGCCGCCTAAGCAAGGAACGGTTATTTCCTAAGTATCGATACTCATAATTACTAAACGGCTTATCAAAGCTAATAGTGTGTTTGCAAGATGGGCACTAATGTTTCATTTTTCAAACTAGTAGTAGTCACTTATGGTTAGTTATATCCCTCAAGAGTCACTTATGGCACTAATGCTTCTGACCCTGGACCACTGCTTTCTCCGAACAATACTTGGCGAAGTGCCCCACCTTCTGGCACTTTGAACATACCGGGAAGTTCCCGTGGTGATGGTAGTTGCACTTGCTGCACTTGGGGTTCGTCCCCGTATAGTTTCGATTCCCAGCTGGTGGTGGTGGTGCAGCAGTCACCGCATAGTTGCGGGTGGTTTTCTGTTTCTTGTTGCTTCTCCGGGGGGTTTGATCTGCTTTCCTTTTCTCTCCTTCTTCCTTCTTGGAGGGTGCTGAAGCGGAGAGGAGGTTGCTGGTGAGTCTGTGCGCCAGGATGATTGCGCTCCGAAGGGTTTGAGGTTCAGCCGAGATGACCATTCCCCGAATCTCGGGAACGAGACCGGAAACATAACGGTCAATGCGGTTCTCTTCGGGGGTTACTAGCCTCGGAACCAGTCGGGCCAGTTCATGAAATCGGGTGGTGTACCCTTCGATGTCATTCCCGACCATCGTGTGATTCCACAGTTCCGCCTCAAGCTTTTTGATTTCTCCCTTAGGACAGTACTCAGCAATCAGGAGATTTTTGAATTGATCCCAGGAGAGAGCATAGGCGGTGTCACGCCCTCTGGTTCGAACCACATTGTTCCACCATGATAAAGCCTTCCCATGTAGTACGCATGAAGCGTACTCCACCTTGTCGGCCTCGGCACACCTGCTAATGTGCAAAACTGATTCGATGCTCTCGAACCAGGACACAAGTCCTATAGCTCCTGTGGTGCCGTGGAACTCTTTAGGCTTGCATGCCATGAAGCCTTTGTAGTTACAGGCGGGAGGGTTTAGGTGCTGGTGTTGGTTCTGACTTTGGTTGTTGTTGTTGTTGTTCTGATTCTGGTTGTTGTTGTTGTTCTGATTCTGCTGCTGTTGCTGTTGTTGCTGCTGCTGTCGCTGGTGGTTGTTGACGTTAGCATTGATTCCCGCTGTGATCTGAGCGATCATGTTGGGCATCGCTGCGTTCAACTGCTCAGCGACTTGCTCAGCGATGATACTGGCATTGGTTCGGGGTGCCATGGTTCTACAACAGACAACAGACAACAGATTCAGTTTAGATCGCACGATTAGAGTATGATAAGAATATAATTCAATGAACAAGTTAACAATTCCGCAAAAGTAAGGTAATAGAACAGGTAGAACACGCACGACAAGGATTCAAGAGATTCACACAACAAAGTTCACACGCAAGAGAAACAATTCAATGATAACTAAAGATTCACATGACAATAGCACAAATAGATAATAAGGTAGAATTTCCATTCATTAATAATATAGAGTTGAATACAAGGTTCTAAATGTGAATGAAATACAAGTACAATACATATGGAAATAAAATAGATAGCTTTGAGTTGTGTACACTGGAAAATTACAACTCGAGCCTACAGTACAATAAGTAAAAGAAGACGTCTAGCGGCGCCTCTCGAAAAGCATCTTGGCAGCAATCACCGCCAACAGGGTCCCCATAATTAGACAAACTCCTACCAGACGTTGCACAGTCCGGGCCGTGGCCTGAGCAGTCTCTCGGTGTCGCAATGCCTGCTCCGCCAGCCGATGCGCGGCATCAGAGACCTCGCAGAGGAGCAGCCCTTGTTGCTGGGCTTCCTCTGAAAGTCCCCTTACCTCGCGGTGGAGGTGCAGGAAAGCGGCGGGAGGGGGTAGCTGTGGGGTAGGCGGCGTCCTCTGCCTGGCTGCTTCAGCGTCGCGGGCACGCTGCATTTCCTCACGCTCGAGCTGACGCTCCCACGAGTAATGGTCAAGCATGGAGGTACGCGGTGCCTCGGGAGGTGGATGACCGAACGGGAGGTGTGAAGGTGTGGGTCTGGACGATCCGGCCTGCTGTGCGGCCATCCTGTCAGGTAGTCGACCTGGAAGGACGACCTGCTTGCGTGCCGTCATAACGACACGGGGCCCACGGCGCTGGGGCGGTGCTGCATCAGGTGCCGGTGGTGCAGCTGGTAGCACGGTCCTCGGGCTGGAGGTACCAATGCTGCTGGATATCGCCAACGAGCTCTCCTCAGTCGGGTCAGTCGTCTGGTGACGCTGACTCTCGGACGCTGCGCGATCCTCAGATGCTTCGTGGGAAGAAGCTACTCGAGAACGTGAGCGGGACTGGGATCGTGAATGCGAAGACTGAGACATGTCGGATCTGCGAATAATAAGTTACGTGAGTACAGGAAAATAAGGAAAAATGTAAACGAAAATGCATGTATGGGTCAGTCACGTGAGAATCGGGAATGGATAAGACCGGGAATTTTTCGACTCGAAAACCGTTTAACAATAGCAATTACTTTCCGTTCTCGCAAAATTTATTTTGAACTAGGCATAGTTGATCAAGTTACGCCTAGTTAAAAGCAAACCATACGATTTCGGAATTAATCTACTAAAGTTTGAAAGCTCGTGAAATGATTTTTCTGAAAAGCCTTGGTTATAGTTTGGTTTCAAAAATTTTGAAAAATTCTTAAAACCGTTTTCGCTATAACCAGTGCTCTGATACCAAGTCTGTCACACCCCGCTAACGCGGAAACACGGAATGTGAAGAGCCAAGATATCATCACACGAGTTATAAATAAAAACATACGGTTTCAAGTCATTACGAATAAACAAGAGTTTACAGTTTAAAGATAACCAAGCATTTGACAAGTACAAAACATAAGAACATAGTAAATTGTTTAACAAAATTCCCAATTATAATCAATATAGGTCTTCTCCCGATTCATGACTTCACGTGATATGCCAGACCCATCCACATAATGCACTTCGTATCTTACATTTGGTTTCCTGAAACAAGAGATAAAGTGTCAACTACAATAAAGTAGTGAGTGAGTTACAGTTTTCTAGTCCTCGACTAAAAGGGGTTTGAATTAAGTATATCTATACTTAGAGTTTCTAAAAGTAGAACAATACTTAAAGAATAGTTTCGATCCAAAAGGTTGCTCAAAAGATAGTTCGTACCAAGACAATTATTTAAAAGATAGTTGCGGAAATCGTATAACTCTATACGCGCAAGATAAGTAAAATTTTGATTGAATTCATGTATAACGACTACTTGGCATAATATAACTTAAGTGTTCACACTAAACCGAATTACCAACCGTGAGGCCCCTTACCCCGACTACTTACGGGGAGTCATTTCTGATCAAGTAATATGTACTTAAGCTGCCGCCTAAGCAAGGAACGGTTATTTCCTAAGTATCGATACTCATAATTACTAAACGGCTTATCAAAGCTAATAGTGTGTTTGCAAGATGGGCACTAATGTTTCATTTTTCAAACTAGTAGTAGTCACTTATGGTTAGTTATATCCCTCAAGAGTCACGATAGTTATACGATCAATCAAAGTACATACGAGTGCCGAGAGTGGCATAAATGAGTTTAACATAGTTTTGAACCAAAAAGCCGAGTAAAGGTGGCGAACCGTTAAGCCGAATAAAGGGTGGCAAACCATTAGTTTATCATAGGCCAAACAGCCATAAAACTAAATAAGCATAAGTTTCACAAAAATGTTCAATAGAGTTCACAATTGTACCAAAGTTCATAACAGTTCCAAAGTTTATTTAGATCTCTTGTTTCCCCCAAAAGTTATTTGAAAACAGTAAATAAAATGGGGTTGTAACTCACAGTTTGCGAAGAAGAGCTACGAGTGCGGAGGGTAATCGAGACGGATCGGAAATCACGGGAATCCTAATGAAATACCAAGATTTAATGAGTATTAATGTTTATATGCTTTTATTTTAAGTGTCGGGTTTAGGTCTACTGAAAATCGGGCAGCGCTTCCGCGCCACAATCATTAATTCCCATTTTTGTACACTTTCCCGCTTAACAATTTCAATAAACATATTTCATATAATTCCAAACCAATGTCATATAAAACTTGTTCATTTAGCTCATTTATGTGTAATTCGATCACATTACAGGTTATGGTCATAAATTTCAGTTCTGAACATAACTTTAGAAGACACGTTTAGAGTTACGATTCAACACGTTTAAACTTAGCAATTTGGACCTGTCTGTCACATGACTGCGCCGCGGTGGGAGGACTGCGCCGCAGTCAGAGGTAAAACCTCGACTGCGCCGCGGTGGAGCTACCGCGCCGCGGTCAATGTGACAGGTTCTTGGCCAAGTTCGTTTTTGAAGAAAATGATGTTTTTAAGTTGGATTTCGACATGCAACCAAGGATATACCTAAATAATGGATGTTTCATGGTTTATATAGTGTTTTTACCCAAAATATATAGATCTAACCATGCATTTAGAAAAATCCCGTTTTTGTTCGTAAATGGTGAAATATTTTCATATAAACTCATTTTAAGGTGATAGATGTTACATGCAACGAGTTTAACTTATAAAAACAGAAGTTTGGAAGGATCCTTACCGAAAGTAAAATGGTTTGAAGGTGAGTGGAGAGAATCCTTGGAGATTTTGACCCAAAAGCTTTGAAAATGAACTTTCAACCCAAATGTGTGAAACCATTTCTTCCTTCTTACTTGATGACGATTTTGATGTGTTTATGTGTGGCTAAAATATGTGTTTTTGATGTGTAAATTTCTGTAATGGAGAGAGTTGAAGAGGGCGTTTGCTTAAAAACTTCAAATGAGAGAGAGAGAGAGTTTGAGTGTGTTTGATATGTGTGTGTGTGTATGTAATATGTTTGTGAAGTGTTTTATGTGACTAAAAGTAGAGTCACTGGACTCTTATGAGGCCTTTAACATGTTCAGCCCGGGCCAAAGTGTTGGGCTCGGGTTTTGGGTCCGTTTGGTTAAGTTTGAGTTAAACAAAAATGTGGCTGTCTGCACACTCCACCGCGGCGCGGTGGCCTCACTGCGGCGCGGCTGGGGTGGCAGACTTGCCTTTTTCGTTTTTCGTTCGTTCCGTTGTTAAGCGTTTCGTTAGTTGAAAGTTTCCGTTCATTTAAAATAGGAACTTAGACAAGTTCACTAAGTATTTTCTTGGTATTAGGATTCATTTTGTGATTCCGATTTCGATTCTACACACTCGAGTTTACGAGACAAGTAATAACAAGATAAATTCGAGTTAAGTCAAAGATAGAGAATGCGGTTTTCACCTGAAATAAGACGGTTGTCACATTCTCCCGGGTTGAAAAGAATTTCGTCCCGAAATTTAGTTCGCCTCATCGGAGGAAAGATCTCTGAACAGATGTGGATACTTCTGACGAATCTGGTCTTCACGTTCCCATGTGAATTCGTGACCTCGTCGGGAATTCCACCGAACCTTGACAATAGGGATACGACTTTGCTTGAGTTGTTTGACCTCTCGATCTAAAGCGGTTCTTCGATGAAGTTAAGCTTGTTGTCGATCTGGACTTCGTCCAGTGGAATGACAATGGTCTCGTCCGATAAGCACTTTTTCAAGTGCGAGACATGGAAGACGTTGTGGACGTTAGAAAGAGTTTGTGGAAGTTGAAGTCGATACGCCACTGGGCCGATACGCTCAATTACCTCAAAGGGGCCTGTGTACCTCGGGCTTAACTTGCCGCGTTTCCCGAAACGGACTACCCCTTTCCACGGCGATATTTTTAGGAGTACTCTATCGCCCACCTGGAACTCGAGGGGTTTCCTTCGGTTATCGGCATAGCTCTTCTGCCGAGTACGAGAGGTCTTCAGCCTTTCTCGAATGGTAGTGATTTTGTCAATGGTTTCCTGGACGATGTCGAGCCTTGTCAGTTGTCGATCGCCAGCTTCCAACCAACAAAGCGGCGACCGGCACTTGCGTCCGTATAAGGCCTCGAACGGGGCACACTTGATGCTGGCATGGTAGCTATTATTATAGGAAAACTCAACTAATGGCAAGTGAGCGTCCCAACTTCCTCCAAAGTCAACTACACACGCTCTCAGCATATCTTCA
>CAJVGC010000592.1:11306619-11341496 GCA_910822075.1 Senecio squalidus
TACGCTGGAACGCAAAACGAGGCCCCGAATATACCTAGGAACGAGAGGACCAGACGATGCGTAAGTATCCTCGTCTCTTCACTTCTCCCACAACGAATACTACAAGTTGAAATTTCGGGACGAAATTCTTTCAACGTGGGAAGAATGTGACAACCGTCAAAACTCAGTTCGAGAACACTAACTTATAACCTCGATACGCTATACTTGCTTCATGCTATAACTAACTTTATGTGTTACGTGGTTACGTAGACACGACTCCTTAAGCTAAGCTCGATATAACTCACACAAAACTTTTTTAACGTATGTTTACGTTACTTAAACTTTAAACGTGTGTGTCTAGGAAACGGAATCGAAATCGGAATCAAACCAAGAATTGAACACTATTTACCAAGAAAACGACTAAGGAACTTTCCTAAGTTCATAACGTATCATAATCAAGAACCTTCAGTTAACGAAAAGGTCCAACGAAGCAAAACGAAAAAACGAAAAATCAGAAAAACACTGAAATTGGGTCAACGCGCCGCACCGACCAAGAAGTGCGAGCACTGCCCTGGCAGATTCAAAATTTTCTTATTTTTATTTCTTGTCTCGAATTTATAAAAACCAACCCAATCAAACACGATTTTTGGCACTTATTACTGCCAAGAAGTCAGTCGCTATGGGTTATTATTACCCACCCTTTCATTTATTTTCATTTTTATTTTATAAACACAAACACACATACATACACACACAATCACTTACTCTTTCTCCCATGTCTCTACTCCTCTCTCAAGAACATCACAAGAACAGAAAATTTCAGCCACATAAATCCACTTTCCAACCATTAAAAATCGTCCAAACAACAAGAGGAAGCAAAAGGAAGCAAAGGAGTTCGGTTAAAAAGCATTTTCACCATTTTTGGAGCTCAAAACTCATCTAAAACATCATCCAAGCTTTTCTTTCGGTAGAAACTCTTCCTTTTTACTTATATTACTAATATAACTCATTGCATGTATGATCTAAGCTATAAAAACAAGTTTTGATGAACTTTTATAACCATTTTTATACAAAAACGGGTTTTTAATTAATGATGCTTAAATCTTCAAATTTATGGATAAAAGTTATATATAAACTAAGAAAATGATGATTAATAAGGTTTATAACAATTGCATGTCGAAATCTACCATCAAGATAACCGATTTAACCACCAAAAACGATTTTGGAGAAGTCCAGCCAGCAGGTGCTGCGCACCATGAGACAGGTGCTTAGCACCGACCTGCTGGCTGCTCCAAAAATCGTTGTTAACTTGATAAAAATTGCCACTTTGAACCTATAATCTCGAATCTGAATATAAGCTACTGTAATAAACAAATACTTGTGTTTGGGATGACTTATTTGACATATTACATTTGGATTGAACTTGGTAAATTAGCTTAATAAGTGTTATAAAAATTGTAAGCGGGAAAGTGGGAAAAATTTGGATTTAGAAACTATAGCGCGGAAGCGCTGCCCAAATTTCGTTAGAACTTTATAAAACACTTCAGCGGCTAAAACATAACTTGTCACATTAATAATAACATTAACTTTGGACACTTGTGGACAAGACGTAACAATAACAATTTTGAACGATTTCGGACATAACAAATTTTGTTACTAAGAGTAAATCAAAACATTGCAACTTGTAAAGCATTTTACGATATACGGATAACAAAGCTAACTAATAACATCATACTTACCCAAGAATTTGGCACATATTAGGATTCCGGTGATTCCGAGCACCTTTCGAGCTATTCCGAGCATGCTACGATCTTCGCAAACAGTGAGTTACAAACCCCTACTTTTTAAACGCTTTTATTACATTTTGGGGTGAAATGCGAGTCTTAGGCTTAAACACCACTTTTAAGCTGAAACAAACTTTGAACGCTTAACGAAACGATTTGATACTTGAACACTTTTACGAAACGATTTGATACTTGAATACTTTTACGAAACGATTTGATACTTGAATAATTTTACGAAACGATTTGATACTTGCATACTATTACGAAACGATTTGATACTTGAAAACTATTACGGTACGCTTTATTAATTGAATACTATTTCGAAACTATATTTTGCCGGCATTGTTGATGATTTTGCCAACAATGCCGAGGAAACAAACAACTATTTTGCCAGCATCGTTGATGGATTTGCCAACGATGTTGAGGATACAAACACTAAATTGCCAATGGCCTGGCATCGATCGACATGTTGCGGACGTTGTACAACATGGTCGTGAGATGCTACGAAAATCCCATGCACTCCTACATAACTAGTTGCTATTAATCTCTGGGAGAGGACCGATAGGATTTATGGATAGCGCTATTAGGGTAGTTGCAAGACCCTCACCACAACGACAACAACAGATGGTGCATAATATTCTAGTGGGTAATTAATAGGCTTAGCAACGCAACGATACGATCATTGGGCAACACATAGGATTGTCACATAGTCGCGCTATGTGGTCAATGCCTACGAAAACGAATACTAAACTTTACGCATGGTTATGCGACTACTTTTGAATACTATACTTTTCGCATGCTTATGCGACAACTACATGAATGCTATATTTTTACGCATTGCTATGCGCCGAAACTCGATTACTTATACTTTACGCATTGCTATGCGTCAACGCTTTGATTACTTAAAACTTTGTAGCTCACTAACTACGTCTCCCGTAGTTAACACTTGACTCGTATTTTCAGGTTACGATTAAGCTTGCTGATGACTTTATGCTTTGGGCTGATGACTTCAAGAACGGGAAAGGGTTCGGGTGGCTTGGCTATGAACACTTATCTTGTATTTTGGATATGTAAACGATGTTTTAAACACTTGTAAACCTTTGAGGTTAAGTTTCTTTTAATACAACTTGGTGTGGAATTATAAACTTGTGTATCGAATGCTATTGCTCTTCACATTCCGTGTTTCCGCTTTAGCGGGGTGTGACAGAAATGATGTCAAGCGGTACTCCATGAAGTCTTACGGTTTCTTGAATGTTGATTTGAGCTAAGCGTTCGACACGATAAGTTTCACAAATAGAAATGAAATGAGCGACTTTAGTCAAACGATCAATGATTACCCAAATACTGTCGTAACCTTTTGATGAACGTGGAAGTTTGGTTATAAAGTCCATCGCAATGCCTTCCCATTTCCACAACGGGATTTCGGGTTGAGTTAACAAACCTGAGGGCTTTTGATGTTCGGCTTTAACCTTCAAACAAGTTAGACATTTTTGAACGAATAAGAATATATCCTTTTTCATGCCTGACCACCAATAGGAATGCTTCAAATTATGATACATTTTATCGGCACCGGGATGAATCGAGTATCGAGTATTATGAGCTTCTTTCATCACAAGATTACGAAGATCATCGATTGAAGGTATCCAAAGACGATCGTTGAAATAATGAAGACCGTTTGGTTTGATGATTAATTGCTTTTCAATGCCACAACCCAATTCACTAGCCAAGTTTCCACCATTGATTATCTTATGTTGCGCAATACCGATTAACGAATGAAGATCCGAAAGAACACGAATATTGTAGACTTTTGAATAAGGTTTACGACTCAAGGCGTCGGCAACAACGTTAGCCTTGCCAGGATGATATTTAATCTCACAGTCGTAATCATTAAGCAATTCAATCCATCTACGTTGCCTCATGTTTAGATCTTTTTGATTGAATAGATGCTGAAGACTATGGTGATCCGTGTAAACAATACACTTCGTACCAAAGAGATAATGTCTCCACAACTTTAGAGCGAAGATAACCGCTCCAAGTTCGAGATCATGAACGGTATAATTGACTTCGTGCTTCTTTAATTGTCTCGATGCATAAGCTATAACTTTTCCTCGTTGCATTAACACACAACCAAGACCATTTCCCGATGCATCACAATATACCGCGAAATCTTCGGTTCCATCAGGAAGACTAAGAACAGGAGCTTTACAAAGTTTGTCTTTAAGAATGTGAAATGTTGATTCTTGATCATCTCCCCAAACAAACTTCTCAGTTTTATGAGTAAGCTTCGTCAAAGGAATAGCGTTCTTTGATAAGTTTTCGATGAAACGACGATAATAGCCTGCCAACCCAAGAAAAGATCGAATCTCAGAAGGATTAGTTGGAATAGGCCAGTTACGAACGACCTCGATCTTAGTGGGATCAACGTGTATTCCCTTCGCATCAACTACATGACCCAAAAATTTAACTTCCTTGAGCCAAAATTCGCACTTCGAGAATTTAGCATAAATCTTTTCTTTCTTGAGGAGTTCTAGAGCAATTCGCAAATGAGTTTCATGCTCGGCTTTGGATTTTGAATAAATGAGAATATCATCGATAAAGACTATGACGAATTTGTCGAGGTATGGTTTACAAACGCGATTCATTAGATCCATGAAAACAGCAGGTGCGGGTGTGAGTCCAAATGGCATAACCATAAACTCGAAATGACCATAGCGAGTTCGGAAGGCAGTTTTAGGAATGTATTCTTCGGCTACTCTAAGTTGATGATAGCCCGAACGAAGGTGTATCTTAGAGAAACAAGTAGCACCTTGCAATTGATCAAACAAGTCGTCGATTCGAGGTAAAGGATAACGATTCTTGATGGTAAGTTTGTTAAGTTCACGGTAATCGATGCACATCCGAAACGAACCATCTTTCTTCTTTACAAATAAAATAGGAGCACCCCAAGGAGAAGAACTAGGGCGAATAAAACCCTTGTCGGTTAGTTCTTGCAATTGGCTTGAAAGCTCTTGCATTTCCGAAGGAGCGAGACGATAAGGAGCTTTAACAATAGGAGTTGCATTAGGAATGAGATCAATACGGAATTCCACTTGTCGTACAGGAGGTAATCCAGATACGTCTTCGGGAAAGACTTCGGGGAAATCCCGAGTGATGGGAATATCTTCAAGTTTGAGCGTTTCTTTTCTTGTATCAATGATGTGAGCTAGCAACGCAGGATAAAATGGAAGATCCTTCTTATGCTTACGCAAGTAGCTATAAGCTTGCGTACAGGACATGAGTTTAAGTCCCTTTGATTTTGTTTCACCACAAACCGTAAGAATACTACCATCAGCACACGGAATACGAATAGATTTATCAAATCAAATGATCTCGACATGATGTTGGGATAACCAATCCATCCCTACGATAACGTCGAAACTACCCAAATTCATAGGCACTAAATCTATAGCGAAATCACGATTCCCTAGACTTAAGGTACAATCATTCAAAATAGAACTTAGTTTAAGAACCTTGCCATTGGCTACTTCGACAATAAGGGGATCATGCAACTTATTTCTTTTCAAAGCAAGCAAAGGTTCAAATTGGGTAGAGATAAAGCTACGATCGGCACCCGAATCAAAAAAAATGGAAGCATAAATACCATTGATGAGAAACGTACCATTAACAACTTCGTTGTTGGCTTGAGCTTGTTGAGCATTAATGACAAAAGCTCGTCCACGACCAGCGGGTTGTTGTTGAATTGGTTGAACAAGTGGTGGCTGATTTTGCTGAGCGGGTGGAGGGTTTCTTTGACGATAAGGGCAATCACGAATGAAATGATTAGGATCGCCACAACCAAAACACCCAAATCTCGGCATATGAGCTTGGATAGGAACAGGAGGAGGAGCAAAGGTATTGATTGTCATGGGCACAGCTACATTTTGCCCAACCCTACAATACTGAGCAAAATGACCAAACTTGTTGCACTTGGTGCACACTCTACAAGGTTTGCCTGCAGGATGATGATAGTTGCAACGGTTGCAAAGAGGGAAATTTCCGGTATAGGGTTTAGTATTTCCAGGAGCTTGATGAGTAGGGGCAGTGATTACAGTTTGTTTGGTGGGTTCAACAACAGCGAAGGTTTTAGATTTATCCTCCTTCTTCTTCTTTCTAGATGACTTATCAGATTTCTTCGGTTCACTATCCTCCTTTCTCTTACCTTTACTAGAACGAACCAAAGTACCATCCTTAACATGATCATCGTTAATAGTAGCGGCTAGACGCACGGCTTCCTCTACCGTTGTCGGTCTACTACTATGAACACTGTCTCGAATAGTTGCTGGAAGACCACTTACATACTTATCGATTGCCATGGATATGGGAGTCACAAGACGAGGTACCAATAAGCTTAGTTCATGGAAACGCGTAGTGTTCTCCGCGTTGTTTCCTCCAATTTGTTTCAAATTCCAGAATTCCTCATCCAACTTCTTAAGTTCGCTTTGCGGACAAAATTCTTCGGTCATAATCTGTCTGAATAAGGCCCAATCCATTTCATGAGCTACCTCCATGCCACGAGTCATTTTCTCTTGGTTCCACCAAGTAAGAGCACGACCACTAAAGACACTAGCAGCGTATTTCACATGGAGATGAACAGGGGTTTCAGCTATTGAGAAAATGCTTTCAATCTTTTCAAACCATTGCAGCAAAGCAGTTGCACCATCGTTACCTACAAACTTAGGAGGATTGCAAGTAGTGAAGTTCTTAAGAGATGCTCCACCATGATTGCCAACGGGAGCTTGTGCAGGAGTTTGAGTAGCTTGAAACTGTTGGATGGCTAGCGGGATCGCATTAGCCATTTGGCGAGAAACCATGGCTGCGAGACGACGTTGGTTGTTGCGTTGACGGTTGACAACGTTGTTCAACATGCTGAAAATAAGAATGAATAAAGATTAGACTTTAACGAGTAACGATAATTGACTGGGCGTACGCTTAACAATGACCAACGAATGATTAACAGGTAATTAACGAATAAGTAATGAATAATTAACGGATGATTAACGAATGATTAACGAATGATTATTGATTCACGTATGATTAACGTATCCGTATCACTCACGTATAATGTTTAAAGAAATCATAAAATAATGAATATATAAATACGTATAAATACGAATAAAATTGATTTTTGAGGGTTACGGTTAAATCCATAGAAATTCTCGACATATCAAGAATACCAACTCCAAAGAATCATATCGTGACCTAGGAGAGGATGACTCTCGTTCAAATTTCCCAGTTTGGTATACGTAATTGTAACGAGATACCGCTCTAGACAGAAATTGAACTACCGATCTTCCAAATCTTACAGCCTTATAACATGAACTTTTAGAATTTTAATTCAAGACGAGAAGGGTAAAACATTTCATTATTAAAGATTTGGTTTAAGTGTCGCGCTTTGGCCTAGGAGAGGAGTGTTCGTCCAGAGTTTACGAACCGGTATCGTTAACGCTCTCTCGATTAGTCACATCAAAACCTTACATTTACTACGCAAACAAGTACTAAATCTTCAATAAGGTTTAGAAATATATATATATAGTATTTATATTTTTTTTTTGAAAACGACGAATGAAGAATCTCTCAAAAGAATTTAGTAAGAGGAACACAAAAATTAGTTAAAAACAATTTTTATGATGCATGAACACACGAGGATGTGTGTGGGGTAGCTTATAGACTAGGTCGTTTTCTAACCACCTAATTCCCTATAAACACGAGCTCTGATAGCAATTGTAACACCCTGGCTAACGCGGAATACACCAGAGGCATTACAATTGTTCTTAACTCGTGTTCCTCTATTAGGTTATAATAGACACATTTAATGGTTTAAATGAACGCATTAAAGATGAATAAATGTTTTACAGAAAACTAACCAAAAAAAAAACGACAAAAGACTTAAATTATTCATTAATGTCATTAACTAGGTCCAAACTCTTATGTTTTCTTCAAGCAAACCTATCCATTTCCTGTATCATGTAAAAAGTAAACGTCAATACAAAAGTATTGGTGAATAAACAATTTTAAAACACGAGTATAAAGTATTAAAAAGATTACGTAATAAATAGTCTAAAAGTAATATAAATGAATATGTAAAATGTAGTATAAAAGAATGTATAATAAAAGAATATATAAAGATTGTATATTGTAAGCAAGTATAATATGTGTATAATGGCATACCACGCGTTTGTATCAAGTCTGATGTATATCATATATGATCAAAGTCACATAGGGTCCGGTCGAGGGCCTCGACATTCACAGTAACACGTCGGAATGTCTAATAACGGCCAATAGATCTATCACGTTTCCCGTTTAGTATATACATATAATGAATGATTGATTGTTTGAATGTTTGATTTATCGTGTGTGCATCCCATAATGATTGTGTCACTTGATTCATTACAATGTTTGCCATAATACGAAAATATAGTATCAAATATGAATATAAGTACATACAAACATAAATGACTTTACGAATGAATATAATACAAAAAGTATACATATAAACATGATTATAAGTGAGTATATAAACATGAATATAAGTTTTAATATGAATATAAGTATGAATCTCAATATGAATATAAGTCTGAATATACACATAAATATAAGTATGAATATAAATGTAAATATGAATATGAATCATCATATTACTATAAGTATGAATATAGACATAAAATATAAATGTGAACATAAGTATGAATTAAACATAAAAGTATGAATATAAGTATGAATATGAATGTCATGATACAGCCCAAAGATTTATATAATAAAAAGGGCATCGAGTTTACTCACATGATTAAATACGAAGGTAGATACGGAGACTAGATTATGAATACGGAATACGTTGAAAGGAACACCAAACTTGCCTTTACAAATCTAGAAATAAGTGTAAATATGAATAAGAATATATCATGAAATTAGAGTTTTCTAGATTAGAGTTTGAATAGACAAGATTAATAAGATGATGATGGTAAGCTTGAGTAACATAAAAGATAAACATGATTATGGATTATTATGATGAAAAACAATAGAATTGGGAACCTTTACAATCGATTATGGGAGGCTTGAAGTTTCGATTATGGAGCTTTGTGTTGGTTCGATTTTTGACAAGAAGACATCAATTTATAGAGTTTGAAATGTGATAAAGAAAGGTCAAAATGTAACTCCCCTAATAATCAACTCCAAATTTAATTATTGTAGGTTACAAAAAGAAATTGTTAAAGAGGTGTTTAAAGCCATAAATAAGAAATGTGTAACTATTAGTCTACCACCAAACTTGAAGGCTAAGAACAAGTAAAATGTTTGGAAGGTTTAAAGTATTTGCCATGAATGCAAACATACATACATACATACATACATACATACATACATAGTTCCTTGCATGCATGTATTAATTAAACTACTTGTCTTAACACATTATTAGAATTACTTGCATTTATATAAGTCCATGTGTATTAAACACATTTTAGTGTACATTAATGTACACATGCAAGATAACACATTAATAATGTTACATGATATAATAAACAAGGTTTAAATAGAATTAAGATAACCCAAATATACATAACTCAAATCGAACTTTTATAAATCGTCAAATGTATACAATTACAAAGTCCGAATTAAAGTTACAAGTCAAATATCGGGTCGGATTCGGGCACGGTGTTACAATCTCTTCTGAATAAATACCAACAAGTGTTGAAGAAGCACTGAATTATAAGGAATGGAGGGAAGCAATTGGTACTGAACTTGAAGCCTTGAAAAGAAATGAAACTTGTGAAGAATGTGAATTACCCTCAGGAAAGAAACCCGTTAAATGTCGTTGGGTGTTCACTATCAAGTATAAACCCGATGGATCAATCGAAAGGTATAAAGCTCGATTAGTCGCAAAAGGGTATACTCAAACTTATGGGATCGACTACTGTGAGACTTTCTCACCAGTAGCAAAAATTGACACTATTAGAGTTCTCTTCTCAGTTGCAGCAAACAAGGATTGGTCGCTTCATCGGTTGGATGTCAAGAATGCCTTCTTACATGGCTAATTAAAGGAAGAAATTTATATGGAAACCCCACCTGGAATTTATGAGAGTTCCGAGTCCAAAAAAGTTTGCCGGTTTAAGAAATCGTTGTATGGTTCAAAGAAATCTCCATGAGCTTGGTTTGGTCGGTTTACCACAGTAATGAAGAAATATGGCTACAATCAAAGAAATTCAGACCATACTTTATTCCTAAAACGGATAGGTAAACTGAAAGAAGTTCAAAAGGGTCAAGATATCCAGTTGCAAATATCGCAAGGAGGAATTTAGTTCCAGAAGCCAGATCCTTCGCAAACGCCATCTGTTCTGAAAAAATTCCAACAAGTATCGAAGAAGCACTTGAATATAAAGAATGGAAGGAAGCAATTGGCACTGAAATTGAAGCCTTGAAAAGAAGTGAAACATGGGAAGAATGTGAACTGCCTCCAGGAAAGAAACCCGTTAAATGTCGGTGGGTATTCACTATCAAGTATAAACCCGATGGATCAATCGAAAGGTATAAAGCTCGATTAGTCGCAAAGGGTTATACTCAGACTTATGGGATTGACTACTGTGAGACCTTCTCACCAGTAGCCAAGATTGATACTATTAGAGTTCTATTCTCAGTTGCAGCAAACAAGGATTGGCCACTGCACCAGTTTGATGTCAAGAATGCCTTCCTACATGGAGAATTGAAGGAAGAAATCTACATGGAAACCCCACTTGGAATTCATGATAGTTCCGAGTCCAGAAAAGTTTGCCGACTAAAGAAATATATGTATGGTTTAAAGCAATCTCCACGGGCTTGGTTTGGTCGATTTACCACAGTGATGAAGAAATATGGTTATAATCAAAGCAATTCTGATCACACCTTATTCTTGAAACAGAGAGGTAAACTCATAACCTGTTTAATAATCTATGTTGATGAAATGATTATTACAGGAGATGATTCGGAGGAAATGACAAAATTGAAAGCCAATCTCTTTAAAGAGTTTGAAATGAAAGATTTGGGAAGACTCAAGTATTTTCTCGGAATCGAAGTCCTAAGATCAAAATATGGGATATTCATTTGCCAGCAATAATATGTTCTTGATTTATTAGCGGAGACGGGAATGCTAGATTGCAAACCTGCAGATACTCCCATGATAGCCAACCAAAAATTGTTCATGGAAGATGAAGCTGAACTGGCAGATAAAGAAAGATATCAGAGAACAGTGGGAAAGCTGATTTACTTAGCTCATACTCGGCCAGATACTGCATACGCAATGGGAGTTATAAGTCAATTCATGCATCAACCTCAAGTCCAACACATGGAAGCAGCCTTACGGATTATCAGGTATCTCAAGGGAACTACTGGACACGGAGTTTTGTTCAGACTAAATGGGCACCTGAAGATTGATGGATACACTGATGCTGACTGGGCAGGCGATAAAGGTAATAGAAGATCTACATCAGTGTATTTTACTCTAGTGGGAGGAAACCTTGTTACCTGGAGAAGTAAGAAGCAAAAGGTAGTCTCTCTCTCTCAAGTGCCGAAGCTGAATTTCAAGGAATTGCACGAGGTTTAGCAGAAGTCTTGTGGCTGCGAAAACTACTGTCAGGAATTGGGTATCCCTCACTAGAAGCTAGTAAGATTATGTGTGACAACAAAGCTGCTATCCAGATCTCAGGAAATCCAGTCCAACATGATCGCACAAAACATGTTGAAGTTGATAGACACTTCATCAAAGAAAAACTTGAAGATTAGATTATCGAGCTTCCGTTTGTTTCATCAAAAGATCAGCTTGCAGATATTCTTACAAAGGCGGTTACCGGAAAGATCTTCGCTCACTGTCTTGACAAGTTGAGCATTGAAAATCCCACTACTCAGCTTTAGGGGGAATGTTAGATTATAGGAGCCCAAACCAAATGTTAGCCCAAGCCCGTATGTGGGCTTGGGCCCGATGGATTAATAATTCATTTAAATAGGCTTCTAATGTAATCGTTGTTAGTTGTTCAAATATAAAAATTCTTCCACAAAACCCGATTATTGATTTCTACAGGACTGACATTCACATGTTTTACACTAGCACGTACATTGTGACTCAGTTTCCACCAAACTGTCTTGAACTAACAAGTTGAGAATATGTGCTCAACTCCTAACGTGAAACAACTTTCCACCTATAGAGCAAGCTTCTTGTGAACGGTCAATTTTTCTTCTAAATTCTTAGCAACCACTTTATTCGTTTTAGCATTGTTAACCGTCAAAGTAGCCGCCTTCGTCTCAAATTTCCGCTCTTTTAGACACTTGTATAGAGCATCATATATACCGAGTCCATTATATGGTGGAGGCACATCAATAAAGCTCAACAAATATTTATGAAGCTTGAAATCCGAGTCTACAAAGTGGCAAGTCACCACCATGTAATGAATATTTTGATTTCATGTCCACGTATCAGATGTGACGCTTACACGGTTAACTGTATTTAACAACTTTTGAATTCTTTTTTTTTTTACCAATTTCATAACTAGAAATACACTCTTGTCTAATTGAAGCACGCTGATTAAACCCATATTAGCTTCCTTCATCACTACATTAAATAGCTCATACTCGGGAAAAATTAAAAGGCAACTCATGAGCCATTATCATTTGAGAAATAACCTCTCGCATCCTAGTATTGACAAACTTCCAATTTTGCATCATAGGTGACTAATATGAGTTTCCATTCATAAAGTTTAAATTCAACTGACCTTGACCTCTACAAACGGCTATTAATGTTGGGTAATAGCTAACATGTCTACAAAATGGTGTGGTAGTTCCATTTTTAGATATCTTTATTTTTTCACCACGATGAAGCATTTCAGTTCCATCATTCAACTTATAAACTGTATCATGGAAATGTTGTCAAACTAATGAAGTTTGTTTTCTTTTCCTTGTAGTGTATGGAGCATGTTCTTCTTCATTGTTGGTGGCGATTTTGTCTTCTCTGCCAACAAATGCATCAGCTTCTCCATCATTTGCTTCTATAACTATAACATTTGGATCTTTATCCATAGTTGGAGTGTCCACACTTGAACAAAAATGTGACTCAAATGGTGAAAATTGGTTATCAATAAACAAGGGTGGACCATTACAAGATACATCAGACATCTATGGCGGATATATAATTATGTAGCCTAAGATTTATATCAAACCACAAGACATCTATGGTGGATATGTAATTATGTAGCCAAAGATTTATATCAAACCACAACAATTATAGGGTGTATTTAAGTGGTTGTTTTGATTACTTATAAAAGCTTGAAGATCAGAAGAAGGAAAGCGGTTGATTGTTGAATAGGAAGAGACTTTGAAGTATAGTGGTTGTGAACTTTAGGATTAGATATTAGGGTTCAATAAGTTAGCACTTCTTATTTAAATTTAGATAATAAATAATAATTAAATACATTTATAAAGTTATTATATATAAGTGATAATTACATAAACGGATAAACATAATCGGACAGAGACAAACATATACAAACGAACATATATAAAAGAACGGATATAACGAACGTTCACGAACATTAATAAACTAACGAGATCTATGTTCATGTTGGTTCGTTTATTTAAATGGACAAACTTTCTTGTTAAATAAACAAACATAAATGAACTGATGCCGAATAATAATAGAAGGAAGCTGTGACACGTTTACTAAATCTTTTTGTAACGAATAATTATGAACAATAGTTCATTAAACGTTTGATTTTATTTACATTTCCACCCCTGGGTATGAGGTTTATAAATATTACTTGTTTTGACCAATATAATATTTATCTTTCCCTAGGAAATATTTTGTTTGTAGCTTACAATTTACGAACATTATTGTGCATACATGGTTTGTCATATAGCACACATATGCTTTAATTATTTTTGTGTATTTTTGGGTCAAAGACTCAAAACAGAAAACAAAGAGTATGAAACTAGAAGAGCCACATATCAATCATCCCGATTTATTGAAAAGACCCAAACTCAACATGGGATGACCAAAAATATAAACACCACATTTAATTCCAAGGAGGAGACGTTAGTAGTGGGCTATATAGGGAGGAAAAATTAAAAAAATAAATAAAAAACAAGCTAATTGCATGAATCATGTTGCATAACTTAGAAAATTATAACACGGAAGAAAATTATAACACGGAGAGTTGTTGAGTTTACGGCCATCTATGTTGTTGAATAAACATAATTTATTATCAGAAAAATGATCTATAGTAAAGATTTTGTTTGTTGATAATTACTATTAGACTACACAGAGTGGGAGGTGATAGGGGCGTAATAGGCCCCGTCAGCGCCTATAATGCCCCCTATAACGCCCGTCACCGCTCCGTGACGGGCGTTGTAGGCGCGTTATAGGCGCGTTACGGGTGGTGGCGTTTTCCAGGTCACGGGCGTGTTGTGCGTTTTTGTTTAGGGTTAACGGTCATATGACCGTGCATTTTTTAAAAAAAAAAAAAAAAATCTATATATACTAACTCAAAATCACCCAAATATATACACAAACACACAAAATATATATACAAACACACAAAATACATACACAAAATTTTATAAAATGTCAAGTTCGGAAAAAGATGAAATTGTAGCCGGAGCGCTCATGGTCGTTGCTTAACGTTGCGTCACAACAAATCCAAAGACCAATCAACACAAGAACTGCAATAGAACGTAACCGTGAAGCAGCTCAAACACTACTAATGGAATCTTACTTTTCTCCGGGTTGCACCTACACCGACGAACAATTTATCCGTCGTTTTCGAATGAGGAGGGAGCTATTTCTCAAGATATGCCACGATTTTGAAAACCATTTTGATTATTTTAGGCAAAAATTTGATTGTAGAGGAAGGGCTGGGTTTACACCGATTCAGAAATGCACATCCGCTATACGACAACTTGCTTTTGGCACTTGCAGTGACATATGGGACGAGTATTTAAAAATGTCCGAAAGAGTTTCACGTGAATCCCTTACCAACTTTTACGAAGGTATATTTTTAACCTATATTTTTTTAATTAGTTTACTTTAAATCTTATTTTTAATTAAAATTTAATAATATCTGAAATAGGTGTGGTTTCTTTATACGACAAGAGATATTTACGTCGTCCTAGTTGGAGTGACATACAGCAGATTACTTCGGTTCATGATGAAAAACACAATTTTCCCGGTATGCTAGGCAGTTTGGATTGTATGCATTGGGAGTGGGAAAATTGTCCTGTGGCTTGGGCTGGTCAATACCATAGGGGTGATCACAATCACCCTTCCATTATGTTAGAGGTTGCGGCCTCTACTGATTTGTGGATATGGCATGCCTTTTTTGGGGTTGCTCGAGCGAATAATGACATCAATGTCTTGGATCAGTCACCGCTTTTTAACAACATTGAGAATGGGACATCTCCCGATCAGTCGTTTATTGTTAACGACACAACCTACAAATACGGGTATTACCTCGTTGATGGTATTTATCCAAAATGGCCGGTGTTAATAAAGTCTATCAGCGAAAGAGACGAATTAAACGAGAAGCGTAACCATTTTAAAAAAAGCCCAGGAATCTTCAAGAAAGGACATCGAACGGGCATTTGGAGTGTTGAAAAAAAGGTGGCATATAATTAAAAACCCCGCAAGAGCTTGGAGTTTAGAAAAAATTAGAAACGCGATGTACGCTGCTATAATTCTTCATAACATGATTTTGGAAGACAAAGGTCTCGCGTATTGTCAAGCTTATGATGAGAATGCCACAGAACCAGAAGTCTAGATTAGCTTTGAAGAGAAACAACAGAACATATGTGACATGCGTGACGAAGATACTCATCACAGTCTGGTAGCCGATTTGATCGAACATGTCTGGTATTACCGCCCCCGACGAAACAACGATGAAGATTGAAGTGTTTTTTAAAAAATTGTATTTTTTTAACGTCTTTTAGTTTAATCGTAATATGTTTTTTAATAAATTGTAGTATGTTTTTTTTATTTTTAATAAAAATACATCTTTTTAAATTTCATTTATATAAAAAAAATAATAAAAAGTAATGATTACAAAATAATCTCTATCACTCCAAATCATCACAAACCACTCCACCCATTTTCTATCACTCCACATCAGCACACTCTCTTTCATAAAATCACACTCTCCCTCCTAAAAAAAATCTCTATCACTCTACAATATCACTCTACAATATCACTTACCACTCCGCATAGCCTTAATACCTTAATAATCTTATTTTGTCTTTATTAAAAATATGATTATCAAAAAGTAATCGTACTAATAAATATAACTAAGAAGATACAAACGCATGCTTTTTTATAATCCCAAGCCATGTCTTAATGACATATCATGTTCAATTTTCTTTTGGTGCATGTATATTGAGTTCTTTAAGGATCATGTTCATATTGTTTATTACATTAAATAAATATTTAAGTTTAACATATATAAAATTTAGGATCAAGTGTATAAAAAGGTGATAATTTATTTTCTGTTTATGTATATAATTTTTAGACTATATATTATGTGTATTTGACTATTGTTTTTTTTCAAATAGCATAACAATCGAATTTTTAATGACGTATAAACGGTTTATAAAAGCTCATTCATACATCATTTATGGAAGAAAAAAAATACAAAAGAGAAAAAAAGTCATATCTAATATTTAACACGTACACACATCCAACCATTTACTAAAAACAACAAAACATAATAATATGTAAATTAAGGGAGAGTTAACATTTTATTTAAACGATTGGCCACAACCTTTATAACGTGTCTGTTCAAAACAAAGTATACTTAAAACGTAGAAAACATTTTCAGATCTCTCCTTTTCCTAGATTATTCATTCCCATTAATTAATTATGTACTCGGAATTAACAACTTACATAAGCTATCAGCTGATAATTAGATGATCATTCCAAATTTTTATCGGTATTTAATTCATTAATCTACGAAATTAGCTTCACAAAGTTAAACATCATACTTAGTAACTTCTCATCAATCCAAGCTACTGATTGATATTTAGAGAGATCCGAAAATGAGATCGATCCAAACCTAGAACGTTGCAACCATTGATTGAGTTACAGAAACCGCGACCTTTTCATCTTCATCTTCATCTTCTTCTTCTTCGGCTTCCCACAAGAATTGTGCATATGATCCCATCACCATACTGCACATATTAGACTTAATTAGCCAATTACGTTATTAATTAATGATAATTATTTAACATACCAGTCATCAGGAGATGCAACAACCGCTTGATCGAAGTAAGATTGAGCTCGTTCTCCATCTCGTTGTGTATCCCAGATTAGTTTCCCGTATAATGAAAGAAGCTCACCATCTCCCGGACTTGCGAGTATCGCTCTTCCGTAATACTCTTCCGCTTTCACAACATCTCCTTCCACCTAAACTTACCATTTACAGCATATGAACAAAACTAAAGAAACATTTTAAAAATTTACCCTATCAAGTTGGACTAGGCGTAAGACATCATTATATTCTCACATACAGTATTTATAACTCGTAAATTAACATCTTGGGTAATCTAAACAGCGAAAACCTCATATGTTTTCTTGTATAAAAACTAGAGACTTAAAAATCGATCAAATTGTATACGTACTTATGTATAATGTTGAAATCATAGTATAAAAAACTAAGATGAAGTAAAAAAAAAAAAAAAAGTAATTGTAGTACTTTAAACATTAAGCTAATACAAATATCATTTAAATACTAATCTAACAAAAGTAAATATATTACAAGAAACATATACCTCATGCAAAAACTTGCCATAGTTTCTAAGAAGAAGAGGATCATTAGGGTTTAACTTCAGCATTTTCTTATAATATGCGCCAATCTTGTGCTGATCATTATCGTTGTCGTTATTGTTATCGTTATTGTTACTTCCTCCGTAGCCAAAACCATCGCGGTTTCTTCCACTACCATTACCAACACCAGGAAACAGCGAAAACGATTCTTCCTCCAACTCGGGTAACATTTCCTTAAATGTTTGTGATCCGGAACTGATCGATCCGAATCTAGTAATTGCTTTCGGGTCAGATATAGCTCTAGTTATTCTCCTACAATTAGTTTTCGGAGAAAACGATTTGTGTCGGATTGGAATGGTGAGTTTAGGTGAACCGGGGTATAGTGAGGTGTGAAGCGGTCCAGAACCGGTTCGGAAAAGTACACCTGTCATGTTTCTTTTTCTTGATTAATAATTAAGATCACATAAAGTGTGTGTGTGTGTATGTGAGGTTTATGAGTTGAATATATACAAGAAGATAAAGACTTAGAGGACACGTGTAAAGGGGATGAACCATGCACGTGAAAGGACATGTGCATGCAGAGACGTTTAGGAAGCGTAGATTGTCAAAGCGGGAATCACCCATCATATATATGAATTCCTAAGATTAAAAACAAAAAAAAAAAAAAAAAAAAATTTAAATTAATTTATCTTACAAAACGTTAATCGTTATACGAAACAAATTACATCGTTGCGACCGTCTCGTTTTTATCTTCAATTAGAACATTGGTGTTATATACTTTCGAGATTTTTTTTATGGATATTGAAATTGTAACGATAATATCACATGTGATATTAGCACCAATTCGTAAAACTTTATAAAAGAGAATTACTATAAAACGTATAAATTACCAAAATATAGAGAAAATATCGAATTTTGATGATTTTTTTTTCCTTCATTCTTGACATAAATGTGATAATACTCATATCACATGTAATAGTAAGCATATCACATATGATAGTATTGTATATCATATGTGACAATTTTTGTTTTCGTTCATTTTTTTAGACATACATGTGATAATACGCATATAACATTTGTTTGTATTGTATATCATATGTGATATCATTTTATTATGTATGTAAAATTTCGAAAACTTATAAGGCAATGAATCACATGATTTCAATTAATTTTAAAAAACAAAAATATTATATTAGGTATAATCTATATAGACCCGGAAAAAAAAATCAAAAATTGACGATATTTTATTTTTTCGTTTTCGGACAAAGTTGATATTCGTAAGATACAATCACATATGATTTGAACACTAAATATGAATTTCAAAACATATGTTTGTTATAATTTATACATTCAACTAAAATCAAAAAGAAAAAAAAAAAAAAAAATGTCAAACTACTAAAATCAAATGTGATAAAATCGCAATTTTATAATATAAAATTTCAAAACCCGGAAAAAAAATTCGTCAAAAATATATCGAGTGGGTACTCTATAGAAAGGTAATTTAATGCTCGTTACAATGGTGTAATTTATTCGTTTAATACATTTACGGTTTTTAATATATATAATTTTTAATCAAAATTAAGTTTTAAGTATGTTTTTAAAATAGAGAGTTATAATTGGGTCTTTTGGTCTCAAAATTTATAATGTTCTTTAATGATCTCAACCCCTAAATAAAATAATTGTGTTAGTGAATTATATTTAGTCTTATATTGTTAGCCCATGTTTTGTATTAAGCCCATAATAACTCCTTGTAATCAATTTATTTACCTTATGTGTAATGAACTGAACATACATTCACTATAATATGGTGTGGTTAATCCTTCCTTGGACCATCAATAACTAAAATTATTAACTTTTTCTCCCTTATCTCTTCATCACTCTCCCTCCCTTCGCCTCCCTAAACCACCACTGATACTTATTCTGCCACTCCTTCTACTACCAGCAACTTTCCCACCATTGTGGACGGTAACTTCCTCCACCTGTTCCCACCCTTCACAAAGCCTATAGTGTGGCCAATATCAAATCACATATCCCCTTAAAACTCAACCTCGACCAACTAAATCACGGAATTTGTTCTGAGATATTCTCTAATCATTGCAAAGGATTTGATGTGTTAGATCACATTGATGATACTTACGGTCCGACGGAAGACGAACCTGAAGCACGCCCTCCTGTAGACCCCGAATGGCAATTGATGCTATTGTTAACCCATGGATATTCGGAACAATCACGCCCTCCATCCTGCAAAACATCTTTGAACCAAAACTTATCCGCCCGATTTGTTTGGCTTAACTTCAAAAATCTTTTCGAAACCAACAAAGACGCAAAGGCCATGCAACTAGATAATGACCTCCGAAACACAACACTCGGTAATATGTCTATTAACGAGTATTGCACCAAAATCAAAACAATTTCGGACCTTTTGACAAATAGCGGTGCTCCAGTATCCGATAAACATCTCGTTACATATACCATTAATGGTCTACCGCGATGATGGGACAATGTTTCACTGAATATTCGGCTTCAACGAAACTTTCCATCTTGGGTCAAAACTCGTGTCATTCTCCTTGATGAAGAGTCTAGGCTGAAATATCGACACCACAACGATTCTAACACAGAAAACTCATAATCACCAACGCTTCCACACCGAAAAAAAAATAATGGGAACCGAAGGAACAAGAACTCACGCCGCCGCTCACCTGCTGATCCGCCAGCAAACCACCAGAATACGGTTGGGTTTATGTTCCGCCGCCACCGTCTCATCACCGTACTTCCGCCGACCAGCCTTTATTGTTGGTTATCAGATTGGAACTTTCACAAGCAAAACTCACGATTATGATTAAACTTGCAGAAATGAAGTTATAAGAAGGAAACTTGTATTAAATTATTGAAAAGGAGAACTGCCATATTATTCATATCAAGCTAAGGCTATATATAGCCATATGTAAAGCAACGTGTGTAGCATTAAAGTAGCAATAAAATACTACCCATATGCTATACCCAAGGACCCGGTACAACCTAACAACCCATCTCCTCACCTACATGGAATTCGGTCAACCCCAAATACTAATTCAAATCTAACTAATAAACTTTAACTAAACAATAAACATAAAATCTTATTAAATGTTTTCCCATGCATGCATACGTGAGATACTAAATGACCGATTAAAGCCCACATTCACCCCTTAATCGGTTATTTACTCAGCCGCTCACAGCAACGCCGGCTCCTCTTCGATCAAATTGGACTCTTGTTTTCCCCACTTCGGACAATCATTCTTGTAGTGACCAAATTCACCACATTTGAAACATCTAACGTGACTTTTATCTCGGACACGTTCGTTACCATCTCGGTTTCTCCCAGACCCACGACCACCTCCCCGCCCACGTCCAAAACCACCACGATATGAACCGCCATTGCCACAATGCTTACAACCATTTGAACTTTCATCACTTGCCAACAACAAACCACCTTGAATGTCCCCCGTTTTCTCGGTTCCTCTTAAACGCTCCTCGTAAGCCTTCAACCTTCCAACGGCTTCATCAAACAACATAGCATCCAACTCGAAACATTGTTCTATGGAGGCCACTATTTGAAGAAAAGACTTAGGCATTTAGTCAAGTAGTCTTTTCACCAAGTCTACTTCTTCGAGCTCGTACCCGAGACTCCTTGCCTTCGAAGCTAAACCGCTAAGCTTAGTCACAAACTCATCAACAATTTCACCCTCCTTCATACGCAAACCTTCAAATTTCCTCTTCAATGTTGCAATTCGAGCCGTTCTCACACGATCCACTCCCAAATACCGTGTCTTCAGTCCATCCCACACTTGTTTCGGATCAGTATAACTCGCCATTTGCAGCACCATATCTTCGGGAATTGATTGAAACAAAAACGCGAGTGCTTGTTTCTTCTTCTTTGGATCCGGTTCTTCACCTAAAGCTCTTGGTTCAACAATCTCCCATAACCCATATGCATCCATAATAGACTTAACCTTGACAGCCCACGTCGGATAGTTTGTCGGGGTCAACACTGGGATTTGATACGACACCGAACTGCTTTCTTTTGGTACTAACGCCATTGCTCCTTCTTTGACAGCCCCTACTCTTTGATCAAGTTTATTCCGAGAACACTTTCACACCGATCAGAAAAAAAGGTCACCACCACCTTTACTGTCTTCCTTTACCCACAAAATGAACTGAATCAAAACCTCCTGTTTGATGTCTTCCTGTTCATTTATTACGCGGCTCCGGTTAGTCTCTCAAGCTCGATCAAAGAAGTTTCAAATACTTCAAACCGAAACTGAAATTCAGATCACACCCCTCAAACGAACCTGGGTGGTCTGATACCAATTGTTGGTTATCAGATTGGAACTTTGACAAACAAAACTCACGATTATGATTAAACTTGCAGAAATGAAGTTATAAGAAGGAAACTTGTATTAAATTATTGAAAAGGAGAACTGCCATATTATTCATATCAAGCAAAGGCTATATATAGCCATATGTAAAGCAACGTGTGTAGCATTAAAGTAGCAATAAAATACTACCCATTTGCTATACCCAAGGACCCGGTACAACCTAACAACCCATCTCCTCACCTACACTTTCCAACGTGTAGATGCATGTAATTCGGTCAACCCAAAATACTAATTCAAATCTAACTAATAAACTTTAACTAAACAATAAACATAAAATCTTATTAAATGTTTTACCATGCATGCATACGTGAGATACTAAATGACCGATTAACGCCCACATTTACCAGGTCACACATGTCTCCCAGATTTCCAATACCTCCTGGAGCAGGTCATGGCTTACTTGGTGCTTTCCATGGACATTCACAACCCATAAGGCCCACTGGATCAATGACATACTTAAGCAGCAACACTACTCAGCCCAACTTTGGCCCAATTTCTCTTTACTTGGGGTATCATGCCAAATTCAGCAACTGGTACATGTATCTCGATCCTTCTGTTTCTCGGTTCGTAGAACGGCCCCCGTGGGAATTGTTTGACTCGAGTCAGGCCACCTCGCTCCCACAATTATTTAACACTATGTCTTTTAATGATCTAGGTAGCCAAGGTTGGGTGATAGACACGGGTGCCACGGATCATGTGCATGCCGAACCAGGTAACTCCGTCATGACCCTCCTTCAGTTTTAGTCGGAGATGGCTCTCATATACCTGTAACAAAAATCGGGCACACTACCCTCCCCAATCCTCTTCGCAGTTTACAATTAAATCATGTACTTATTACAAGTAAAATAATTAAAAACTTAATATACGTGCGCAAATTTACTCATGATAACCATTGTTCTATTAATTTTGACTAGTTTGGTTTCACTGTGAAGGACTATCGTACCCGTCAGTCTCTAATCCGATGTGACAGCTTTGGACCCTTGTATCATGTCTCTGAATCCACGCCACAAGTCCTTGTTGCCTCATCTCCCTCACTTTGGCACCATCGACTTGGTCACCCCAATGACCAAGTTTTGAAGACTTTAATTTCTCGCAAAATACCTTTTAATAATAATGTTAAGTCCAATGTGCTTTGTCAACCCTGTCAACTTGGAAAACACAATCGACTTCCTTTTAATCTATCAAATAAAATTGTTTCCCACCCTTTTGAATTAATACATTCTGACGTATGGACATCCCCCATTCATAGTAATTCCGGCATAAAATATTACGTCATTTTTCTTGACCACCACACCCACTAGTATACCCTCTGCACAAATCCGAAGTTTTTGAAAAATTCTCTCATTTTTCTCATTAATTAAAGATCAATTTAACTAAACCATCAAAACCCTATAGTGTGACAATGGAGGAGATATAACAATCACCAATTCCACGACTTCTTTGCCACACACGACATACAATTTCGCTTCTCATGTGCCCACACCTCACAACAAAATGGCAAATCTGAGTGTATGCTACGCACAATTAATAATGTAATTCGCACTCTCCTTTTTCAAGCTCACCTCCCACCCACATATTGGGTCGAGAATCTTCACATGGTCGCTCACCTTCTAAACATTCTTCCATCCACCACCATAAATCTCGATACCCCCTACTAGCGCCTTTTCCACCGCCACCCATCCAAGTCACACCTTCGTGTGTTTGGATGTCTCTGCTTCCTTCACCTAAATACTCCCCATAAGCTCGCACCTAGATCCACCCCATCGGTCTTCCTCGGCTACCCCTCTAACCATCGATGGTACCGCTGCTTAAACCTCACCTCTTAAAAAATAATTATCTCTCTCCATGTAATCTTTGACGAATCTGTTTTCTCTTTTGTTCTATCACACCGTCTCAGCCACCATGCTATGATTTTCTAGATGACCACCAACCATCTACACCATTTCGCCCACACTTCCAACCTCCGACACCAACACCATTGCCAACACCTCCTACTCTGCCACCATCTCCACCCGAACCTTTGACTGCAATCCAACCACCACCATCACACCCCATGACCACACGCTCCAAAATTGGCATCGTGAAACCCGTGCATTGCCTTAATCTTCACATCTCCACAACACCCCCTGTGCCCCGGTCCTACTTACAGGCTATACGTGACCCCGGTCCTACTTACAGGCTATACGTGACCCTCGATGGCATAATGCTATGAACGAGGAATATCGTGCACTCATTTCTAATGGTACATGGGATCTTTTGCCACGAGCATCAGATGTAAATGTTGTGCGCTCCATGTGGCTATTCAAACAAAAATTTAATGCCGAGAGATCTCTCGCTCGAAATAAATCCCGTATTGTCGCCAATGGCAAAAGCCAACTCCTGGGTATTGAATGTGACGAAACCTTTAGCCATATGGTAAAACCTGCCACAATTCGGACAGTTCTCAGCCTCGCAGTCTCACATCAATGGCCTATTCATCAACTTGACGTGAAGAACACATTCTTACACGGTGATCTACATGAGACTGTCTATATGCACCAACCACCTCGCTACCGTCACCCTGCATATCCTTATTATGTGTGTCGCCTCAAACTCTCTCTATATGGTGTCAAGCAGGCTCCACGTTCCTGCTATCAGCGTTTTACCGACTTTGCATGCCGTACAGGGTTTCATCGTAGCCGCACTGACTCATCAGTATTCATTTACAGCTTAGGATCATCCGTGGCTTACTTGTTACTTTATATTGATGATATCATCTTCACGGCATCATCGTCTGACTGTATGCACCATCTCATCTCTCCTCTAAATCATGAGTTCTCCATGACAGAATTGGGCCCACTGAATTTTTTTTTGGGCATCTCTGCATCTCGGTCTTCATCTGGGCTATTCTTATCACAACAGAAATACGTGAACGATATACTTGAGAGAGCTCACATGCTTAACTGTAACCCATATCACACCCCAGCTGATACTCAGTCCGAAATTAAGCCCTCATGTACCCCCTGTTGCTGACCCAATACTATATCGTAGCCTTGCAGGAGCCTTACCGTACCTAACATTCACGAGGCCATATATCTCTTGTGTTGTGCAACCAATTTTCCTGTTCATGCACGATCCGCGCGAGCCACACTAAAATGCACTTAAACAAGATTCTGAGATACATTCTTGGCACCATTGACCATGGACTCCAGATTCACGCATCTTCATCCTCTGGTCTTATCGCGTATTCTGATGCCGACGTGGGGGATGCCCGTCTTCTCGCCATTCCACTTCCGCATACTGCGTATTCTTGGCGATAATCTCATATCATGGTCATCTAAATGACAGGTTGTTGTTTCTCGGTCAAGTGCCGAAGGTGAATACCGTGGAGTTGCAAATGTTGTTGCCGAAACATGTTTGATTCGTAACCTTCTACGAGAAGTTTATTCACCTCCATCCAAGGAAACCATTGTATATTGTGACAACATAAGCTCTGTATATATGACACCAAACCCCGTTCAACACCAAAGGACAAATCACATTGAAATGGATATCCATTCTTTACGCGATCTTGTTGCACTAGGACATATTCGGGTCCTTCACATATCGTCTCGATCTCAATATGTTGATATCTTCACCAAAGGACTTCCATCTTCACTTTTACGGATTTTCGCTCCAATTTAAACGTACCAATTACTCCTCTCGGTAATATTATATTTAGGCTTATATTGTTAACCTATGCTTTATGTACTCCACGTTTTATTAAGCCCATGATGTCTCCTTGTACTCTGTTTATTTACTTTATGTGAAATGAATCGAATACATATTCGCTGTAATAAGTTGTAGTGATGAAGTCATTTTTTTTTATTAGATTATCTATTTTTCCCCTAAATTAAAGAAATCGGTTACTTTTTTAGTTTAAAAAGTTAAAACTTTTTAAAGGTAAAGCGGGAAGTTACTACATTTTACTTCTCCATATTTAGAAACGGGACAATTATTTTGAGATAAACATAAATAGAAAAATGAACATTTTCTTTGGTACGGAGGTAGTATTAATTTAGACGTAATTTAAACATCAAGTTCAAGTTTTATTTTATTTACAAAATGTGTATATATTTTGTATAATGTAATATTTTCTTTTATAAAAAAAAAAGAAAGAAAGTTTTTATGGATCTATAATCAAAATTGAAAATCCGCTATTACTCCTCGGGATGCCTAGAGTCTGCCACTTACTCGAATAATAAATAAAATACTTGAAATCTTTTTAAAGAAAAGTGTAATGCAAAATTTATGGGCGCATTTGGTTTGAAGTTATCCCCACCAATAAAAAAACAAAGAGTAAGAGTCGAGTAAAGTTCCATGTTACTTGTTTGTTGGTCCCCATCTTTAAATAAAATTTTATAACAAATTAACGCTCAACAAAAAGGATTAAGCTAGTTTCTGATTTTAATTTTATTAACAATCATTTTAGCTAATTATGATTTATTCCAAACATCTAAACTATTTTCTAGTTAACGTAAATGAAGAGTTCGACTTCTCTTAAATAAAATCCGCACCCTCGAGTAAAAAAAAGAAGAGAAATACTCAAGCTATTTTGTTGAACATATATATGAGTATGGTCTTATTTTTCCCTTAAATATATGTTTAATATGTTTTTGTAGATCTCAAAATCAAATAAAAAATTGTTTGATATAATACATTGAAGTTGATGAACGATGGTAGATGAAGATATGTTTGGTCACCGATTATGTGACTAAACCCATGTGACCATGGTTAAAATAGTAAAACGCTTTGGTTGAGAATATCAACATATGCAGCACTGCCATTTGGCATAAATAATCCCACGTGGCTTTAGTTGACATAGAGTTAGTCAAACTTTAGTCCTCGCCGAAAAAATGTAAAAGAAACAACAAATTTTAAGAGAATTTCGAATTATGTTAACAAGAGTTGTTGGTTGTTAATTAACAAATAGTAGACAATCGTGCGTTGTACGAGTTTGGGGTTTATGTTCCAGCCTATACTTTGACCATTAAACAATGTAAATTTACATTCGCAAGCAAAAAAAAATGTATCGTCTTCGTGGGATTATTTGATTCGGAAACTATATTTTTTATTTGATACTAACTTAAAAAAAAAAAGAAAAAAAAAAAGAAATGAAAGTTCAACACCAACCAAAGTCCAGCCCATATTTAAACACAAACTTTTCATTATACTCAATTTTTATATGTTTATTATATTCAAACTATATATTAATCGTTTAATAATATATAGTATAGTTAGTACTATATTTAATACCTAAACTCTACTTTTATATGTATAATAATAATATAATTGATTATTATGATTATTTGATAATTAATAAGGTTCTATTAATGGCAAAATGAAGAAATTCCAAATACTTCATCAATTTATATACAGTTTTGTACTTAATTAAAATGTCCAAATAACAATATGCTACATAAAACACTGCTATATAATGCATTGGACAAATAATTATGTTTTCAAACTATATATTAATCATTTAATAATATATATTTAGTACTATCTTTAATACTTAAAGTCTACTTTTGTATGTATAATAATAATATAATTGATTATTTAATAATGTTCTATCAATGGCAAAATAAAGAAATTTCAAGCATTTCATCAATAAATACTGATATGAATAACACCTAGGTCTATTAAAATTTAGAAATTAATTATACATTTTATAATTTTTTTACTTATTAACCAATTAGACATTTTTATTTATTTTATTTATTAATGAATTAGACATTTCTTTCATATTTTTATTTATTAACCAATTAGACATTTTTTTATTTATTAACCAATTAGACATATTTTTATTTAAAATATTATACATATAAAAATAAAAATGTTGGGATATCTTCTATTTTCACCTAAGCAAGCCCAAGCCCAACACTGCCCAAGCCCAACACTGCAGTACCAAAAAAAAGAAAAAAATAGGTGTTGGGTGGGATTCGAACCGCGGTCTCCCAGCAGGGAAGGCCACGCGCTTACCACTCCGGCAACCAAATCTTTTGTAAATATAACGATAACAATTGTATTTAAACACAAACTTTTTATTATAATAATATAAAAGGCACAATTCCATAGGCATTGATGAGATTTAAACTTAAGATTAATAGTAATATTATGGAGGCTGAATATTTTGAAAGTGGGAGGAAATAATTCAAATCATATTGGGAATATCTAACGGCTTAAATAGATTAAAGAGTAAATTATATAAATCGTTCCTATAGTTTATATAAAATTACGGATTTCGTTTTTAAATTTAAAAAGTTACATGAATGGTCCAATTTTCCAAACTAATTACTCATTTCGTCCTTAATTTGAACGCCCGTTTACTTTTGCCGTTAGCCTGGTCCACGTATAAAACACGTGATGGTATTTTAGTCTTTTTCCAGTCTTCACCTACCTCATTTACCAAACATATCTTAATCTTTAGTTTCAATCACTTGTTCCTTCTCCAAACTATCTATTCTAATTAATCTTTATTCTGATTTACAAGCAGCATGATATTGGTCAACCATACCTTCTTCTTCTTGTTTTTAACATCCGTGGTCGTGTTAGCAACAACCCGGGCAGAAGAAGATGTTACTCATTTTCAAGAATACCTTAGAATCAATACCGCACATCCAAATCCAGACTACTCCACTGTTGTTTCCTTTCTCAATGACTTTGCCAAATCCATTCCAAACCTCACTACCCAGACACTATCTATAACTAAGGAGAATAAGAGTAGTAATAGCAGTAGTAGTATTGTTAATGATAATGATAATGATAATGATTCAGATGATGCTAAAGCTTTTGAAAATTTAAGTATTACTGATATCGGAACTGCTTTGGGGAAACTAGGAGAAAAAGGAGATCTCATAGATTCTTCTTCTGCTGCAGTTAATAGCGATTTGCCTAATTCAAATAATTGACAGTTGGATTTGCCTACAACAGAATATGGTATTAAACATGTCCAAGGGAGTGCTTTCGGTTCTGATTCTCTGGATTTCTTTGATGAATTTGGAGTTGCCTCCGTTGGGAAAGACGACGAAGATAATTTCTTGCATCAGTTTCAAGGGAAACAAGAGAATGTTGATGATTACTCACACCCAAACACCGCCACAGGGGAGCTACAAACGGATCCGAGTAATTGGTAAATGAGGTAGGTGTCACACCCCGCTATAGCGGAAACACGGAATGTGAGAGCTGGAATATCATTACACGGTTATAAGCAAATATAAACGATTCAAGTCATTTCAATTAAAATAAAATAGTTCAAGTTTCAACATTTAAAAGCAACCAAGTAGTTCACGATTTAACTTAAAGTACAAATACAAGTTTCAAAAAAAATTCCCAAAATAGAAAGGTCTTTTCCCAAAGAACGCCTCACGCAACCATAATGACCCTTCCTTGCCATGCATTCCATATGCTTACATTAATTTCCTGAAACATAAGATAAAGTGTCAACTACATAAAGTAGTGAGTGAGTTACAGTGTAGAGTTTTGAGAAAAGTTTCCAAAAATAGAAAGTTGCCAGAAATAGTAAGTTACCAAAAATAGTAAGTTGCAAACATATATTGACGTCATGAGTAAAAGAACGAGTCGACGTTTGAACATATATGTAAATAATAAAGTTTGTACGTACACGAGTAAAGTAATTAAATAACTCGTATAATAAAGTTGTAGCGGAATCCAGGCGCTAAAAGTGTGTATATGCGTATGGGATATGTGTTTAACTAAAAAGTAACTCGTATCAATCACTTGGCATAATATAAGTAGTAAGTATACACTAAACCGATTGTATGGTCCTGAACTAGCCCAAAAATGTTTAATTGATTGAACCTCAGTGTGGTAGTAATATGTACTTGGGACGCTAACCCTTAGTAAGGAGTGACCGCTCCTAAGTATCGATACTCATATGACTAACGGCTGTTGCTAATAGTGTATAATTGAACCTGAACCAAAAACGGGCAATTGAACAAAGTTTCTAAAAACTGTTACGGGCTTATATATCCATCAAGGATTGGTCGCTAACAAGTATCCTAGTTTAGTTAACCCGCTAAGGCAATAACACAAATACGCATAATAGTTTGTAAGTTCCAAGTTTGTACAAGTTCCATAGTTCCAAAGTTTAAAATGTTTCAAAGTTTCAAACAAGTTTCAATAAGTACCAAAAGTATCAAGTTCCAATTGTTCAATAGTTTGCAAATAGTGTAAAAGTTACAAAACATGTAATCTTATGCTTCCCCCAAATAATGTTTAAATGTACAAAAGTAAAAACAATGGGGTTGTAACTCACGGTTTGCGGAGAAGTGAACTCGGAATCGGTCGGAAAGGAGCCGGGAAATCACGGAATGCCTAGAGAATACCAAGATTGTCCAAAAGTTATTATCTTATTAGGTTCTTTATATATAAGAGTTTATGTAACTTTTGTTTATAGTAGAGTGTTAGAGTCATAGTTGTCCAAAAATTGGTCCGAAGCGATTAACGTTATGTTTAGTCCAAAGGTTCAAAGGTGATGTTATTAATATGATAAACATGTTTAGGTTACTGAAATGGTTTAGATTTTCTAACGAAATTTGGGCAGCGCTTCCGCGCCCAAATTTCGTGTCCAAAACCTACCACCATTTCCGCTCACAAAACATGCTTATACACATAATAACTTAATAACTTAATAACGAGTCCATTTAAGTCCATAAAGTCCAAAACAAGTCATCATTATAATAGTTTTTGTTTATCTCAGTCCCATAATAATATCGGTAAAAGTCCAGAACGTATACATAATCTTAAAACGAGTAAAACGACGATTTTTGGGAGGAACAGCAGCTCGGTGCTGCGCACCTAGCTGCTGTCTTTTCCCGTTTTGTGTTTTTCTTGCTAAAAACGTTTTGTGACTTAAAGATTTCGACATGAAACCAGTAGATACTTTATAATATGATGTTTTTACAGTTTTTAAACAACTTTTAACCACAAAGATATAGATCTAAGTATCATTTAGATAAAAATCGTTTTTGTATAAAAAGTGACATAAATCTTTATAAAAACTCATTTTTATTGTTTAGATCTTACATGCAATTAGTAAAAACAGTAAATAAAGGTAAGATTAAGATTTCTACCGAATGAAAAGCTTGGATGATGAGTTTGGTCGGATTTATGCTTCAAAAATCTTTACAAACTTGGTCCTTTTTCGGTATAAACGACACCCCTTTGATTCTTTTGATGGTTGGAACGGTTTATATGGACTAAAAGTGGATTTTGATGGTGGAATGTCTCTGGTTTTCTTGAGTTCTTGAGAGAAAATTAGAGAGAAAAGGATTGTGTGTGTTTTTGTGTGTGTAAAATGATTTAGTAAAATGAAAAAGGAAATGGAAAGGAAAAGGTAATAATAATTCTGCTCTTGGGACTGTTAACTTGCAGTAATGAGTGGTTGAAGTCGTTTTTAATTGGTTGGTGGTTTATAAAAACGAGAAAAGGACTGAAAATGTATTTTTTTTTGAAATCTGCAGCTAGGTGCTGCGCACCTCGCTGATTTTCAGCTTTTCTGATTTTTCGTTTTTACGTTATTGCTTCGTTGGACCTTTTTTGTTAACTGAAAGTTCTTAAGTATGATTTGTTATGAACTTAGGAAAGTTCAATAGGTGTTTTATTGGTATTAGGACTTACATAATTGATTCCGGGAGTTATTCCGACACTAGTTCCGACAAAGTACAGACTCAACAATAACGAACTAGAACAAAGTGAACACGATAAAAGAGTAACTAGATAATTGAACCGATATAATAACTGAACAAGTACCTGATTTTTAGACGGTTGTCACATCATCCCCGGGTTGAAAGAAATTTCGCCCCGAAATTTGACTCGTCACATCAGGTAGAAGTATCTTTGAACAAATGAGGATACTTTTGACGTATCTGGTCTTCACGTTCCCATGTGAATTCATGACCACGTCGGGAGTTCCAACGAACCTTGACAATAGGAACACGGCTTTGTCTGGGTTGCTTGACCTCTCGGTCTACAACCTCAAGCGGTTCCTCGATGAAGTTGAGCTTGTTGTCGATCTTGACCTCGTCGAGTGGGATGACGATGGTCTCATCGGATAGGCACTTTTTCAAGTGTGAGACATGGAACACGTTATGAACATTGGAAAGAACTGGCGGGAGTTGGAGTCGGTAGGCTACTGGACCAATACGCTCGATGACTTCAAACGGTCCGGTGTACCTGGGGCTCAGCTTACCGCGCTTCCCGAAGCGAACTACCCCTTTCCATGGCGATACTTTTAGAAGTACCCGATCGCCGACCTGGAACTCGAGGGGTTTTCTTCGGTTATCGGCATAGCTCTTTTTCCGAGTACGGGACGTCTTCAGTCGCTCCCTGATGGTGGTGATCTTGTCGATGGTTTCTTGAACAATATCGAGCCTTGTAAGCTGTCGATCACCAGCTTCTAGCCAACAAAGCGGCGATCGGCACTTGCGTCCATATAAGGCCTCGAACGGAGCACACTTAATGCTTGCGTGGTAGCTGTTGTTGTACGAAAACTCGACTAATGGAAGATGAGTATCCCAGCTTCCTCCAAAGTCGACTACACATGCTCTAAGCATATCCTCAAGCGTTTGGATCGTCCTCTCGCTTTGACCGTCGGTCTGAGGGTGGTAGGCTGTGCCAAGATCTAGTCGCGTTCCGAGGGATTTCTGAAGTGCGTTCCAAAAGCGAGACGTGAACCGACTATCTCGGTCAGAAATGATGGAGAGAGGTGTACCGTGGCGAGAGATGATCTCGTTGATGTAGATTTGTGCGAGTTTCTCCATCGAGTGGGTTTCTCGTATCGGCAGGAAGTGAGCAGACTTAGTCAAACGGTCCACAATTACCCAAATTGTGTCGTTACTCTTTGCCGTCCGGGGTAACTTGGTGATGAAATCCATGGAAATTTGCTCCCATTTCCACATAGGAATCTCCGGTTGTTGTAGAAGTCCTGAAGGTTTCTGATATTCCGCCTTGACCTTGGAGCAAGTGAGACACTTGGCTACGTACAAGGCGATATCTTTCTTCATGCCCGGCCACCAATAATACTCCCTAAGATCCTTGTACAACTTGTCCGAACCGGGGTGGATGGAGTATCGGGAACGGTGGCCTTCATCCAGAATTAGCTTACGAAGATCCTCGGACTTCGGAATCCATGCTCGGCCCTTGAAGTAGTGGATCCCGTCGGATTTGAGTTCGAACTCCTGCTCATGATTGTGTAAGGTCTCTCCCTTTAAGTTCTCGGGCTTCAACGCTTCTCGCTGAACCTCGGCGATTTGCGTTTGAAGGTTAGTCTGAATCTGGATACCTAATGCTCTAACTCGAGATGGTTTCACCCTTTCCTTCCGGCTAAGGGCGTCTGCTACTACGTTCGCTTTACCCGGGTGGTATTTGATCTCGCGATCGTAGTCACTCAGCAGTTCGATCCATCTCCTCTGTCTCATGTTGAGCATCTTCTGGTCTAGGATGTGTTGGAGACTCTTGTGATCCGTGAAAACCGTGCACTTAGTCCCATACAAGTAATGTCTCCAGATCTTTAGTGCAAAAACGACTGCTACCAGCTCTAAATCGTGAGTAGTGTAGTTCTGCTCGTGAACCTTGAGTTGTCTTGAGGCGTAGGCGATGACTTTGTCTTTCTGCATAAGGACGCACCCAAGTCCTTGATGGGATGCATCGCAGAATACTACAAAGTTGTCCGTACCCTCTGGTAAAGACAAGATGGGTGCGTGACAAAGCTGGTGCTTAAGCTTCTGGAAGGATTCCTCTTGCTTCGTACCCCAAACAAAATCCTTATCCTTCTGAGTGAGTTCGGTGAGTGGCTTAGCGATCTTCGAGAAATTCTAGCCGGCCAACCCTAGGAATTGACGAATTTCCTTAGGAGTTGTCGGGGCTTGCCACTTCTCGATCGCTTCTATCTTAGCCGGGTCCACATGGATCCCTTCTTGGTTGACCACATGACCAAGGAAATGTACTTCTCGGAGCCAGAATTCACACTTAGAGAATTTGGCGTACGGTTTCTGTTCTCGGAGGAGTTCTAGAATGAGTTTCAGGTGTTTCGCGTGATCCTCCTTGTTTCTCGAGTAGATAAGAATATCATCAATGAACACGATCACGAATTTGTCCAGGTAAGGTCTACACACCCGGTTCATTAAGTCCATGAACACTGCTGGTGCGTTGGTTAGACCGAATGGCATGACTAGGAATTCGTAATGACCGTAACGAGTACGAAAAGCGGTCTTTGGAATGTCGGTCTCACTGACACGAACCTGATGATAACCCGAACGGAGGTCGATTTTCGAGAAGTAAGTTGCACCCTGCAACTGGTCGAAGAGGTCATCGATGTATCGGTTCTTGACGGTCAGCTTGTTCAGTTCACGGTAGTCGATGCACATACGAAAGGATCCGTCTTTCTTTTTAACGAAGAGTATAGGGGCTCCCCAGGGTGACGAGCTAGGACGAATAAGACCATGATCCAAGAGTTCCTGAAGCTGTTTAGACAGCTCTTGCATCTCCGGTGGGGCTAGACGGTACGGTGTCCTAGCGACCGGTGCTGCACCAGGAATGAGGTCTATCCGGAATTCCCACTTGTCGATGCGGAGGTAACCCGGGCAAATCTTCGGGAAAGACTTCAGGGTGATCCTTGACTACTGGGATATCATGAATACGGATCTCCTTGGGTTTACGTTCCACAACGTGAGCAAGAAATGCGTCACAGTCCTTCTCGAGGTACTTACGCATTTTGATGGACGACACGAGACGGAGTGAACGTCCGGGTTTGTCTCCTTGAACGATTAAAGTTTCAGAGTCGGAAAGAGGAATGCGAATGAGTTTGTCAAAACAGACGATCTCGGCTCGGAAACGAGAGAGCCAGTCCATTCCGACGAT
>CAJVGC010000592.1:11341596-11364442 GCA_910822075.1 Senecio squalidus
CTACTCTCTATCCCAACTTTTGAAATTTTGTGTCCCAGTACAATTCCCTCTCGAACCATGAAATGAAATTTCTCCCAGTTTAGGACCAAGTTTGCTTCCTCGCATCTTCCCAACATCTGATCCAGATTCTTCAAACAAGCATCGAAAGAATCTCCGAACACTGAAAAATCGTCCATGAACACCTCCATTTTCTTCTCCACCATGTCCTGGAAAATGGCTAGCATACACCGTTGAAAAGTGGCTAGTGCGTTGCATAAACCAAAAGGCATCCTCGGATAAGCGTATGTTCCGAACGGGCATGTGAAGGTGGTCTTCTCCTGATCTTCGGGAGTGATAGGTATCTGAAAGTACCCCGAAAATCCATCCAGGAAACAGTAGAACTCATTCCCTGCTAGTCTTTCGATCATCTGGTCCATGAATGGTAGTGGAAAATGGTCCTTCCTGGTGGCTTCGTTTAGCTTGCGGTATTCGATGCAAACTCTCCATCTGGTGACCGTCCTTGTTGGTACCAGGTCATTCTTGTCATTCATCACCACAATCATACCTCCTTTCTTTGGAACACAGTGAATTGGGCTCACCCATGGACTATCTGAAATTGGGTAAATAATTCCTGCATCCAACAACTTAACAACTTCCTTCTTAACGACATCTGTCATATTCGGATTTAGCCGCCGTTGTCTTTGAACAACGGGTTTTATGTTATCAAGAAAATTAATTTTATGTTTGCAAAACTCAGGGCTTATTCCGGGTATGTCAGATATTCGCCAAGCAAAGGCCTTTTTATGACCTTTAAGGACTGTCAATAATCGAGCTTTTTTGTCACCCGAACGTGATGACGAAATAACAACTGGTAGTAAATTGGTACCTTCAAGAACAGCATACTCTAAATGTACCGGTAGTTGCTTCAGCTCCAAGTCGGTAGGTGGTTCTTCAATTGAAGACTTTATCCTCATGCTCTGGTCCAGATTTAATTCCTCTTTAACTTCAACCTCCACTTCTTCGATCTTCTCGTCCTTCAGTTCCTCCTCCAAGCTCGCTTCTATCTCGAGAATTTCCTGCCAATCTAAATCATCAAACACATCAATTCGAAAACAGGTTTCATCAGTAGAATAAGAATGGGTCATGGCTCTATCTAATGTAAAAACAATTCTCTCTTCCCCAACCCCCACTGAAATTTGCCAATTTTTCACACGAATAATTTCGTCATCTGTGTTTAGGAATGGTCGTCCAAGGATTAGTGGAACAGTGACATCTTCATCCATCTCTAGAATCACAAAGTCAACCGGGAAGGTGAATTTTCCTACGTTTACTAGCATGTTCTCAGCAATTCCTAATGGGTATTGAAATGAACGGTCGGCTAGTCGGATACTCATCCTAGTGGGTTTTAACACTCCTAGGGCAAGTTTAGCATATAATGAATAAGGCATTAAGTTTATGCTAGCTCCTAAGTCCGCCAATGCGCTGCAACTGTATGTATTGCTGAAGTTACACTGGATCAAAAAACTCCCTGGGTCATCCAACGTGGGTGGCATCGTGTTTTTCACCAAGGCTGAACATTCTGCGTTTAAGAACCCGACTTACTCCTCTGATGACTTTCCATTATCTGTGACCAACTCCTTGATGAATTTAGTGTAGTTTGGCATCCCTGCAATCAAATCAACAAGAGGAACATTAATATTAACAGATTTAATCATATCACATAATTTACCGTACTGCTACTTCATTTTCGCCTTTCTCAATCGTTGAGGATATGGGATACGTGGCTTATAAGCTTTGATTGGAACTTCCTCCACTGGTGCAGGTGTTTTAGCCTTTGATTGAACTGGTGGTGCCTCGTCCTCATCGTCCTAGATCTCGATATCATCTACAACTGGTTCTGTAGTGGAAGGTGGCGTCCTGTCTGACAGTGTCTCTCCGGTTTCTTCTTGATCTCTTCTGTTAGCATGTCCCGAGCGTGTGGTAATTGCGTTTACGTGCTCGTCTCTGTGTTTTGGACATTGCGGTATTCCTTCGTTTCTTCCAGGAGGTTGATATTTCGGCACCTGATTGTTAGAACTGTTTCCCTAGTTCTGTGGTCGTGGATTCTGCTGCGTATTGCTCGGTAATTGGCCCGGTGGCCGGTTTGAGTTCCGCTCGTTCATCATATCGAATCTCCTCTCCAAGTCTTGCATTGCTGCATGTTGATTTCTCTGCCCTTGCTCGATGTGATCATTTAATACTTTCAATTGATTACTAAGAACGTCATTCTTCGAGTTTTGGGTGTGAATAAACGATTTCATTAGATCCTTCAAGCTTTGATCTTCATCTTCGTTCTTCGGTGGATCGTATCTTTGTCGTGGTGGGAATCATGTATTGTTCCTTTGCCATCCGTTTTCTCCATTGTCACCCCGGTTGTAGTTACCTCCGCGGTTTTGCCAATTCGTTCCTCGATTAGGATAGCCATACTGTGCGTAGTTGGCATCCTCCACTTGTCGATCGCACTCACTAGCGTAGTGAGGTCCTCCGCATCCTTCACACCCATTCTTGACCAAGTGCATGTCTTTCTCTATCCTTCCCATGCGTTTATCAATCTTGTCCGCTAATGACTTGACTTCTTGAACGACAGAGGATATTTCGTTGTTACTCTCAACTTGAGCAACATGGCCTCTATGTTTTCGGCCTCGACCGTCATCTCAATATTCCCTTGATAGGTTTATGACTAGCTTGTCCTCCATTAAGTTGTATGCTTCGTTAGTGGTCTTGTACATAAAATCTCCTCCTCCGGCTAGATCCAATTTGTTTTGTGACTCCTTGGTTAATCCGTAAAAGAAAATCTCTATGATGTTTTCCTTGCCCAGACCGTGACCGTAACAACTACTCAGCATCTCCTTCATTCTAGCCCATGCTTCAGTAGATGTCTCTCCATCTTCTTGTCGAAATCCTCTGATATCTCTAAGTAACTTCCTACCCAAGGCGGGTGGGAAAAATCGTTTGATAAAGGCTTCGCGCATTTGTGCCCATGTTGTTATTGAATTTTCATCTAGCTCTTCGAACCAAACCTTCGCATCTCCGGTGAGAGACGAAGGGAACAACCTCAGCTTGACACTATCGCTCTTACCTTAACCGTATTTGAACATCTCACATAGCTCGTTGAATTTGGCCATGTGTTTATGCGGATCTGAATTGTATCGCCCATCTAAAGTATTGTCTTGGATCATCTTGAGATGGTGACCCTTGACAACGAAATCGTCACCCAAGTCCGGGGTGGTGATTGCCGACCCTCGGGTGGGTGGCAGTGCTACAGCTGCGGCCCGTCGGTGCATTGGCATGTCCAAAGGATCCATAGCTGGTTGCGGTTCCGGTTTGTTTTCAAAAGTTATCTCTTCAACCTCCGGCTCTGTAGCGCTTCCTCCTCCTTCTGAAGATGTAATATCTTCAAATTTTACTGGCGAGAACGGTCCAAAACCTGGTGGTGTCTGAACTAATAAGTTTCCTTTCCTCTTGCCTCGCTTCTTTGATACTCCTGGATTTGACTTTGGACTTGCGAGTGGTAATCCCGAAGCCCTTGTGTTCATCCACTACCTGAATACCTACAAAGATATAAACAAGAAAAGCGTAAAACGTACCGGTGTAATGACAATTAAAAGTAACTCTCAAGTAAATAAATACTCAAAAGGATTGTATCACAAGTTCGAAACAAAAACGAAAAATCAGTCCCCGGCAGCGGCGCCAAAAACTTGATGTGTAAAATCTAGTCTTAAATTTAACCTACTATTTCACGTAATTACACACTCATAGGCAGACGACCTATTCGTATGTAATATAGTTTAAAAGCAAGTAAAGATTCGTTCGCAGGTACTAATTTTGTTTTAGATTTCGAATTAATAATACTGTTTTGGTTTTTTGGGGATTTTTATTGTAACAAAAGATTGAGTAAAATTTGCAAAGTAATAAGTAAAAAGTGATTAATAAAAATCGAGTGAGAAAGTAATTGAAATTATCAAATATTGGAGAAAATAGACTTGTTTGACACTTCACTTATTTTCCATTTAAGTCTACGAAATTGATTGAATATAAAACTTCTAAGATATAACAAAAGTCCTCTCGAATCTTTTATTAACTTTAACTATCTCTAATTATAATGTTCCCCTCGAATACAGTTATAATTATTAATAATCAAGCGTTAAGTAACAAGCCGGTATTTAGATATTTAACCTTATAGAGTTTCCTCTCGAATAAGTCCTCTAAATATTAAGTCCTCTCGAATCTTAACAACTAGACTCACTCATTTAAGTTTAATTATTTAAGTTGATATTATTAGGTCCTCTCGAATCATAATAATTTTAAACCAATTAAAGACCGATAGATTATTTCGTATAAATTATTTAACCTATCTAGATTCCTCTCGAATACCTAGAATGTTGATTAACTAACTTATATATAAACAACATAATAATAATATTTTAAAATTTAGACAAATAAGGATTTTCGGTTAAAAACAAATACCTAAAACAATCAATATCGAAAACGTAAACTTCAAATAAGATCCATAAATCAAACAAGCGTAAAAATAGTTTAGCTACTCATGATAGTGTTAAAACTAGCAAATAAAAGAGTAGAAAACATTCTGAAAAATAGTCTAAAAAGGGAAAGAAAAAACAAACTAAGAAACCGCAAACTTGTCGTGACCGACGTTGAACAAAAACTGAATTCCTAGCTCAAATCCTTGCCTCCAAACGAATCTCCAGCTTCCAATACTTGAGAATAATAATTTATGATTTTTCTGGATGTTTTGGGGTTGTATTTATAGGCAAAAATCGATAAAATTCGTGTTTGAGTCGAATTCTAATATTGCTGAAAATCCAATGAGAATGTCGCTATGCTTGCTTTCTTTTATTCAGCCGTGAAAAACAACGCCCCCCCCCCCCTCCCTTTTTAATTAATTGTCTGCTGCCTTCCAGTCCAACCCACTTGAATTGGTTGAAGCCCAACAAGCCTAACTTAAAATCTAGTCCAATAGTATGATGGTGGTGGACGTTTCTTTGATTTTGAGAATTGGTGTTTTTATTTATTTATTTTCTTTTGTCCATGCATGCTCCCACAATATTAATTCATTTTGTTTTCTTTTCTTTTCTTTTATAACGTTTATTCCGTACATTACATACCTCGAACCATCTTTTAACGTATTATTCATCATTTCTTTGTTTAAAAGTCCACTTTACCGTCACATTCAACCTATCACTTGAATCAAACACTTTCACACAATTAAATGTAAAATTTCTATCATATCCATCATGATTAAATACGAAAATGACCAAATATCGCATATAAATAACTATATAAATATGCGATATCAATTATTCAAGAAAAATTTAAAAAAATTAATATCTCCGCGTCATCGTGCAAATATATTACTAGTCTTAACTATATTATAAAGAATCTTCTCGTACTCTTAATCCCTTAAAATTTAAGTAATTGAAATTATTTATTTACCCTTATTCAATTCAAACACATAGAAATAATAATGAAGTTAAATTATTTATTTATCATTTGCTCATTAAATTCGATATATTTATGATTTATTACATAATAGTGCATTTAAGGTTTTTTTGAATTCTATGTTTTAAGGAAGTTAACTTTTTTAGAGAAATATATTTAAAATATTCAGTTTTATATATAAAAAAGAAGTTAATATTTGAATCCAGAATTAATTTTTGGTATTTTATTTTTTTCCCCAGTATATGAATAAGTCAGATTGGACGGGGTTAACATTAAGAAATAAGAAGAGATATTGTTTTAACATTTTAAATTTCGAGATAAATGTATTAAAATCCGAACAACTACTAATAATATTCTTGCCACATTATTTCAAAGATAAATTGTTTGTAGTTTGTAGTATTTGCAAGATTTGTTATATTTATTTTGCTAGAAAATGTTATGATGGTTGTTTATGTTGCTTTTGTAGACAGATCATGTTTAAATGTTTGTTAAGAGATATTAAACAACTTTTCAGGTTTTTTTAAGTTTTAATTCTTTAATAAATATTAGTGTTGATTATACGGTTTAGTTGATAATCATCTCTGATAATTATATAGTTTTTTGTGAAAAAATTAAAAGATAGATATAAAATACAAATAAAATACAATACAAATTAAAATACATAATAAAATGATAACAATATGTTTATTTTTTATTTATGTTGTATAGTAAAGTATTTGTAAATATTTATCATTTATGTCTCAAACTACCAAGAAACTTATATTATAAAACAGATTTTGTATTATGTTTGATACGTATTAAAAAATGCAAAGATAAATAGACATATCAATAATCTCTATAAAACATATAACAATTCAAAACCCATCAATCTTAAATAAACATTTGAGAGAGTAAACATAAAACGTGAAAACTTGAATACAATCATGGTAAAATGGTCATTTGATATAACTAACTGAAATAAGTTAATCCTAATGGACTAAAAAATTACTAGTGTATAATGTTTATAAATAAAGAGTGTGTGGTGTACTTTCAAAATCAAAAGGATTAAACATGTTCTATTTGTCAAATCGTAAGAAACATATTTGTAATTATCTCTACTTTATATTTTGTTATACATATATGATTTTACCAAATGGGCTAATAACATAGAATAAGTCGAATTAACCAAATAGGTTGAATGACTAAAGATAAAATTTTCCGAATGGTCGAAGGATAAATTAATAGAAGGTGTAATTTTATTAATAGCCAGAATAGATAATGTTACCCCATATTGTCAAACTTAGTAGAGGAAATGGTTGAACGAGAAACAATTATAGAAACTCTTTTTATGCCTCAAATTGTCAAACTAAATTTTTTTACCTTAAAATTCATATTATAACACGAACGACCAAATAAGAAAGTATTATACTTAATATAAAGCCGGAAGTAACGAATAAAAACTATCGAAACTCATTGCCATATCAATAATTCTTTTCCATCCCGAAAGGTGAGCCGAAAATCGTTACCGCATAATTTGTTTTGGCCCCAAAGACCGCCCATAAACTATTACTCTCACGACATAAATCACGAGACGAATTGAAAACTACAAAAACTCATATCGCACTACAACTTTTCGTCGCCGCTGCATCGCGCGGGTTCTATACTAGTACATTATAAAGCATTTGTGTATAATGTGTTGAAATTTAAGTATGATAAAATTACTAAATTATCCTTCTAATTAATCAATTAAAATTATAACTCTATAACACACTTATCATATACATTTAAAAATTTAGAATAATTGAGTTTTTCTTTCTTTTACAAATTTAAAACAATCAATTTTATTGTATAAAATTTCAGATAAGTTGAGTTAATGTTTAGAATTTTTAACTAATTAAATGTTTATAAATCGAAGATCTTGATCATTCGTAAAATTATTTGTAATAAAATATGTACCACCGAAAAAAATTATTCATCGAAAATTCAAACAATTTACTATTACCGCGGCATCGCACGAGTATATTACTGGTAAAATACAAAAGAAATGATAATTGCAGTTTTTAAAAATATGATTAGAACATTTATATGTATATTAATTAGTTATTTTCTCTATTATTAACGGAATCCCAACTTCATTTATGAAAATAGAAGTTTTTAATGAGTGTAATAATCTATTAACTATAACCCTAAAAGTATTGTTAACAAAATCCTCTATTTAATAACAAAGAATAATTGAGTGTTTATGTGACAATCCTCTAGTTTTATCAAATAAGTCTTTATTCCGCGTGACGTAATTTTGTAAAGAGTATAATCTTTTCTTGTGTTTCCGTGTCATCATTAATTATTTATTCATAGGTTGCAAATTAATGACTATGTTTAAATCAATTGTTTAAATCATAAGGTAAATATCAGGAACCTCTTAACATCGATTATGCAAATTATTCTAACTATTTTAGAAGTTACTAGTTTGGTACCCGCGTATTGCGGCGGCGGACAAAAATGAATATTTTACAAGGTTTCATTAATTAATATCACTACGTAAACTAAATACATAAAATGATAAATATAAAAAAAGGAAAAAAAAATTTAAACTACAATGATAATGTGAAAAGTGAAAATATAAAATGTATTCAAAAGAATAACATTAACTATTGAAACACCATGTAATTAATTTATTATGTAAAACTTTTAGATAGACAACATGTGAGGTGTATAATATGTCCTATTTTTTGCAGCTGCACTAAAACATTTGTGTTTTCATATGATATCTCTTTTGACAAAGCGACACAGAAATGTTTATCAGAAGATAGATTACGTACTTATGTGTAATAATCAAGGGAACATTGTTCATGTTGTTTTAAACATTGTTGCTCAAAGTATTGTTGTTGATGGTTGGGGCAAATGTTGATTTGAGCATTGTTTCTTGAGGTAGTGTTTAGGCTTTGTGCAATGATGTTAAGGAAAAGAAAAAAAAACAACACAATCAAAAAGCACACTCAATAAAGAAGAACTACATAAACCAAAAATAAGATATATACATCAAACCCAAAAGACCCGTTGACCTAAGAAAATTTTAAGAATTAAAAACCTTCATTATGTCGTAGATCCAAGTAGACCAACTAGCACCCTGTTTGGAGAATATGTTCTAGATCCATACGAGAGAAAGTCGCTTAACCAGAGGAAAGAGGTCATCACTCATCCCGTATTTTGAGGTACTAATCAATTACCGTTTATCTTGATTTTTATCGCTTTAGTTTGACCCATTGATTTTCCATTGTGATTATTCATGCTTTATTTGATTTGTTGTTTCGTCCTCCGTGACGGAAGCTTTTTAGTTTCCTAAGTGCCAATTAGTTAATAATCTCGTATGATTAAGTTAGGGTGTTTATGCCTTCGATTATGGAATAAGATTAACGTTATTAATATTACAAGTTGGTCCTTTCTAACGAGTCAAATCCGTCCCTAAGTTGCTATCGTACACGTACTAAACAACTGGAAGAATCAAACATCGAAAATCTACCCAAAAACCACACCACTGCGCCGGAGTTGGTGCTCACTGCAACACAATGTGTAGCTACTGCGCCGTAGTGCGGGCTTCGGACATATTATTCCAAAACGTCTTTTTCACTTTTTTGGAGATCCACAATGTTACAAACATGTGATTTGGGTCTGGAAATTACCTATTAAGTGGGTATTTGACCATGATCTAGATCTAAGACGATGTTCACTTCATCTCTCATCCTATAGTCACTCTTTTACATTTCATTCCATCACTTTTCTTTCATTTCAAACCCCATTTCTCTCCATACTCTCTCAATTTCCTGAACTATGAGGAAAAATATCACATATTTGGGTGAGTTTTCAAGCTAAAAGATCCATACATCACCTTCCATCAACATCTTCTTTGATTCTTCTTCATTTGGTAAGTTTTTCTCCATGAAATCTTCATCTTTTACCATTCTTCTTCTAAGTTATTTAGAGGTTTCTAACATATGTTTTCTTGTGGGTTACAAGGTTTCATCTCCTTCCACTTTCATCCTCCATATCCGAGATTTCATCTACCACCTTGAAGATGTACTCATCTTGAGTTTTTGGTAAGAAATCTTCCACCTACTTCTCTATTTTTTCTATTTTAAGCTCTTAAACTAATGGTGCGTGTTTTTGTGTGTCTGTAGTTGGTTTTCTCATCACCACCACCATAGGAGCTCATATTCCGGGTCCATTTTCGTGATTTTGTTTCGGTGATTTGTTGAAATTTGTGGAGGTCTTCGGTACTTTCTAAGTTTCCCTTAATTTCTCTTACGTTTTCCTTAATAAATCTTTAAATTTAGTTAAGTAACATGTAAAATGGATTAATATGGATGAAAACCTAATTATTTAACATATTACACATAAAATCTTCATCTTATAAGTTATTAGTTAATAGTAACATAAAATGGTGTAATTATGAAAATAAGTTTATATAACGGTGGATTATTCGTAAAAGATGTAATAATAGTAAAATTAAACCGTCATCGAACTTATCGGAATTATTGGACTCTTTGGACTTTTCGAACTATTTTGGACTAAATAAGTTATAGTATGACGTTTTAACACTAATTAGTATTATAAGTATTATTTATGTAAACTTCACATATTTAACATACATAAACTTCTATATATGAAATCTTATGTAATATAACTTATTATTATGTAAAAGTTACCTATTTAGTATATATAACCTTATATACATATTTATGTAATACAACTTTGGACATATAACTTATTATCATTAAAACTTATTATAAAGTTACGATTCCTAAAACGTTTCAAAGAAAAAGTCTAAAAAAACTTACTTTGAACATTTCGAATACATATAAGTACATTACTATATGTAAAATAGTATATATTGACAAATAGACGTCTTTAAGCTCAAAGATGTAATCGCAATCATAAACATATTTCTTATTATGATAAACTTTAAACTTATATATTTTCGACAAACGTACTTTTTACTCAAAATGCGATCGTAATCTCTAACTTCTAATAGTAAATTATAACTTTCGTTAAACTTATATAAAAGTGTTTTTAACCTTTAAATACTCGAAATATTTAAGTATAATTTTAAATATGCTTAAATTCTTCAAATGTTGACTTTATAGTTTACTTTGACTCCTTATTTCTGATCGTCGACTGTGATCGAAGTCACCTATCTTATTACGTTGATTTTGGTTAATTTCGACTAAACTTCGGTTTTCAGTATTCAATCTTCTATAGTTACCTCCTATTCGTCGGTAACGACTCGAAATGTTATTCTTTAAAAATGTAATATAACGTTAATTTAAAAATGGCGAAATCGCACTAGACTTATAGAAGTACTTGGACTTATGTAGAGCACTTAGGCGTTGGAGTGATATCTCTTAGTTGTCATCCCGACACTGTCGTTATTGCTTTCAGTGAGTTATTCGAGCCCCTTTTACTGTTTTACTTTGGGCTAGAAAACTTAACTGAAACTTGTTATTATTATAGTCTTGTTTGTCCAGTGGATCAGAATTTCCTTAGATTATATGATCATTAGGCCTTGTTAGGCCCCTCTGTTATACATGTTAACTTTATGAGCCTCGATTTCATATATATATATATATATATATATATATATATATATATATATATATATATATATATATATATATATATATATATATATATATATATATATATATATATATATATATATATATATATATATATATATATCTATATGGGTTTGACCGAACCCTCATTACTCGATAGGATGTCCCTATGAGTGGATGTTATGCCCGGTTGTGATTATTTGTTTCCTTTGGTTGATCACCTTAGGATTGGGGTTATTTATTGTGGTTATGATCAGGTGTATGTTTATCTAGGCAATATATGCCGCACTATGGTTGTTAAACAAAGTTTGTTTGGAAATTTATCACTAATCTTTATGTTTAAAATGGGTCACTTTCAAACTTATAATGCGAATAATTCACTAACATGTTGTTGATGTCGTTTTATCGCTTTTCAGGAGTTTGAGGTTGAGGATTGCCTTTGTTCATGCCATGCTTTTGTTATGCGGATCGTTGATTATTTATTTGGAACTTGTTTTGTATGATGTAGTTCCTAGGTGATTCGTATATTTGATTTGATATTGTATTAGAGAAGATTACATTCTATTGTAAACTTTTGGCATTGTAAACTTTTGGCATGATTTATTTATGATGGTGTATTTTTTTTGTTATGGTTGTTTGTTGTAACCTTGACTCCTGATATCATAAACTATACACCTCGTTTTTTGCGCTTGAGCGGGGTGTGACATCACTCCTTATGACTTGTAATTGATTTAGAGGAGAGTGAACGATTTTATTTCTCCATTTTTATACCAACCAAAGCATAACATACAAGACTCTATGAATAATCTTTGCAACCTTGGAGAACCTATAATCGATAAACGAGCATGAAGAGATGTCCTTTAACGTCATCAGGTCCAACAGAGAGAGTCCCCACCAGCTCTTATTCTTTAACCAAGCCGGCTTTAAGAAAAGGCAGATGAAAATACGATGTTGCAAGGACTCTTATCAGATTTACAAAATGGACATAATGTTAAAGAAACCGAAACTCCACGTTTTAGAAGATTTGGCATAGTCGAAAGACGTCAAAGCCACAAGCCAAATAAAGTCGCGCTTTAATCTTTTGTGGGACCAACGAGTTCCAAGTATGATATGGCGAAATCAGAACAAGTCCGCCGAGACTCCTTTGAATCAAGTATGATAATGAAGTTTTTCATTGTATAAAACAAACTCTACTATGACATAAGGCCTTTTAAAGTTTAAGAATGAAAGAAATTTTAATTAGGATTAAATAAATTTTATATTAATGATGATTTTGAGAGGGTTCATAAACTTAGACCTTTTTAAAGACATGATAAACCTTTTTTTAATTATGTATATTTAGATCCTAGACGTGTTATTTATTATAAAGGTACCATAAAAGATGTACAAAAATCAATTTTAGGTGCAAGACTATGTCATGTTGATGTTTATACACTTAATTCATTTTCTTAATATCTTGTGATTTTTTAAACCGTTGTTAATCAGTTATTTTTTCTATGACATGACTTTCAATACAGTAATATTTAATTAAAATCTTTATGATAATGTCTCCTGTCTAAGGATGGTTTGAATGTAGCGTATTTGTATCCATATCTATTAATATTTTCGTCATTAATATTCATATCTATTTGAAACAAAATTCATTAATTCATATCAATATCCATTGGATTAAGCGGGTTGAATATTATAAAAAAAATGTATTAGGATAAATATCAACTTAAAATTAGAGTTCAAAATATATATTTTATTACATATAAAAGTACAATAAAATAAATGAAATTCGTTTATCATAATTTAATGTTTGTTACACATTAATGTGATAAATTTAATTAAAATAAGTATGTATTAAACTATTAATTGTAATTAAGATGTACTATACGAAAATTATGTTGCTATTTACTAATTTCTTAGATAAAGTGGAAGTTAACGTTTAGTTTGTTTATTCTAAACGTATTATAAGGTAATTACTTATTCATAATTATGTATATATAGTTATTTCGGATGATAAATGGATCATCTACGAATGGAAAACCGTCATCCATATTCAATCCACTAAAAAACTTCATCATCCATGTTGGGATTAAAACTTAGTTAAAATAGTTTTAGTTACATTAATACTGCTTGGTTAATACTGTTCAGTTAGTATTGTTACCTTTATACTACATGAAGATCATTACTATTGCATGAAAGACAGTTACTACGGCTGAAGATCACAAGTCAGTTACTATTGGGGTTACTACTGAAGATGCTCATTACTTCTGCCCTTTGGTGTTTCTACTGCTTGAAGATAATTATAGAATTATCTTGTTCCGCAAGTTTAGTAATTCTAATTAGAATTGAATTGTAATTGTATTTAGACGTTTCCTATTATAGATAGGGTTAGCCTCAAGGTCTATATATAGATCCTTGTAAACAGAAAAACACGTGTATTGATTCATTATTATTTTTCAATATATTGAGGCTTAACATTCGACATTCATTATTGTTATTCATTAGTTTTTACTTAATACAATAGTTGTTTGATCGTAAAACTTGTAATATCAATGTGTTCATCCGCTGCTAAACTTCCTTAATAATCAAGATCTTGGTTTAATCATACTTTGGGTTTACATAACCTAAACGATCCTGACAAGGAGTATCAGAGCACATGAGGTGCTCAAGATCCATTGATCTACAAGTTTCTAAGAAGTCTCAACAAGAAGAAATCAATCAGCAATCATGACAGACGTGCTAGTCAACAAAGTTCTTGTACTCAACAGCAACGACTTTGACCTCTCGAAGCTACGTATCAAACAACACATACTGCTATATGACTATGCAGTATGGGATGTTATTGTTAATGGTAACAAAGAGATTCCCAATCTCTCAGCTGATGGATTGCCTGGAACTGTTACTCGTCCCACAACTGATCCAGAGAGAAGAAAGAATCAAACATAGATAAAGGCTATGAGTATCCTTCTTATTGCTATTCCCAACGAATACCAATCTCAATTTGAAGGATACAATGATGCTAAGTCTTTATGGGAAGCCTTGGAGAAGAGATTCAGCGGAACTAAGAATACAAAGAAGAATAAGAAGGCTCTTCTCAAGCAAGAGTATGAAAACTTCAAGGCATTGAAGGAAGAGAGAATGACTCAAACATTCGATAGATACAAGAAGCTTACTGGAGAGCAAGGTAGTGCAGGAGTCAGAATTGATAAAGTTGATATCAATAGAAAGTTCATAAGATCATTGGGTGATGAATGGATTACCTATACTCTCTCATACAGACAGGGTGATGTTTTGGAGGAGATGGAGCTAGATGATCTCCACAATCATCTAAGAGTTTTTGAAGTTGAGGTTGAAGCAAAGAAGCCAAGCAGCAACAATAACAGTATTAACAATTTTAATACTACTCATCACACCTTCTGCTGGAACAACTCATCATGAATGTTTAGAAGATCTATCCTTTGAAGCTTTTATTTCACGAAGCTCTTGCTTAACCAATGAAGATCTGAAGCAGATTCATCAAGATGACTGGGAAGAGATGGATCTCAAGTGGCATATGGCCATGCTTTAATTGAGGGCAAGGAGGTTTGTCAACAGAACTGGCAGAAGATTCAATCCAAGAAACAACGACAGAGTTGTGTTTGACAAAAGTAAAGTGAAGTGCTATAACTGTGGTGAACCATGTCACTTTGCAAGCGAGTGTAAAAACAAGACAAAGCTCAACAGCTCAAGAAACACACAAGAAAATACATCAACAACACTAATCACGCAAGATGTATTTGGATATGATTGGAATGACCTAGCAGAAGAAAACAGTCAAAACAGAGCATTAATGGCGTTTGTGATTGATAATGCTCCTGTTTTTACTTCAAAGGTTGTTAATACGGAAGAAGTTGATACTAGTGCAACTTATGTTTCTACTGTGTGTGTTTCTACTGTGCCTGTTTCTACTGCTCCATATGAATATATTCTTGGATACGTCTGGGATGAAGATGATCAAGAAACAACTGACGAATCCAAGCTCATTCAATCCTTGATGGCTGAGGTAAATACCAAACTTTGTTCTATTGGTTGTAAGGAAGTCATGCGTAAATATAAAAATCATAATCAATTGTTATGTGACTCAATTAGAACATTAGAAGAACAAATAAGATCAACTGCTAGGGGTATAGAAAATCTAGAAAATCAAATTAAGTCGTATAAAGCTAATGAGTTAAGTTATCAGGAAAAGATTAATTTGGTTGAATGGCAGAGAGATGATTTGTTAGTTAAGCTTCAGGATGCTAGGGAGGACATTAAAAGACTAGCTAAAGAAAAAGATAAAGTTGAGTTAAATGTAGGGAAACTAGAATTTGCTTCAAAATCGGTAAATAACCTTATTCAACAACAAATCCATGGAAAAGTAAAAGCTGGATTAGGTTATAAAGAAGTAGCCCCACCATTTAATCAAAACTATATCCCTCCATCTTTAGATGAACCTAGAATCCCAATCACACATACACCTCCAACATAATCATTCAAAGTTGATCCAATCAACTATGATGAAGTTCTGATTGAAGACTTAGTTGAAGAGAGTGAACTGAATATTGTGAAAAACAATGATATTCCTTTGGAAGATCACTTGATCACAATTGAAGAAGTTACTCAACAAAATTCACAAAGTATGGTGTCCTTGGCGACCACTAAAAAGATCAAGGACAAAGTGATCCTTGGTGTCCTTTTTAGACTTAGTCGTAAATCCTTTTTACTTGAAAGAAAACCTGCCTTGAACAGTAGTAATAGAGTTAATACTGCATCGGGTAGCAGAAGTGTTAACAAAAATTCTTTTAACAACAATAGAAATAGGATTAATACTGCTAAACAAAGTTTTGTTAATATTGCACATGTTAATACTGTTAAACATAATGGTGTTAATATTGCACGTGTTAATACTGCAAAACGTAACTCTGTTACTACGGCAAGTGTTAATACTGCAAAACAAAATTTTGTTAAACCAGTATCTGTTCCTACTGCTAAATCAAAGCTTGTTAATACTGCACATGTTTCAAAAGTTAAATCAATTAAACAAGTATGGCAACAAAAGGTCAAACTAACTCAACCACCTATTCCACATGATTTCTCAAACCTAGTCCAAAGGAAGGTGAGTTACTTTGATGAAATGGGCAAACCCAAGTCAATTTTAGCTTGGGTCCCCACCAGAAACTAATTCCTTTGTTTATGTGCAAGTTCAGCCAACAAAAGATGATGAGAGCAGTTGGCATGTAGATAGTGGTTGTTCCAGGCACATGATAGGAAACATCTCTTGCCTTTTGTCACACCCCACTTTAGCGGAAACACGGGGTGCGAAGAGCAAAGATATCATAACACGAGTCATAGTAAAACATAACGGTTTCAAGTCAATGCATTAAGAAGTAAAAAGTTTACATATCCGAAAACAACCAAGTATTTAACGTTTCAACATAAATAAAATTTATAAGTACAATTTTCATAACATTCCCAACATAAATAAACAGGTCTTCTCCCGATTCATGAATACACGTGACTTGCCTGACCCGTCCACAATATGCACTTCGAGTCCTTACACTTGATTACCTGAAACATGAGAATAAAAGGTCAACTACAACAAGTAGTGAGTGAGTTACAATTTTCTAGTCCTCGACTAAAAAGGATTTACGACAAAGTATAGCAATACTTAAAAGTTGGTTGCGGAATCGTATATCTCTAAATATATACGCGCAAGGATTTGCGTAAAAGAAAATAAACTCTATGATTGGAATATTGCATCAACCTCTTGGCATAATATAACTATAAGTGTTCACACTAAACCGATTAACCGACCGTGAGGCCCCTTACCCCGCACTATCTACGAGGAGTATGTCTGTTCTTAGTAATATGTACTTAGACTGCCATCTAAGAAAGGAACGGTCCTCTCCTAAGTATCGATACCCATACTTACTAACGGCTTAACGAGCTAATAGTGTGTTGCGAAAACTGGGCACTAATGTTATTTTAAAACTGATAGTAGGCACTTACGAGCATTTATATTCTCTTCAAGAGTCATGGATGTTATACAATCAATCATAAGTTCACCGAGTGTCGATCAGTGGCAAATAAAAAGTGTACACATATAAGTTCATAAAACGTTTAATTCTCATGTTTCCCACAAAAAGAGTTGTATAAAAATAGTAATAAAAGGGGATGTAACTCACGGTTTGCGTAAAATGAGGCGTGTGAGAGGATGTAGTCGGAAGGCGTCGGAATCAAATAAGTCCTAAAATAACCAAGTTCTCGGGTGAGTATAATAATTACTTTATGTTAATCTCATATAACATTTTACAAGTTTATATCATTATGCTTAACTTTGTTAACAAAACTTAATATGTTCGAGTTATTGATTATATCGTTTTGATTAACTTTTAGTCCAAAAGTTCAATATTATCGATGTCCAAGATCAATAAGGGTATGTTATTTTATAAGTTCGTTTCTGAAGTATTATAATCTGGTCCAATAAAATTTGGGCAGCGCTTCCGCGCCATAAAATTAAAGTCCTAAATATTCAACACTTTCCCGCTCAATATAACATATAAGGTGATAATATATAAACGATATGATAAATTAGCTATTTAAACTCAAACATTCATCATTCATGTTTCAAAACTTATAATATGTTGAAACAATTTATTAACTGTGAAAATATTATATGTTTTGTTGATTTTTACAGTTAATACGTTAAAATACAGATTTTTGTTCACAGCGAGATTTAGCCAGCGGCTGAAATAATTCAGCCGTCGGCTGGACCTCAGCCGCTGGCTGAATTAATTCAGCCACCGGCTGGAGGGTCGTGACCAACTTTCTTGTTTTGCAATTTTTACGATTTTAAGTATTTTTAAGCTAGATTTCGACATGCAACTATTGAATCTTGAAAAGTATATATATATATATATATATTCAAACCTCGGTTCCTTTTTTATTTTTAACCATAAACACATAGATTTAAGTAATAGATTATTAAAACCCGTTTTTCACCGTGAGAGTTAACAAAAACTTATTTTCACGTGTTTAATCCAACATGAAATGAGTTATTTTTATATAAAAACAGTGAGAAAGATGAATCTACCGGAAGAAAGTAGATGGATGAAGATTTTAAGCTTCTTGGTGGTAACTTCGGCTTCAAAACGTTGGAAATGATGTCTTGATGAAAGCTCCTTGCTCTTCTTGAGAGGAAATGGTTGACGTATGTGTGTGTGTTTTTGATGGTAGGAATGAAAGAAGAGGAAGGAAATGGGGTAGAAGTGGCCTTGGGGACTGAATCCCTGCCATTTTGGGGGGTCCTCTCGGGTTGGGACAGGTGTGGCTTCAAGGCTACATGCAAGAATGACTCACCAAAAAGTTTGCGGCTGGCCCAGCGACTTCTAGCCGCCGGCTGGACCTCAGCCGTCGGCTGGATGGTTGTTCCAGCTAAAGTTCATTTTAAGTTTTCGTTATCGTTAAGCATTTATGTTAGTTGAAAATTTACGATTAGTTATGAAATGAACTTAGGCAAGTTCATTATGCGTTTTCTTTGTATTAGGGTTCATTTATTGATTCCGATATCGATTCCGACACAAACACGTTTACGGTAAAAGTACAGTTAAGAACAATAATAGATATCTCGAAGATATAGAACAAGAAATTCACCTGAAATTTAGATGGATGTCACATTCTCCCAGGGTTGAAAAGATTTTTATCCCGAAATTGATTTGCCTCATCAGGAGGAAGAGTCTTTGAATAGATGTGGATACTTCTGACGAATCTGGTCTTCACGCTCCCACGTGAATTCATGACCTCGTCGAGAATTCTACTGTGACAACCGTCTAAATTTCAGGTGATTCTCAGTTACTTAATCGGTTCGATTCTCTAGTTATTCTTTTATCGTGTTCATATTGTCGAGTTCAAAATTATTGTGTCTTTTATTGTCGGAACCAAAAGTCGGAATCAATTTATAAATCTAACACCAAATAAACAATACAAGAACTTGACTAAGTTCATAACGGAAACTAAAAAGATTCTAGTCCTTAACTAACTATAACGAAAAACTTAAAACGTCACAAAGCTGGAATTCCCATCCAGCCGGCGGCTGAATTACGCTGACTGTGACTTGATGAGTCATTTTTGCATGAAATGTGATTGGACCAACCTTTTAATTATGGGATTGGACCAAGACAACTGCCATTTTGAGTCCCTAGGCCAGTCTTGGCCCTTTCCCACACCACTCTAACATCTCTTTTAATTTGAATCAAACACACACATACACAAAACACATAACTCTCTCTCTAATCTCTACATTTTCCCAAGAACACCTCCACCCAAAACAGAAATATTTCACCATAAAACAGTCCATAAACATCAAAAATCGACCATCAAAACACATACAAATCGTCCTAAGGTCAAGGGGTAACAAGGAGAAGGGTTAAATCGGGTTTTTGAAGAAGTTGTTCATCACTTTTGAAGCTAGAAACTCATCCAACCGTCACTTTGCTTTTTCCTTCGGTAAAACCCTTTCTTTTTACTGTTTTTATCTAAATAATAGGTTGCATGTAAGATCCATAAAATGAGAATATGTTTTTATAATGATCTAAAACGTTTTCTTGCTTAAAAACGAGTTTTTATAATAGATCTACATTTTTAACACATAAATCTAAAAGAAACAGTGATTTTACTCTAAAAACACATATATTTGATAAATAAAAGTTTGCATGTCGAATCTAACCGTTAATCAAGCTAAAAATCGAAAAATAACGTAATCTTGAAACTGGCCGAAGGCTTTTGGCCGGCGGCTTAAGGTTCTCAGCCGACGGCTAAACTCCAGCCGGCGGCTGAGTGCCTCCAGCCGCCGCCTGAATACTGCTGTTCGTAATATTTTTCGTTTTAAAGGCTTTAAACGTAAAAATAAGCTAAAATAAGTTACCACAGATTATAAACTTTGAAAAGCTTACTGTTTTTGGTATAGAAACTGTTTGGAAAAGCTTTTGGAATTGAAACATTTGTATTATTGTTCTTATTGGTTATATTGCATGTTTTAAAGCGGGAAAGTGTTTTCAAAATGGATTTAAATTTTATAGCGCGGAAGCGCTGCCCAAATTTCACCGTGAAATATACCCTAAAATCAGTAACTTAATACTTTCGGGACTTATATACTTTGACTTTAAATTTGGCACCTTTGGACATATTTGGACTTATCGGACTATAAAACGTACACGAACACACTTATTCATTTAATTTTTCCGTAGTAACCTTTTGGGACAGAATCTAAGTATAAGAAATTGGGAATTTAAAATGTTAAATTGGAACTTAACATAACTCAAATTATACTAATAAAACTTGTACAACATTCCGGTGTTTTAGGTCATTTGTGATTCCCGACGCGTTCCGCTTCGTTCGTGCTAGTTCATATCTTTTGTCTTCGCAAACCGTGAGTTACAACCCCACTTTGTTTTAGTTTTGTGCTTTTAAACATTATTTGGGGGAAACATAAGATTATATGCTTTGTAACTTTTGAAACTGTTTGCAAATTGTTGAAACATTTGGAAACTTGGTACTTTTGAAACCTTATTGAAACATTTGGAAACTTGTGTGAAACTTGGAACTTATTGAAACTTTAGAAACTTGAAACATTTTAAAACTTATGAAACTCGTAAACTTGTACTAAACTTGAAACTCTTTGGAAACTTTGAAACTTTGGGAAACTTGTGAAACTAATATGCGTATATGTGTTGTTACTCCTTAATTGGTTAACTAAATTAGGATACTTGTTAGAGCAACCAATCCTTGATGAGAATATAAACCCGTAAGTGCCTTCTATTTTAGAAACAGAACTCAGTTGCCCCGTTTTGGACTCGGAAACTTCACACACTATTAGCAATAGCCGTTAGTATTATGAGTATCGATACTTAGGAGAGGTCACTCCTTACTAAGGGTTAGCGACCCAAGTACATATTACTAAGCTTCAGGTGGAAACTCAATTAAACATTTTGGGGCTAGATCCTGACCAGACAATCGGTTTAGTGTCTTACAACCTATATTATACCAAGTGATTGATACGAGTTACTTTTTAGTTAAGCACATATTACCTACGCATATACCTTTTTAGCGCCTGGATTCCGCTACAACTTTATTTATACGAGTTTTATTTCTTTTACTTGCGTGTGTACAAAACCTTTTACTATTTACATATATGTTCTAACGTCGCTCCGTTCCTTTTACTTATGACGAAATCATATATTTTACATCTTTCTATTTTTGGAAACTTTTATCGAAACTCTAAACTGTAACTCACTCACTACTTTATGTAGTTGACACTTTATCTTATGTTTCAAGAAATTAGTGTGAGTGTCGGAATGCATGGCAAGGAAGGGTCACTATGGTTACGTGAGGCGCACTTGGGAAAGACCTTTCTATTTTTGGGAATTTGTTTTGGAAACTTTGTATTTGTACTTAATTTAAATTTGTGAACTGCTTGGTTGTTTAAAACTTGAACTATTTTATTTTCAAATGAAATGACTTGAATCGTTTAATTTGCTTATGACCGTGTAATGATATTCCATCTCTCACATTCCGTGTTTCCGCTATAGCGGGGTGTGACAGACTTGGTATCAGAGCACAGGTTATAGTGAAAACGGTTTTAGAAATTTCTAAAAAGTTTTTAAAACCAAACTAAAACCAAGGGTTTTCGGAAAATCATTATGGGTTCAAAACTTTAGAGAATTAATTTCGCAACTGCATAATTGTTTTTAACTACGCATGGCCTGATGACCCCTGCCTAGTTCAAAATGGCTTATGCAAGAACGGAACATTATTACTAATGTTAAACTGGTTTGAGTCGAAAAATTCCCGGTCTTACTATTCCCAACCTCACGTGATCGACCCTTACCTGCATTTCCTTACATATTTCCTTTCACATTATCTTGTTCATATACTTACGAAACTCTTTACGTCGCAGATCCGTCATGTCTCAATCGTCACGCTCGCGATCCCCCTCACGATCACAGTCCCGGTCCCAGCAGAGAGCCGCCTCGTCACACGAGCCATCTGAGGGCCATACCGCCACGGAAAGTCTCCGTCATCAGACCACGGACCCCACGGAGGATACCTCCATGGATGTGTCCAGTAGCATCGGGTCTAGCCCGAGGTCGGTATTACCACCTCCACCGGCTCCCGTTGTCGCGCCACCACAGCGTCGTTATGACGGCACGTAAGCAGGTAGTTCTCCCGGGCCGGCTACCCGATAGGATGGCGGCGCAGCAGGACGGCCCGTCCAGGCCTGCGCCACCCACACCAACCTCCCGAGGTTCCGCGCACCTCGATGATTGACCATTACTCGTGGGAGCGACAGCTCGAGCGAGAAGAGATGCAGCGGGCTCGAGACGCTGAAGCAGCAAGGCAGAGGATGTCGCATACCCCACAGCTTCCCCCTCCTGCCGCTTTCCTGCACCTCCACCGCGAGGTAAGGGGACTTTCAGAGGAAGCCCAGCAACAAGGGCTGCTCCTTTGCGAGGTCTCCGATGCCGCTCAGCGGTTGTCGGAACAAGCGTTGCGACACCTTTCTGTAGTTCAGGCCACGGCCCGTACGGTGCAACGTTTGGTAGGAGTTTGCCTGGTCATGGGGACCCTATTGGCGGTTATTGCTGCCAAGATGTTCTTGGAGAGGCGTCGTTAGTTCCTTCCTTTTATTATGTACTGTAGGCCGAGTTGTAATTTTCAATGTATACAGCTTCGAGCCATTTCCATTATTTCCATATTGTATTGTACTG
>CAJVGC010000592.1:11364542-11472137 GCA_910822075.1 Senecio squalidus
GAAATTGATATTAAAAAAATAAAAATAAAAGAAAACCCAGTACCTAACTTTACTAAAATGAGCAGCTACATTTACTATATGATGATCAGTTAAAGTAAAGAAAACCCGGTTATTGATTTGACCATTCCCGGCGAGACTCCACCGGCTCCTCCACCACCACCACCGTCACCTCCGCCGTCACCACCACCACTCTAGATCCACTCCCATCCCCATTCGGCGACCTCACCCCATCTCTCTCCCCCACCGACCTCCGTGAAACCGCCTACGAGATCTTCATAGCTACATGCCGTACTTCAACTGGGAAAGCATTATCTTACATTTCCAACAATACCCATGAACGATCTTCGAGTTCTTTGTCGGGATCGCCTTCGCAGAAGTCGATTACCTCGAGTGCGGCATCGAAGATGAAGAAGGCGTTTGGGATGAGATCCAGCTCGAATTTAGGTAGTCCTGGCTCGGGTGGGCCTGGTGTGAGCTCAGGGGGGAAGACGAAGAAGAATGTGATGACTTTTGGGGAGCTCATTAGGATTCAAATGAAGGTTTCCGAAGCGAATGATTCGAGGATTCGAAGAGCATTGTTGAGAATTTCAGCTGGGCAGGTATAATTGGTTTATCACTATGTGTGTGTGTGTGTGTTTTGAGGTTTTGGATTTCATTTGTTAGATTTAGTATTTTGATTGCGGAATTGAATGAATTACGATCTAATGTACGAAATTGGATTAGTAGAATAGATATGGAAATGTAGATGTTTCGTTTAGTGGATGTAATAAAAGTATAGCGATTTAAGGCAAAATAGACGAAAATGTCAATATATTTTTTCATGCTTGGTTACCTAACGTAAATGATCAGTAATCACATGTGATTTTATTAATTTAGTGCCTTAGTATGTTGATGTAAAATGTCGCCAAAATGTTTAGTAATCACCTGTGATTTTATTAATAATGTGCCTTAGTATGTTGATGTAAAATGTCACAAAAATGTTTAGTAATCACCTGTGATTTTATTAATAATGTGCCTTAGTATGTTGATGTAAAATGTCACAAAAATGTTTAGTAATCACCTGTGATTTTATTAATAATGTCACAAAATCTATAGTAATCACCTGTGATTGTATTAATTTAGTGCCTTAAATGTCATAAAAAATGTTTAGTAATCACTTGTGATTCTAAAGTTTTTACATTAAGAACTGTTTATAATTTAGTGGCTTAGTACCTTGATGTAAAATGTCACCAAAATGTTTAGTAATCACCTAGTAATCACCTGTGATTTTATTAATAATGTGCCTTAGTATGTTGATGTAAAATGTCACAAAAATGTTTAGTAATCACCTGTGATTTTATTAATAATGTGCCTTAGTATGTTGATGTAAAATGTCACAAAAATGTTTAGTAATCACCTGTGATTTTATTAATAATGTCACAAAATCTATAGTAATCACCTGTGATTGTATTAATTTAGTGCCTTAAATGTCATAAAAAATGTTTAGTAATCATTTGTGATTCTAAAGTTTTTACATTAAGAACTGTTTATAATTTAGTGCCTTAGTACCTTGATGTAGAATTTCATCAAATGTCTAGTAATCACCTGTGATTGTATTAATTTAGTGCCTTATATGTTGATGTAAAATGTCATCAAAATGTTTAGTAATCACCTGTGATTTTATTAATAATTTTCTTTAGTATGTTGATGTAAAATGTCACCAAATGCTTATTTAATCACCTGTGATTATGTAGTTTTCTTTAGTATCTTAAATGTAATTTTGTAGTCAACAAATTGTAAAGGAAAATCACCTGTGATTTAGTGCCTTAATACCTTAATACATTTAAGGTTCTTAATTTAGTGCCTTAGTACCTTGATGTAGAATTTCATCAAATGTCTAGTAATCACCTGTGATTGTATTAATTTAGTGCCTTATATGTTGATGTAAAATGTCATCAAAATGTTTAGTAATCACCTGTGATTTTATTAATAATTTTCTTTAGTATGTTGATGTAAAATGTCACCAAATGCTTATTTAATCACCTGTGATTATGTAGTTTTTACATTAAGAAACTGTTTATTATTTAATGTCTTAATATGTTGATGTAAATGTCACCAAATGCTTATTTAATCACCTGTGATTATGTAGTTTTTACATTAAGAAACTGTTTATAATTTAGTGCCTTAGTTCTTTGATGTAAAATGTCACAAAACGTTTAGTAATCACTTGTGATTTTATTAATAATGTGTCTTAGTATGTTGATGTAAAATGCATTTATGTGAAAGAATATTTACTTGGTAAATGTGCTCAATATTTGTTTAATATATTTATGTGAAAGAATATTTACTTGGAAAATGTGACACAAAAGCAAAAGACAAAAAGACAAAAGTGAAAGGAAAAGCGTTACTTGGTAAATGTGACACAAAAACAAAAGACAAAAAGACAAAAGTGAAAGGAAAAGCGCGTGTGAGTAAAAAAAAAAGGAAAAAGGTAAAAAGACTTTTTTGCCCCTCCGTGTTTTTTCCTTACAAATCGTTTAAACCCAACTTTTAATCTCAGCCACAAATTTTAGATGATCTTGTGGCTGAGAAGGTGATCCTTAGATCTCTAGCAAAAAAGAGATCTCTATTGAACCCCAATCTATATATATATATATATATATATAATATATAATATATATATATATATATGTATGTTTATTTATATGCGATATTTGGTCGTTTTCGTATTTAATTATGATGGATAGGATAGGATTTTTACATTTAATCGTATGAAAGTGTTTGATTCAAGTGACATGTTGAATATGGTCGGGAAGTGGAAGTTTGGCCAAGAAAATGCATGAAAATGGTCAAAAGTACGAGATTTGGTGATACGATCAGATACCGCGATGCAGTAACCATGAATGCGGCGCAATGAGCAATAAAATAGAAAGAATGTTCGAGAAACACTTGAATGCGGTGCACCGGGAGTTACAATTCGATTACAATATGGAAACACAAGGACTGCGACGCAGTACCTTGTCACTACATCACAACTGATAGATTTTCAGGATTCTGTATTCGATAGGAAGTTTAATACGATCATGTGCTCTTTTGGTTAGTTGAAATTCTAGATATTCGATAGGAATATAGAAAATTAGGTTAAACAATTGAAAAGAAACAATTAATCGGTCTATAATGATTAGAACTTAAGTAATTAGATTAACGAGATCGCTAGTTTACAATTACAAAGGATTGGATTAGAAAACTAGATAAACTATTCGAGAGAAGGTTTAATAGATTAAATCATAAACATCGGTTTGACAAGTAAAGCTTAGTTATTTAGGACTTTTAGTGTATTCGAGAGCAACGGTAGAGTTTAAGATAATTAAAGATAATTAGGTATTCGAGAGAAACTTAATTATACAATAAAAAAGTTAAAGAAAAAAAATTCAATTGCATAAGTTAAATCGTATCATTAGTGAACTACCCAAACAAGTGTCTTTCCCTTAATTGATTTCCTAAAACATTCAATATTTCAATCATCGTTTACACGTTATAATTTATTTTCAAATTAGTTTAAGCAAAATGACAATTCGGTCACAAACACCCAAAAGAAATAGTATTATTAATTCTAAAGTTAAAACTAACGTAGTCCCTGCGAACGAATCCAGTTTACCTGAACTATACTATACACGATTAGGTCCACTTCCTATAAGTGTGTAATCGAGTGTTAGCGTATTTTGAGTTTTAAAATTAGACTAGAGAATTACTTTTTATTGTATTATCATGTAACAGGCCAAGCACACCCGCTGTTTACATCGGTCCTGGCCCCGACTCTGATACCATTTGTAACAGCCCAAGCACACCCGTAGCGTGATATTGTCCGCATTTCACACCGGCGCACGAATTTACTGCTAGCACGGAGCCCATGCCAAAACTCGTTACACTAGGAGAGGTATCAACCCCCTTATAAAGAAGAATTCATTCCCCTCCCCCACCGATGTGGGATGGATGTTACAATCCTCCCCCTCTCCCCCCTTATAGGACACAACATCCCGCTATATACATCGGTCTGGGCCCCGACTCTGATACCATTTGTAACAGACCAAGCACACTCGCAGCGTGATATTATCCTATTTGCCCACTGGCGCATAGATTTTCTTCTGGCACGGAGCCCGTGCCAAAACGTATCACACTAGGAGAGGTATCAAACTCCTTATAAAGAAGGATTTTTTCCCCTCTCCCACCAATGTGGGACAAATGTTACAATCCTCTTCCCCTTATAGGACACAACGTCCCCGTTGTGTACATCGATATGGGACCCGAATATGATACCATTTGTAACAAACCAAGCACACCCGTACCACGAAATTGTCCGCTTTTCCCCACCGACACACAAATTTGCTTTTGGCATGGAGCCCGTGCCAAAACACGTCAGACTAGGAGAGGTGTCAACCCCCTTATAAAGAAGAATTCGTTCCCCTCTCCCATCGATGTGGGAATGATGTTACAATCCTCCACCCCTTATAGGACACAGCGTCCCCGTTGTGTATATCGGTCCGGGCCCCGACTCTGTTATCATTTGTAACAGCCCAAGCACACCTGTAGCGTGATATTGTCCGCATTGCCCACCGGCGCACGGATTTACTTCTAGCACGGAGCGCGTGCCAAAACTTGTCACACTAGGAGAGGTATCAACCCCTTATAAAGAAGGATTCGTCCCCCTCTCCCACTGATGTGAGACGGATGTTACAATCCCCCACCCCTATAGGACACAACGTCCCCGCTATGTACATCGGTATGGGCCCCGACTCTTATACCATTTGTAACAGCCCAAGCACACCCGTAGCGTGATATTATCCGCTTTGCCCACTGCCGCATAGATTTTTTTCGTGGCACGAATCCCGTGCCCAAACGCATCACACTAGGAGAGGTATCAAACTCCTTATAAAGAAAGATTTGTTCCCTTCTCCCACCAATGTGGGACGGCTGTTACAATCCCCCCCCCCCCCCCTTATAGGACACAACGTCCCCGATGTGTACATCGATCTGGGACCCGAATTTGATACCATTTGTAACAGACCAAGCACACCCGTAGCATGAAATTCTCCGCTTTTCCCAACGACGCACGAATTTGCTTCTGGCACAGAGCCCGTGCCAAAATGCGTCACAGTAGGAGAGGTATCAACCCCCTTATAGAGAAGGTTTCGTTCCCCTCTCCCACCGATGTGGGGCGGATGTTACAATCCCCCCCCCTATAGGACACAACGTCCCCGCTGTGTACATCGGTCTGGGCCCCGACTCTGATACCATTCATCCCAAGCACACCCGTAGCGTGATATTGTCCGGTTTGCCCACCGGCGCACGAATTTTATTCTGGCACTGAGCCAGAGCCAAAACGCGTCACACTAGGAGAGGTATTGTTGGGTAGAGAAATTAACTGGATGAAGCTATGGAGTCCGAAATGTGTTTTTGAATAAAGATGATTTTAGTTCTAGGAGGGTCCGAACTAAAATCATGAATAATCCGAAGTGAAGATTTCAGTTCGGGGAACATGTTAGTTTAGATACTCCGAACTGACTGAAGTTCTTCCGAACTGAAATCAAATTGAAGAATAACTTAAGTCAACTAAAGTCAACGTTGAAGATATTAACTCGGAGGCTGAAGACTTTAATTCCGAATTGAAATGAACTCCCCGAGTTGAAATTAAGATGATGACATTGTATTATTTAATTCGTAGTGTTTAGATTTTGTCTATAAATAGTGCGATCGGTTGTTAGAGTTTGTTGTCTTTGAACCCGAACTCAGTTTGAGTGTCGTTGAGCTTGTCAATGTCAGATGTAACAGCTCGATCCAAAACCATTTCACACTATCAATGAAATCTTAAACAGTTACACATATTGTTCTATCAGTTCAATTTCAATTCAATTTCATGTTTCTGCTTTTGATTCAACTCTAACATGAGATTCCGCATCATGACCTGTTTCGTTTCGATTCACTGAGTGTAGAGAGGAGAATTCAGGACCTGTCAATTGGTATCAAAGCCAGATAAATCAATTGATTAAATTCAATTGAGTCTGGTTCATCAATTTGACTTGATTCGAAAATTAGGTCAAACTATCAGTGAATGTTAGAATCGAAGGAGTCTGAAGTAAAATTGAAGAGTTGTATTGAAGGATCTGTGAAGATTTCAAGGTGTTTATGGTGGATCTGGTGTTACACATATCAGTTCAAAGATTGTTGGTGAATGGAGCGAAAACACGAGTTATCAATTTGAGAAAGAGGTGTGATGGAAGTAGAACCGAACTCAGCCTCACGTCATCAATTTGAGAAAAAGGTGTGACATGGCGCTTCAGATCTAAAATCAGAATGACAAATCAAGGTTTTCAACTGATGGTGAAGACAATTGAAACTGACAGTGATCATTCACATATACAAATGATGAAAGAACGAAGATTACAAGTTGATCCGGGAGTTATTAAGAACGAAATCTTTGAATAACATGTTTCTTAAAACCTGGAGGAACTTGTAGTTAAGCTCTTAATTCGGAGGTATACTGATGATCTACAACTATTCCTCCTGAATTTGTTCAAGATACAAGAAAGATGAATTGGAGGAATCCAAACATGGAAAAGTGTAAGTTATGAAGATTGAAGACTCATAGTATCATCAAAGGGGGGAGATTGTTGGGTAGAGAAATTGACTGGATGAAGCTATTGAGACTGAAATGTGTGTTTGAATAAAAATGATTTTAGTTCGTGGAGGGTCCGAACTGAAATCATGGATACTACGAAGTGAAGATTTCAGTTCGGGGAACATATTCGTTCAGATACTCCGAACTGACTGAAGTTCCTCCGAACCGAAATCAAACTGAAGAATAACTTAAGTCAACTCAAGGCAACGTTGATCGAACACAATCTCTAACCAAATTCGTTTAATAATCATTCAATGAATAATATTTATTTCAATAAAACTCGTTGATTAACACTACTAATGTATAACGCTCAATTTTTAATTAAAACTTGTTGATCGACTTTGACCAACATCACTTATTTTCATTAACGTCCCGTCGCGTAGTACGTGAACGCTACTAATATTTGTTTAACATAAAAAATAAAAAATATGTTAAGAGATGCTCTCAATTACTTAAAAATTAGAAGTATATATATAAATTGTTTCAATCTACAAACAATAAAAATAAAATTAAAAAATAAAAATAAATAAATTAAAATTTGAGACCACAAAAAAAAAAGTAAAATATTACTGCTAAAAAATAAATTGAAATTTGTACAGATGATATGTAACCAAATGCATCACAAAGCACACAGTCAACACAAAAGCAAAACACACATAACACGTACACTATGGATGTAAACGAGACGAGACAACTCGCAAGCTACTCGAGATCGACTCTCAAATTATTCGAAATCGACTCGATTTAAACGAGTCGAGCTCGAGATCGAGTTACTCGAGTAAATTTTCGATTCGAGTTCGAGCTCAAAGATGCTCAGCTCGAGAGGCTCGCGAGCCTTATCGAGCTTATGTTAAATTACACTTTTTCCCTTTTAAATACATACTAAGATCATGATCATATGAGTAGTCTAGTTATGAGTTGAGCTCACGTATAGGATGTTTCGAGTTTGAGTGAGCTAATGCTCTTATTTTCGAGGTACTATGTATATAAAACGAGTTGAGTCGAGTTTATATAACGAATATTTACCTAACTCGAGCTTGAAATGTATAACCAATCGAGCTCGAGTCGAGTTTCGAGCTCGAGTTTTAGTCGAGTTTCTATCTATTTACCGAGTCGAGTTTCTATCTATTTGAACTACCTCTATTTACAAACCTTAACCTATAATGTTTTGTTTATGATTTTGGTGGTGTGGAGTTTGATTTCGGTTGTTGATATTTGTTTATAATCGAGATCTAGGTTATGGATTTTCTGGTTTTGTTTTGGTAGTTCATCATGACTTTTAGAGAGCGGGCGATATGAATTTGGTCGAGCGGGTGGGTTCAGGCAGAGCCGCCGGGTCGTTATGGATCATGTCGGGTTGTGTAGGTCGGTGTGGATCAGGTCGGGTTTGTGGGTCAATGTGGATCAGGTTGGGTTTGTGGGTCGACGTGGATCAGATCGGGCAGTTGTTTAGTGTTTTTTTATTAGCATCTTAAAAAATATATACATTTAAACAACATCCTAAATGTTAGTAATTATTAGAATTATAATTATAATAACATCACACAAGTTTAATATTGAACCCAATCATCAATCAATCCCATTATTGTAAAAAGACAATTTTCAAACTAGTTCAAATATCTACTTTTTAATATTTATCAAGATAAAATAACTATTCAAACTAGTTCAAATATCTACTTTTTAATATTTCACCTTTTAATTTCACACAACTCACAAATAACCCTAAATTTACTAAAAAATATTTATTAACCCCCTCATCTATATAATTAATTATATTTTAATAAGTATATATATATATATATATATATATATATATATATATATATATATATATATATATATATATATATATATATATATATATATATATATATATATATATATATATATATACTTGAGTTAATTACATGGTTCGTCCCTATGGTTTGCACCATTTTCACCCGTCATCCCTATTACTTTTTTATTACACCACTGGTACCTAAGTTTGAAATTTGTTGCCTCCAGAGTCCCTAAAATGGACGTGACGTTAAAAGTGCCGTTAAGTCAGTGACATGTGAGTAACACGTGAGGGTATTTTCGTCAATTTAACTTTCTCTCTCCACTTTAATATCCCATACCCAAAAATCCCCAAAACCCTAAATTAATTTCCCCAAATTTAACTCAATATACAGACTCAATTTAGGGTGTTAATGTCCACCACCACCACCACCGTATCTCCACCGCCGGAGCCACCCATTTCCACCCACTCCCCACCACAAACCACCACCCTAGCTCAATACAGCGCTCCTAATTCCAACATTTATTATTGATTCCTTTAATATATTGAAGGCTTTGTTTTTTATGCCTGCTGCTCAATACAACTAGCCGCCACCACTATCTAGTTTTGGTCTAACATTACCTTTTTATTGGCCATGACAGCCTTCCAAATACATTCATGTTTGGGCCATTTTTGTATAGACCTTTTTTGTTGGCCACATATTTATAGCAACCCGAAAAGCAATAGGAGCCTGCCTGAACGATTGAGTACCCGATACCGTCGCCACTCCGCCGCCTACTCCACGTCAGCAGCAACAGCACCGTCGCCACCACCAGCTGCTCCACGTCAGCAGCAGCAGCACCGTCGCAACATTTGGGAGAGAATATGGTTAGGACTATTAATTTAGTATTTGGGGATTTTTTGGGATGAATTGATTCGATTTATGTAAGTAAAACTCATAATCTGAAGTTAGAAATTGAAATTTGGGAAAATTAATTTAGGATTTGGGGATTTTTTGGGATGAATCTGGGTTTAATTTGTAATTAAATATGGGTTTAATGAAAGAGAAAGGTAAAATGACGAAATTACCCATCGCGTGTGACACACGTGAGGTCACTTAACGGAATCTTTAACGGCACATCCAAAATAGGGACGCTGGAGGCAACAAATTTCAAACTTAGGTAGCAGTGGTGTAATAAAAAAGTAATAGGGATGACAGGTGAAAATTGTGCAAACCATAGGGACGAACCATGTAATTAACTCTATATACTTATTAAAATATAATTAATTACCGTCTATTTTCTTTAAGATATATTAAATAATTAAATATCTTTTATGTAAGATTTTCAAATTAAATGTCGAATAACAATATTTTTTGAAACTCTATCAATGTATAGATTTTATATACTTTTTGTTATCTTATTTAATCTCTTTGTTAATTGTAACACTAAATCAAAAAATTTATAAAAAGTTTTGAAATGTTTTAGTTATACTTTATAAATTAAAAACATGATTTCTTTTGTTTTATATATATGTTTATTGTTTTAAAATTTTTAAAATAACACAAATAATTTTCAAATGTAAAAAGAATTGGCATATTTCTTTCTATAGTTGATTATTAACTTTTCTTATTAAATTAATACTCTATTATGAAATTAATAATATATACTACCTTAAACATAACTAATAATGAACATTTGTGTTTAAAATTTTCTTTAACATATAATTATTTATAAATAATAATTATATTTGTTTTGATAGTTTAATGAGTAATTTTTAAAATTCTGCTACAACACGCGGACAAAAAAAACTCATTTGTAACCATTTATGACAACCACCACCCAATTTCATAAAGTCATTTGAGTTCATGGATGGATATCCTCTCATCCTTTGTCAACACAAATAATAATTAATGAAAAGAACTTAATAAGATAAACTCGAAATAATCACACAAAAACAAAAAACATAATTAGTAGATTCATGTCAACATAAATCACGAGATTAAATCCATCCCCTAATATTTTCTACAACTATTACTAGCGGAGACAGTGAGAGACGATGATGCTATACCCCTAATTTGCCAATATTATTAGATTCCGGACCCTCCAAGACTCATTCAACATGAAATTTTGTTTTTGTGACTAGCCACTATATTGTGAAAATGATTTTTTCTTTGAAAGACTATACAATATAAAAGCACTTATAATAAGTGCTAGTCATATATATTTTTTCTTACATTTAATCCATTTATATATCAAGTTAAACTTTAGTTTCTTAATAATGGGTTAAACACATAAAAATAGACTTGAAATGTTGGAATATTTAAACTAAAAGTTTCTAAATTTTAATAATTAGAAGTTTACATGACCGAATACGAGTGAGGTGTGACATCTATTTTTGGATGGCTATAGTGGCTATGTATAGTAGTTGAACATTAATATGTTTTAATTGCATTAAAAGTTATTAAAAGCTAGTAAAGTAAATAAAATACTAATTAATAATAGAGCATTAATATACTAGTGAAATAATACAAGTTAACGTTTTACATAATTGTGTCTTGAAAGGAGGAAATTTCAAGAATAATAAGGGGTGCTTGTCAAATCACCAGTCTTAATCCTTTTATCCACGCCAATTAACGTTTTACATAATTCTCCTACATTTTTTAATTATCTTTTCTATTATTATTTTTTATAAACTATTATTTGCTTTTTTACCTTGAAACTGTTAAAAACGAGAAAATTTGCCCGTGCGTTGTAGCCGAGTTTATAAACATTTTTTTAAATAGAAAAGAAAGTAGTCTAATTTGCACTTTGTATTGTATAATCATGTATGTTGGTAACATAATACAATTTACGTCAAGTGTGACCTCTAATCTACTAACCAAAAATTATAAGCAGTTGTATTGAAGAGTATGGGTGGGTCTGGTCTGGCTGTTTTGACAACAGGTCAAATGAGCTAGGCTGGGCAATTTTTTACATATGAATGTGCTTGAAGCCAATACTCTTGCGTTAGACACTTGTCTAGCCTATCACCTTTTAGTTTATATATGCAAGCCTGGTTAAAAATATTTGCATTTATATCAGCCGTAGGATTTTTAAGCGTAGTTTTAGGTGATTAGAGTATGCACCTCATATGCGCGAGCCAAAACTTCCATACTTATAGATATTCCATGAAGCATCTTAAGTGTGATCTTGAAATGTAACTCCAATTTAATAACAATACATAGACGTGCACAGTTGATGTAGAGAAACATGTAACATTTTGGATCCATTTTTTATGAGGTTGATATCAATTCGTTTGTGCCATATCCCAGGTTTACATTGAGATTCACTACATTTTGCTGTTACTAAAAAAAGACTCATCAGTATTATGTAAAAATTTTTAATAAATAATTTGAGGTTTATGCATTAAAATTTTTAAGTCTGAGCTAACTTTCACGGTGTTTGACATATTTTTCTATCCAACATATAATAATCTCCAAGCAAAAAATGAGAATAATCATTGATTAAACTGTCGTATTGTGGCGTGGATTTCATTTATATGAAGCGTAAGTTTTTAGTAGCATAAATTGAATCTTGTAAGTTCAAGGTCCATGTACGGAGGGGCAATAACTTGAATCTTGAAATAGTAAGTGGAAAATAACATTTATATAATTGAAGGAGCGCCCGAAAAGGAGCTAATACAGCAAATGACCGACCTGGCTCCACGCCCTCATGTTAAAGGAACTGAAAATACATACCTATCTCAATGAATCCGATAATATTTCAAGAGTCTTAGATGCATCTTCAACCATCAATGCTCTATAAGATAGCAATTTCCTACAAACAATACGCTTTCAAATGGCCTCTCATATCTTCAATTTGATCCTCGAAATCTCTAAACGACTTGTTATATGTGTCCTTAAGTATCATATGTGTTGTATTCTCTATCAGACAACCTACACATAAAACCTAATTAATATAAAACATTACAAAATTAAACCTTTTTCGCAAATAATTTGTTGATAAACCAAACAATAAAATAAACCCATCTTCTTTCTCAAGTACAGATTTGTGGATAAACGAAACAAATAATTTGGTACAACTACAGATTTGATCATTTGATGCTCCAATAGCTCAATATAAAGTACAACTGCTAGTATTATAGAGCAATTAAAGAGATAGCCACTAAAAAAAGCTAACCGACCCATCAGAAAACAACCCATAATGTGATTTATTTATGAAAACAGTAATTTGAATAAAAACAATACAAGAAAGCTCTATTGATTGAAATTGAAAAAAGGATCAATCGGAAAAAATAGAACTTACTGTAGGGTCTGAGTAGATATTGGTAAGAGGCACGATATCATTCAGATGTGGGTTACACCTACTTGTCCAGTGTAGGGATCAATTCCCTCATTAGACTTGTAAATTGAGCTAATCCTTTCTCCTTTCCTTGTTAATGTTCAGGTACATATTTTTGTAAAGGAAGCATGAGCAAGGAACTGAATTACAGAAACTTGCTTTACAAGGTACACAAACCTGATCAGAATCATCATGTGAACATAAGTAGTCGATACAACTTGATACAATTTGTTGAAAAAAACAAAGAATTAGAGTATGCATATGAATAAAAAGAAAAGTATCAGTTGTTTGTATATTATCATCTTAATCTGGCCTTTTTATCCTTTCATTTGCCAAGAACGAAACATATTATAATTAAACGGAGTTTATATATAGTAGTTATAGACGTATTAGGTATTGTACAAACTATATTTAACCTGAAATTCCTTTTATTACAGATTTATAGCGATATTTCTACCAAGGGATTATATGTTTTTTTTAATCATAAACATCAACCAGTCCTACTGATTTAGAGAGGAAACCGTCTGTATTATTATCCTATGCAATTTAACAAACACTTGGTGGGCAGACCTAAGATATTAAAAGTGGTATATGATTATAACTTGATAAAATCAGAAACCAGGTTCCACAATCTAAATTCTTAAATGATGGAATCCTAAAAATGGGTTTGATTAAAAGTAAAAATTAAAAGAGATCATCATTTAAGCATGGAAGAGCGAGGAACGTTTGGGATATGTTTACGTAGCTTAAAAACAAACCTGTTTTTAAGCAGTTTTGAAGTTAGGCTTCATATATTCAGAGCGGATTACAGATTTAGGGTTAGGGAAGATGTGATTTGGGGGAAAGATCTTCCATCGCCGGTGTTGAGAGATGACGTAGCCGCAACGCACTATCAACAGTAACATCGCTGCTGAGAATGTATATAAGGGATAATTCTACAAGTCTTTATATGTTTTATTATTATTATTATCATTATTATTATTGTTATTATTCTCATAACCTGTAATATGCATTTAACTTGTGTTGATATATATCAAATATTCTTATAATTGTTCCTGAAATTGTAAAACTATAGGTTATTAATATATATTATAAGTTACGAGAAAAATCTTTACATATTAAGATATATGTTAGCCAAACTCTTATTATTATTGATGCGGTTTCAAACGATCAAGACGTGGTATTAGTGATTGAGAATGAAGCCTATGAAGGAACAATGGCTAAAGTAGTTTGCTTGGTAACTAATACGCATTTGGGAGACCAACACATTGCAAAAAAGCCTACTGACTCAAGACTACGACGCAGTCATGGTGAACTGTTACGCAGCTGCAAGATAGCTGAACCCACTGCGATGCAGTGGCTAGGTGAAACGTGTTTTTCGTCTTTTCGAAAGTCCAGTTGCGGCGCAATTGTTCGCTATTGGGGCGCAGTAGCTGAGTCGGCCAAGAAACTGAATTTCGGGTATTTTTACCTTCCTTTTTATGTTTTTGGTTTCATTTGTTTACCCTATAAAAAGGGACGAATATTTATGTTTAGAATTCAGTTTTTGATCATTAATCTAAGGTTTTTCACCTTTTCTTTTTGTTGTTGTTACAATTCGTCTTTGTTTCGATATTAGAACGGGTTTTCTAAGCTTGAAACGTTAACAAATCGACACGTCTCCATTGTGTTAACACTTGTTGATTGAATTATATGTCTAATTCAATTAATATTCTATCCTTTACTATTATTTAGCTGCAAATTCGTATCAATTATTATAACATAGAAAAGGTTTACAAAAAGTTAGAGCGAGCCGATATACTATCTGGGCTCCCAGCCCTTTGACAATAGTAGAACTAATTTTACTAAAAATATGAACACCAGCTCGCGAACCGATGTCTTGAGACATGGATTGTGAATTCATTTCAGCAGGCCAACAACATCCTTCTCTAGCTCTCCCAAGGAAGAGAATGAAAAGGTGTTGGAGCTAAAAATTGGTGATGGCTTAAGCTTCAAATTCTACATCAGACTTGTCAGGATCGATTAAGTTTATATAAACTTAAAGTTTGCCTACGTTAAGATCTTGATCTATCAAAGAAGTTCAGCAGCGGATGAACACTTTGATATTAACAAGTTGATCTAAACAAACAATATCGTAAACTAAGAACAATTAAGAACAATATATTTGCTGAATTATAAGCCTCAATTGCATTAATGAATTATCAATACAACATGTTTCTTTTTCAATACAAGGATCTATATTTATAGACCTTGAGGCTAACCTAGATAAACTAGGAAACAACATCTATCTTAAAAGGAATTACAATTTGAATCTAATTATAATTCTAAATCAACAAACGTGCATGTCAAGTTCTTGTCCGTAGTATCTTGTCCGCATTAACTTGATCATTGCAGTAGTAAGAAGTAGTAATCAGCTTTCCGTAGTAACTTGTTTTCTTCCGTAGTAATGACCATTCTTCTTTGTCAGTATTAAGTAAGCAGTATTAAGTGAAACTAAACTATTTTAGGTCCAACAATCTCCCCCTAACTTGAACTTTTATAACTTACTGAAAGTACAAGTTTTACACAAGTTTTACTAATCTATTACAAGCCATTATTACTACTTCTTCAAACTTTTATCTTCTTCTTCTCCTGCTTTATCCATCTCTTCTGTCAACTGCATCATAATGCTCCAAACCACTTCATGACACATTCTTGAAGTAATTAAACCTGATAATCTCACACTGATTAGCTCCTTGAGTGTTCTCAACCCCAAATCATATCTTCTATCAACCAGATAGTATTCCATGGCTCCATGTTTTCTTACTATAGAGTATACGCCACTTCGTTCATACAAATACCATTTGATAACAGGGTTGTTCACACTTCCTTCTTTGAATGTTGAACTCTTTCTTCCTTCACTTGGGTTAAACATTCCATTCAACCAGTCCATAGCCATATCAGTTCCAGAGCATTCTCCTCTATACCTTGAATATTTTATTCTTCCAATGTCATAAAGACGCTCTAGATCCGACCTTGAGAAATCCCTTATCATTCTGTGAAAAGCAGGTACATCAGTCTTGGATTTGTCTGCTCTTGTAACCACATATGATGTCTTGTTTGGACCTCCCACAAACTCCCAATCCATGATTTCTGGAAGTTCAACTGCCAATGGTTCTATTCTTACTCCTTCTTCTTGAGTAATCAAAGTAGAACAGTCATCTTCAGATATCTCTAAATCTCCTTTCTTTTCTTCAATCTTGACTGGAACTTTCTTGACTATCACAGAAGGAATGTTTGGACTGTCTTGAGCAGTACTACTTGGAGTAGATAGTCTTTGTTTCTTTATTTGTACTCTTGTAGAACAAGACTTCTTTCTCTTCAAATGCCCTGAAGGAACTTGAGTGACTGCAGCTTCTGGAACATGAACTTCTTTGCCTTGAGAATCAAAGATTTTTCTTCCAACATCATGAAGAGCTTTTATTGCTTTCTCCATCTCATAGGCTTCTTGATCTTGTTTCTTTGTAAGCTTGAGCATTCTTTCACTATCCTCTTTGGCAGTGATTGGGAGAGTCCTGAAAGTTTTTGTTGTCTGCACTATGGGGCAAGTCTTACGGAGGTGTTGGTCGCTCCTACATTCGAAAAAAGTTGGCTTCTTTCCTTGATTATTGGTTCCTTCTCGGCAATATTTGACGTAGTGCCCCGTCTTGTTACATTTGTGGCATACCGGGCAGTTTCCAACATGGTGGTAGTTGCACTTGCTACACTTGGGGCGTGGCCCATTGTAAGCTCGGCGTCCTGTCGTGGGTTTCTAGTTACTGTTGTTCCTCATTGGTTGGTGGTCAGCTTTCCGTTTCTTACTCTCCTTTCGCTCGACGGTTGCTGGAAGGAGAAGAGGGTTAATATTTCCGAGGTTTTCATCTTCCTCTTGCTTGACTGTGGTTGGAAAGAGGTGGAGGTTATGGTCATCGTTGTTCTCCTCGTGGTTGTCGTTGGAGTTATCATCCCCGAAAGTTTTGTCGGTGACACTAGCGATGATCTGAGCGATCACATTTGAGAGTGCTGCTTTGAGCTGCACAGTAATCTGCTCGACTAATAGGTCAGCGTCGCTCTTTTTGGGAGGCATGATCCTACAACAGAAAAGGAAAACTAGTTCAGAATGCACGAATGAGAATCTGAGATAAAGATTTTAACGATGACGAATCAACAATGATATATATATGAAGGATTAGATAACGCAAGCACGATCAACGGTCAAAGAACGATAACACAATCCAAGCATGACAGAAAAGTAAAGATAATAGTGAAGGAATTTCATTTCCTAATAGTCTGTTACATGATAATAAGGGAGATAAAGGATAAATTCGAAACGTAAATACAATACGTGTTTTAAGTTGATACTGATACGGAAAAATCACAACTTAGGCTAAGGTACAATACACAATAAGGAAAATAATCTAACGACACCTATATAGAAACATCTTCATCAAGATGATGACTATCAGGGTTACCGTAACCAAGCACGCGCTCACGAGGCGCTGAACTGTCCTCGAGGTGGCTCGAGTCGAAGAGACGACTCGGAGAGACTGCTCAGACAAACGGTGAGCTGTGTCTGAGACCTGGAACAGGAGATGAGCCTGCTGCTCAGCCTCCTCAGTAAGTCCCTGAAGGTCTCGGCGGAGTGCATGATACTCGGTCGGGGTGAATCTCTGACTAGGTGGTATCATCGGAGGTCGAGACGGTCCTGCGTCGTTAGGGCGCTGCATCGAGTAACCGTGGAGTCGCTCCCACGTGCAGCGATCCATGGTCGGCGTGGCCGATGCCGCGTATGGTTCCTTGGGGTGTAGCGGCCTTGAGGAGTACCAGCTCTGGCTGAGTTGGGAGTTTCCTGTCCCATCATGCGATTCGTTAAGCGACCGAGAAAGGTGACCTGCTTGCGGCAGTCAATCTGATGCGAGGTCCTCGCTGTTGCGGAACTGCGGCAGGGACCGGTGGTGCAACTGGTGAACAGTCCTCGAACTGGACGTGCCGTGACTGCTAGTGAATGCCATCGAGCTCTCCTCCGAAGGTTTCGTCGTGCTGCGATGCTGAGCTCCTGATACGGTGAAGTCGTCCGAGACTTCATTCGAGTAGACGGCCCGTGAGTGAGTGTGCGAGTGCGAACGAGAATGTGACGATCGAGACATGTTGTAACTATGAATAAACGGTACGAATAAGTATGGGGGAAAAAGGAAAAATGTAAATGACAGTGCATGTATGGGTCAGTCACGTGAGAGTCGGGAATCAGGGGGACCGGGAACTTTTGATGCGAAAAACCGTTAACAATAGCAATTACGTTCCGTTATTGCATAATTTATTCCAAACTAGGCGTAGTTGGCCAAATTACGCGTAGTTAGTAATGAACCATGCATTTGCGGAATTAATCCACTAAAGTTTAAAACTCGTGTAATGATTTTTCGAAAAAGCCTTGGTTATAGTTTGGTTTTTGAAAATTTTTTAAAACCCGTATTCACTATAACCTTGTGCTCTGATACCAAGCCTGTCACACCCCGCTAAAGCGGAAACACGGGATGGGAAGAGCGTCGATATCATAACACGAGATATAATTGATTACAAACGATTTTCAAGTCATTAGAATATATAAAAGTGTTTACAAGTTCCAATTAACCAAGTATTTTAAACACTTCATTACAACTGAATACATAAGTAAGGATTTCAAAAGAGGTCCCCAAAAACACGGAATAAGGTCTTCTCCCGATTCATAACCACGTGACTCGCCTGACCCGTCCATAAGTCATGCACTTCGAGTCCTTACATTCCGTTTCCTGAAAACATGAGAAAAAGCGTCACTACAAAAAGTAGTGAGTGAGTTACAGTTTTGGTAGTCCTCGACTAAAATGGTTTCTGCAAAGTATGGCAATACTTTAAAAGATGTTTTTCGGGTCCGTATATATATACTCTCGGATAAAAATGGTTTCGGCAAACTAAAGCATTACTTTGTGAAGATGTTTTCGGGTCCGTATATATATACTCTCGGATAAAAATGATTTCGGAAAGGTAACAAAATACTTGTAAAATTGTTTACGGACAATTATAGAAATACTTGTAAAGAATGTTTACGGCACCGTATATCTCTATATATATACACGTAAAGAAAAATAGTTTGCGCCTCCGTATATCTCTATATATACGGGTAAAGAATATAGTTTTGTCTCCGTATACCTCTATATATACGGGTAAAAGATTATAAAGAAAAATATTGATTGTATAACGAATAGGGACCTCTTGATATAATATGACTATAAGTGTTCACACTAAACCGATTAAACCCGATCGTGAATTGGCCCCACCCCGCACTATCTACGGAGTGTCGAATGACTAGCATATGTACTTAGGTTGCGCCACCTAAGTAAGGAACAATCATTTCCTAAGTATCGATACCCATAATACTATACGGCTAAACAAGCTAATAGTGTGTAATGAACTGAAACGGGCACTTCATTTGAAAAAACTGATAGTAGGCACTTAAGTCTTCGTTATATAACCTATCAAGAGTTTACGGAGATGCAAACCCGTGGCATTTAAGACAACAATCAATCATTGAAAACATAGTAACGGTAAGTAAAACATACGCACATAAGAATTAAAAGCATTTAGTTTCTCATGTTTCCCCCAAAAATAGCAGGAAAATAGTGAAATAGTGGAGATGTAACTCACGGTTTGCGTAGAATGAGACGTGTGAGAGGATGTGGTCGGAAGACGTCGGAATCAAATACGTCCTAAAACAAACCAAGTTCTCGAGTAAGTATAATAATTACTTTATGTTAATCTCTTATAACATTTTTCAAGTTTATTTCATTATGCTTAACTTTGTTACCAAAACTTAATGTGTCGCGATATTGTTATATTACGTGTTGTCCAAATAAGTCCAATGTATTCGATGTCGGAGGTCAATACTTGTTCGTTATTTTATTAGTTCGGTTCGTTTTTGAAGTGTTATAATCTGGTTTTTAAAATTTGGGCAGTGCTTCCGCGCCATAAAATTTTAGTCCAAAATATCCAACACTTTCCCGCTCAATAATACATATAAGTGATAATATATATAACGACATGATAAATTAGTTATTAACTCTCAACAAATCCTCATTCATGTTTCAAACTTAATCTATTGTAATGTTTTATTAACTGTAAAAATATTATATATTCGTTGATTTTCACCGTTTACAACGTAAAAATGAAATTTTGTTCAACAGCGAGATTTAGCCAGCGGCTGAAATAATTCAGCCGTCGGCTCAACCTCAGCCGCTGGCTGAATTATATCAGCCGCCGGCTGGAGGGTCGAGACCAGTTTTCTTGTTTTGCCATTTTTGAGATTTTTGAGTAGTTTTATGTTAAATTTCAACATGCAACTGAATAATCATGAAGAGTATTTATATAAATGTTCAACCTCAGTTTCTTTTTGATTTTTAACCATAAACACATAAATTTAAGTAATAGATTATAAAAACCTGTTTTTCACCATGTAAGGTAATAAAAACATATTTTTAGATGTTTAATCCAACATGCAATGAGTTATTTATATATAAAAACAGTGGGAAAGATGAATCTACTGGAAGAAAGTAGATGGATGAAGATTTTTAAGCTTCTTAGTGGTGAATTCGGCTTCAAAACGTCGGAAATGGTGTCTTGATGAAAGCTCCTTACTACCTTTGATTATTAGAACGTTTTTACTGGTGATTTTAGTGTGTTTTTATGTGGTTATCCTTTGCAATATGTGGCTGTAACTAGAGAGTGTTAGAGAGGAAAGAGATGTGTGTGTTTTGTTTTGTGAGTTATGAGAGAAAGAAAAGGAAGGAGTGAGGTATTAGTGACCTTGGGACTGCCTTCTCTGCCATTTGGGGGGGTGGGGGGGGGGGGGGGGGGGTCCTCTCGGGTTGGGACAGGTGTGGCTTCAAGGCTACATGCAAGAATGACTCACCAAAAAGTTGGTGGCTGGACCAGCAACTTTTAGCCACCAGCTGAATATCTCCAGCCACCGACTGGGCCTTAGCCGTTGGCTGAATCATTCAGCCATCGGCTGGATGGTTTTTCCAGCTAAATTTCGTTTTAAGTTTTCGTTATCGTCAAAAATATTTGTTGTTTAGAGTTTACGCTTGGTTTTTGCAATGAACTTACATAAGTTCATTATATGTTTTCTTGGTATTAGGTTTCATTTGTTGATTCCGATTTCGATGCCGATACACACACGTTTTCGGTAAAGGTACAGTTAAGAACTATAGCAGATATCTCGAAGATATAGAATACTGAATTCACCTGAATTTTTGACGGTTGTCACATTGTGGTCTTGGAAGATATAGAAATAGAAAAAACAGTTCAGTTGGGTGATGGTGATGATCTTATGAATGAATATGAAATAATTTTAATAGGGAAGACAATTGAGAAGGAGAAGGAGTTTGCTAAACTCAGCTTGGAACATTGATTTGACTATAGTGGAGAAAAGTGGAAAGGAGTTGGAGAAGGTGGTTAGTTCAAAAGGAAACGAGAAAATGATTAATTTTGATCTCTCAACTAATGATCAATTCATATCTGGTGAAGAAACATTTAAGTCTGGTGATGACAAGTTTAAGATTAGTGATGAAACAAAGGAGGAAAACAAATCTGGTGAACTGCCAAACAAGTTTGGTGAAGTACTATTTGATGATCTAGTTGAATTTAGAGCAGTAGACCAGTTTGGAAATAAAGTAGACAAGGAGACCTTTGAAAAACATTATGAGGGAATGTATGATTAGAACTCACAGGAAGTTTTAGTTGTGCATATCAAGGAAAGGATCCAAAACCTGTCTATGGATAAAGTGAAGGGTGGAACAAGGATATTGGAGGAGAGAAAATTCACTTAGATCTTAAGGAAATGAATGATCAAGAAGACAATGCTAATGTTGAGAATAAAGAGAAAGAGGATGAGAATATAAATGTTGAGAGTGATATTGTGACAGAAGAAAACTTTGATGTTAATGCAAGTGAAGAATCTTTAGGTATTTGTGTTATATCATTTGTTGGCAAGAGAATGAAATCAAAAGAAGTAAAATCCGCTAGTTTGGTGCCAATAAGAGTGGTTCGATTAAAGAAGAAGTTGATTGGATATAAAAGAGATATGTCTGAAGCTAACTACAAACTTCACCTCAAGAATTATTTGGTGTTGATGAATGCATTTACAGCTAGATCAGTGGGCCAAATGAAGATTGAAACCTTGGAGAAAAACTGGTTAGATGTTCAGACTAAATCCATGATAGAGGAAATGAAAATGAAGATAGAGAAGAGAATGGAAGAAGAATTGAATAAAAGACTGAAAGAAGGTTAAAAGAAGGAACAGGGAGAGAAAGAAGTTAAAACAATTGGTGGATCATCAACAGAAGCTAGTAAAAAGAATGAAAGTCAAACTAGAGTTGAAGAGAAACCAGTAGAAGATGCATCTGTGAGTGAAAAAGGAGTGGGAGGATCTTCTGCTCAAACCAGTGAACCTAGTCAAACTGTATTCCTTAAGTCTCTAGTTGCAAAACAGAGTTAAGAGAATCATTAAGGTGAAACTAGAACAAGAAACTTACCCTTTTATGGAGTACATGGATGATGAACCAGTGATGCAAAAGTTTCAAACTGAGGCTGAGGTACAAACAACATTGGCTGATAGTTACTATGTTTCCGATCTAATAGCCCAAAAGATTATTGAAGAGCTATCTCATTGGGTGGATGACACTGATGCTTCTAGGAATGAACTTGATAAATATGGTTTCCCAGTAGATGAAGAAGAAACAACTCAATCAAGAAATGAAGAAAGTTCTAGGTTAAGATCAAGAGAGCAAACTCAAGAGGAATCTACATTTGAGAGATTGGAGTTGATAAACAGAAAGAAGGGAATTCTTCCACCAATTGTTGGTTGGAGATTTGATCCCTACAGAGGAGCCATTGCTATTAAAAGAAAGGGAGTTACTAAAAGTGTTCAAGTCATTTACTTTGGAACTACTGAGGAGCTAAACAAGATTACTGTTGAAGATGCAAAACAGTTAAGTCAATTGAAAATGGTGAATCATGGTGGATATCGCCAAGGTGGTGATTATGAAGCTTTTATCAAGGAATGTGCTAACACGAATTTTATTTACTTTGGCAAAAAGTTTAAAACTAAAAGAAAAAGAATGGCAATGGAAACTTCTCAAATGAGGAGGGTGAAGATTGTGCATCAAAAACCAAGAATCATTAGATGTTGGATGGATTGTCCTAATAATGAGATTGTTCTAGTAAGAGAAGATGGAGAAGATGAAAGGTTGTATGAGAATGCAGAACTGAGAGAGCTAATAAATGAAGACTTGCTTACAATTTACAAGCTTCCTTTCGAGAAACATGAAGATTATAGAGAAGAAGGTAAACAGTTCCTGGAAGTTGTTGCTCTTGAGGTAGAAAGAATACATCTGGGATATAGAGCAGGAAGATAAGACTGTGTTTAGAAAGATATGTATATTGTTGGGATTGAAGCTGAACTAGCAAGATGTAGATTTTGGAAGCATCATCCAAGGGGAAGATTGTTGGAGTTGAAATTGGTGATGGCTGAAGCTTCAAATTCTACATTAGAATTATGTTTTTTTCTAAGTAAATAGGTCAGGTGAACAATGTTCATCTCCCGACTTAAAGCTTAGAAAGTCTTTCAGTAAAGAGTTTAACTCGGGTGAACAAGTTACTTCACTGAGTTAACTAAAGTTCACTAAAGTAAAAGTTAAATGAAGACTTAATGTATTTTGTTTACCCGAACTATTCTTAAATGAATATAAGGGTCATTTAATGTAATAGTTAGTGATAGTTGTTAGCCTATAGATAGTGAAAGATCAGTATGTGTAAGGTGTGCTTTTTGATAGATGAACTTTCATGTAACCGTTTCTCCCACCATTCTACGCTTTGAATGAAATAACTCTTTTGCTCAATTCTACTTTAATTCATTGTTCAATCTCATAACTCATTTACTAATTAGTGATTCCTCCCCATATTAGTGATTCTAATCACCTAGTTATTCATTTTAGATAATCCAAGACCTGTCAAAAGGGAAGAAAACTGTAACCTAAGGAGGCACATTTAGCACCATACTTGACCCGTATACAATGAGTCGCATTAATCACCACACGCCCTGGTATAAAATCAACCATCCCCGTTTATGTTAAATATGATGACCCATTCAAATCAACACATACGTCAAGCCATCCTTCCCAAGAATAAAGCAACATGTCCGCTGGACGCAGGGATCCATCACGATCGTCAGACATACCAATATTAATTTTTTTACCAACTGAAATACCATATCAATAAAAAATATCTAAAAGAGTATCGCGTACAACTTTATACATGTGTTTAATACCAACAATTCCCGAACAAATACGACATGATCTCCATAAATATCCCCATCAAAAACCTTAGATCAAGCAGAGCAAGATAAAGAGTCTAGAAACAAAAGAACTCCTAAACGGTATTATTATTATTATTATTATTAATATTATTATTATTATTATTATTATTATTATTATTATTATTATTATTTTTATTTTTATTTATTATTATTATTATTATTATAACATAAGAAAAGTTTACCAGAAGTTAGAGGGAGCCGAGATACTATCTGGGCCTCCACTCCTTTAACAATAGCGAAACTAATCCTATTATAATTATTATTATAATAATAATAATAATAATAATTATTATTATTATTATTATTATTATTATTATTATTATTATTATTATTATTATTATTATTATTATTATTATTGAAAGTGTTAGTAGGTAATGGCCTATATTTATAGCCTATTAACCTCTTAATACATAGACCGGCCCACAAGAAGCCTTAGCTCTCAACCCCCAGTATTCGGTATCCTGACAACGTCGACACTCAGGCCCCGACACCAGCACTTGGCCGCCCCGTGCAACGGTACTTGTGGCCCGGCCATTGGCCGCCCCGTGTCCCGACACTTAGACGGCCCGTGTGCCGGCATTTGTGGCCCGACACTTGGCCACCCGGTGTGCCGACACTTGTGACCCAACACTTGCCCCGTGTCCCGCACTTGTGGCCCCGTGTCCCAGCACTTGGCCCCATGTCCCGACATTTGTAGCCCGACCCCGTGCCCAAGCGTTTGTTGCCCGGCACTCGGCCTCATGTCCCAGCCCTGTGATCCGGCACTTGTGGTCGTCGCTCGTGCCTCGTGGCCTGACACTTGTTCCCCGCCACTCGGCACATATGGCCCCGACATACGGCATATGTGGTCCGGCACTCGTGCCCCGTGACCCGGCACCTGTCAGGCACTCGTGTTCCGGCAGTCGACACTCGTGTTTTGTTTGCCCCAGCACTCGTACCCTAGTGTCCTAACACTCTGCTATCCTAGTATCAGACACTTAGAGGTACGAAGCCTGAATGTCTTTCCTAGATTTCAACCGTTAAGTCTTTAATGCTATCAGTTAAACGGGGGTATAATGATAGAGAGGAGCGTTAATCCTGTCATAAATCCCCCATACGTTGGAATCCTATGAATGACATTGATGAAGTCATAAATGGTCTTTATGGTTGCACGTTGATTATACCTGAGATTGTTGAGTATAAATACCTCACACTCTAGGTTTGCAGTGGCTCTTCATCTTCTTCATCATCTTCACCACTTACACACTCACCATAATACTTATCTACCGCCGTAATCATATTCCGGTCACCTTCTTCATCCAACCACTTGACCACCTTAGGCTCGCCAAGAGCTTGATAGGTTCGCACTCCTTAGCAGGCGGTCGATAGGTTGAACCCCAAACACCCAAGTTACTGAGCCTGCTACTATTTTCCAAACATTGTCACCATCTGTGGGATACGTTTTAGCAACAGTGTTTCATTTACATTTCCAAATTTTTCTTTTCTCATAATGGAAGACATTAACTCCTCACCAGTAATCTCATCTGTTCCAGAAGTAACTTCTATAATCCCACCCCCAGTATCTACTGTGATCCCACCCCAAGTTGAAATGGGTACCATCCCACCACCAGCATTCGTTTCATCTCCCGCTCCAGTTAGTCAGACTGCACCATAAATGGAGTCGGATCTGGTATTTGAAAGAGGTCATTTGGGAAGGACAAGCATGCATAGATACTCTACCTTGGAAGATTGGACATTTGGTGATACAGGCCCCGCCCTTCTCTATCAAGCAACAACCACAAGACCATTTTTCTCCACAAGGATGGTCAGAGCCAGTGTGGCTAGGTCCCAACACCCAATATTTCAGGCTTTCAAATTCCCATGTCTCGGGCAACAACTCTGCAAGAGGAAGCTACTGAAGCCTCTAGTCCAACAGCCTCAGAATTTCATGGTTCTGACGCACCTAGACAGCCTCGGCAGGATCCGCACCAGCACCAGTCTCATCTACCGATCTACTAGCCCAACTAGTGGAAGCTTTACAGTCGGCACCATCACAAGTGATACCTTAGCACACCGGCACAGAGGCCTGTTAGCACAGTTGGTAGACCGATTGAAACAAAATGCACCACCGCCACCTCAGTCCAACAATCAAGAGTTATACGATTGTTATAGGAATTAGCAGGAGGAGAGTCCAGAGGGCATCTACCATGCCAGTATCAGTCGTCAGTTAAATGTTTTGTGATTGGGTGGCAAGATATCTAATTCCAAATAAGCAGAAGGTTCCTTCCATCGTAGGGACTTATGACGGCACCAGGGACCCGGATGACCATTTGGCCTTGTATGAACAGGCCATCTTGACAGAAAAATGGGTAGATCCAGTGGCTTGTCATATGTTCCCAGGAACATTGCATGGATTCGCAATGGATTGGTTTGTCGGTCATCCAGAGCGGAGCATCCGAGACTTCGCAGATTTAAAGGCAAAGTTTGTTTACCAATTTTTCCAGCAGAAGAAACACAGAAGGACACATTTGGAGGCTCATTTGATCAGGCAGAAGGAAGGGGAAGGATTACGAGACTTCATCCTGCGATACACTCAAGAATGCCAAAAGATCACCGGCCTGCCAGAAAGTCAACAAATCTCAGGTTTCACTTTTTCCCTACTACCTGGTCAGTTACAAGAAAAGCTTGCAAAAAAGACTCATGCTACCTTCAAAGAGGCCACCAACAGAGCATATGACTTATTGAGGTCAAGAGAAACTGTCTCCTTAGCAAGGGGGGTGAATGGAGGGAAGGAAAAGTCTTGGAGTAGCGGATTAGGTAGGCAGGACCAGCAACGTGAAGACAGGAGAGATAATAGGCGACATGTCAGAGGTCACATAAGGTTCAACCCTTATGACAAGACGGCATTCGAGCCTCTTCTTAATAAAACCCGAAAAAAGATCCTAAAGACAGAACATGTAGGTTCCACTTTCAAACCCCCACCACAAATGGAACACATGTCTGGTAAGAAAAACCTGTGAAATTCATGGATCATGGGCATAAATGCATGTAGGGAGTTAAAAGGGGAGATAAGAAGAGCTTTGGATGAGGGCAAGCTGGAACACCTAGTGTCTGCCGCCAGACTACAAACCAACAGGACCCTAGCCCAAAAAACGTATGCTTGGCAAAAAAGGGGAGAAGACATAGAACGCCCTGGACCAGCGGATGGTCACATCCTTATGATTGAACATCAGACGTACATGGACTAAACTTGGAGTCAAGGTCTTATGGTCTTTTATTTGTCATGTTAATTTCTTATTTTCAAGTTTTCTTTCTTCATGAAGGACATGGGATGCCATGCCTCATAATAAAGTAATTCATAATAAATGTTTGGTCTAATATCATATCCCAATTATGCACTACAATAGCCTTTTTTTATAAATCCCAAATAAATAACACTGATCAAAGTCACAAGCATAAGGGCATAATAGACACTTATTTCTTAGGCCAAAACATGAAAATACGTCTTTTCATCTACCTGAGGAAAGATAAGCACTTCTCACAGAGAAGCGACATACCTCGCGAGTAATACACATATAAGGTTAACCAACAAATATCATTACGTACGTACAAATAACGCATCAATGATGTAAACATGATACGATAAAAGAACCAAAGGGTAAACATTCACGTTTAAACAAAACTTCTTTTGAAGCTAAGAAAAATGTTAAATGAAACGGCTTATGAAGGTAACATTCATAACAAAAAGAAACATGTTCTCACACACATAAAGAAACTACAGTGGTGGCATAGACACTTGTGGCATAGCCATAGAAAGTAAATCATCAATGGAGATATCCAAATCTTTGACAAGGCGATCCAAGATAGGAAAATTCTTCCCCTCAAACAGAGTGTTAGAAGCTCGCATCTGGCCTTGAGACAAGGGGTCAAGAAAAGGTAACACAACATCACCAACGATAGATCGCAACTTAGTCCCAACAATATGCTTCCCGAACGCATGAGTAGCTCGATTAATCTCCAACATTAAACTCATCACATCAGGATGATCAATCACATGCTTAAACAAAGAAGGGAAAGCAGCAAGTAAGTCCTTTCTATTCTGAAGGGTTGTACTTAGCTGAAGACGCAGAGGCTCAACTGCATGTCTCTCAACCTCTAGGTCCTTTGTCACTAAGGCCAATTCACGATCCTTTGCAGCCATAATGTTCTCATGATCCTGACACTTGGCTAACAACCCATCTCTCTCTTTCTTGAACTCAGAATTTTTGGCGGTACGAGCACTAATCTCCTCATCACGAGGGGAAACAATCGCACGTTCGGCCTCAATCTCTTTCCTAACCATAGCCAAAATCTTTGTCTCTTTCTCTAATTTAGACCTCAGATCTGAAAAAACAATCTTCAGTTTCTCATGCTCTTCACATGTGCGTTGCCTAGCAAGTATGTGTCCCATGAAGCCATTAAAGGCTCATATCAGCAGCATCTAGCAATTGAGAGGTACCTTTAAATTTTGACTGAGTAAAAAGATGAGGTGGAACAACATTATCCATAAAATCCTTGACAACTCCAACACTCTGTCCATCATCACCAACAGAAAATGACCAAGCAGGTACAAAAAGTTGGTCGAAAGGAGTGTCAACACAAGTAGAAGGTAGTAAGGCATTGCGAAGATCAGGAAGAGTGCTGACAGGATCCTGGTTAAAGCTCTGAGAGGAAGCCATACTAGTAGATCCATAGGGTGCCATCTGAAGGCCCTCATAACGCCTCACAAGACTGGATCCAAGTGGCAAGGCAGAGGGGAACAATGTCTTTTGAGATTTGGATGAAGGAAGATCATAATCATCAACGTCTAAAGGCTTTTTTCCTAGAAAAACCCTATCATCAGGGCTACGATCAAGGTCAAGGACGTTGTCCGATCCAATGTCGTCATGCTCACCTGCATCACAACATTTGGTTAAGTCATTACAAAACAAACAAAATATCTTTGACTCATAAGAAATATGTTACCTTCCTGTTGATGAGGAGAACCTTCATCTTCTATTATATAATCATTAGGATCAAGGTCGTCACCTAGACGAAGAGAAATATTGGTTAGCATTTAACAATTACACAAATGTACAAAACATAACGTTTCGAATGGTACCAGCATCAGATCCTAACGGATCTTGAACATCAGAGTTCTCTCCAAGAGGACCCCTAACCTCCAAACCTTGCCCCTCTCTCCTTGTAGGAGGACTGGCAGGAAAGTCCACACCAGCTACCTTGTACATCTGACAAGTTGTGGCAGGAAAATGAGTCTCTACCTCACACTCATCATCGCCCACCAAAAACCTAGCAAACCAATAATTGTAGCAAATAAATACATAACGGTAGAAAATAAAACATATGAGTGTTAATCAACGTATATGAAGCTGTAAGATAAAAGAAAGTTTTAAGGGGACCCACGTTTTCCGGTGACTTTGACACAAGGACGGGAAATTTCTCCTTTTCAACATCCTTACTAATCTCAGCAATCACCAAAACCCCTTCTGGACATATCTTATACCTAACAGACATATGGCGGAGGCGTGCATATGCCCCCACCATAGGCACTGAAAGATCAGGGAGCTTATTCACTTCTTTAGGTTCCTTAGACTCCCAGCCAAATAGGGCACTTCTCCATAGCTTAATGAACGATCTATCCAAAAATGGTTTCCGACACGAACACCCCGACACCGGCACTTGGTCGCCCCGTGTCCGGGCACTTGAGACCCGGAACTCGCCCCGTGTCCCGGCACTTGTGGCCAACACTTGGCCCCGTGTCCCGACACTTGTAGCCCGGGCCCGTGCCCCGACGTTTAAAGCCCAGAACTCAGCCCCGTGATCCGGAACTAGCGCCCCGTCACTCGGCACATATGGCCCCGACATCCGACATATGTGGTCCGGCACTCGTGCCCCGTGACCCGGCACTCGTGTTCCGGCTGTCAGGAACTCGTGTTCCGGTTGTCTCCCTAGTGTCCTGACACTCGTGTTATCCTAGTATCAGACACTTAGAGGGACGAAGCCTGACTGTCTTTCCTAGATGTCAACCGTTAAGTTTTTAATGCTATCAGTTAAACGGGGGTATAATGATAGAGAGGAGCGTTACTCCTATCATAAATCCCTCATACGTTGGAATTCAATGAATGACATTGATGAAGTCATAAATGGTTTTTATGGTTACACGTCTATTAACCCTGAGAGTGTTGAGTATAAATACCTCACACTCTAGGTTTGCATCGGATCTTCATCTTCTTCATTATCTTCACCACTTACACACTCACCGGAATACTTATCCACCGTCGTAATCATATTTCGGTCGTCTTCTTCATCCAACCACTTGATCACCTTAGGCTCGCAAGAGCTTGATAGGTTCGTACTACTTAGCAGGAGGTCGAGAGGTTGAACCCTAAACAACCACGTTACTGAGCCTGCTACTATTTGCTCAAACATCCGTTAAGTCCAATCACGTGCTTCATACGTGAGGGAATTTTCGTCTTTTTACACAAAAGTCAAAAGTCAATACTTAATTAAATATTCATCACATCCTCTCACTTTCTCTCACCCTCACCCTTGCTCTCCTCTCTCCTCACCCAAACAAAACTCACAAATTGTTTTGATAAAAATCAAAAGATTAAACAAAGAGTAAATTGCAAATTAAATCTTGATTTTTTTTTCTTTTTGAAACACATGTCGGCCATCACCTCAAATCTATCACCATCACCATCACCATCACCACATATCCTTCGCCACCATCACAACGACGTTATAACCACAGATCGCTCCATCGCCACAAATTCGTCAAAAGTCACTTAGAATCGGTGGCGGCGGTGATGGTTTAGTGAGGGTGGGGAGACGGTGGTGTGGAGGGTGTGGGCGGCGGTGTGGAGAGCGGTGGGACTTCGGTAGTGACAACACCAGCAGCAGATGGTGAATAGATGACGAAAATCAGGGTTTTATTAATTAGGTTTTTCTTTCATTTTTATAAATTGTTTGTTTTAAAATTTGGTAAATATATGAGAAAAATTAGGGTTTATAGATGATGGATTGTATGAGAAGGTGTGTGTGGATAGTAGATTTTGAAATTTAGGTTTAGTTTTGTTTTGGATATGAATATTTGGGGAAGAAGGAGTGTGTTGATTTGGGTTTTTAATTTGGGGAAGAAGATGGGTGTATTAATTTTGTTTTGATTATTATTTATTTGAGTAAATGTGAGTATTTTGGTCATTTCAGTTGTTTAGGTGTCATTTAACGGACAAAACTAACATAAGTTAGACGGAGGGACAAAAAAAATGAAAATTAACATCTCTAGGACCGAAAAATGAGAAAAAAAGTTTAAGGACATAATCGGTGAATTGACTAGTAATGAGGGACTAAATTTGAAATTTACTTATTTAAATTATTTTCCTTTCATTTGTTTATCTTCTACGGAAGTTTCAATTGACATGTGGAATCGTTAGTTATGTGTTTGTGGCATTTGTATGTTGTAACAGACTAATAATTAACAATGTCTACACACTACTTGAGTGTTTTTTGTTAAAAAAGGTTTAGTTATAGTTTAGTCTCATGACTGGATAGATATTTGGAGTTAGAGTTAATGCTAATTTTATAAAAAAAATATCACATATTTCTCTGTTAAATTTTTCGGTGGTCTTTCTTTTTTCTTTTAATTGAGCTTTTTAGTTGGTGTTTTTCTTGTTTTAGGTTTTTGATGAGTTGTTTCTTATAATTTTTGGTTAAAAAATTATTATATTTTCCCACTTAAAGGTTTCAACTTTTAACCACTCTTCAGAATACTTGGCAACACATCTCTTTTTCGACGGAAGAGTGAGAGTTCAAATCTTATCCACCACACTCCTTCTTTATTATTTTTAACGATATAGATCATAGGTATTTATTAGTCTTTTATTACAAATTATATATGTTTTCATTAGTTATTTCTATTTTTATAACGATTTTTATTATACAATAATTGTTATAACTATCATCACGACATATATATTTAACTATTTACGTAGTCTTACCGACTTCCTTCCCCGCCAGGGGCTAGTTTTCTCGTTCATTGACAATTGACAATACATCTATTTTTATACATACGATTTTTGGGTAATTTTGAAAGATGATGTTGAAACCTCTTTACCTATGTAATTATATTATCTCATCACTATAAAGAATAGACTAGTATAGAACCTGCGCGATGCAGCGGCGACGAAAAGTTATAGTGCGATAATGATTTCTTGTAGTTTCCAATTCGTCTCGTGATTTATGTCGTGAGAGTAATGGTTTATGGGTCGGTCTTTGGGGTCAAAACAAATTATGCGGTAACGATTTCGGCTCAACCTTTCGGGATTGAAAAAAATTATTGATATGGCAATGAGTTTCGATAGTTTCTTATTCGTTACTTCCGGCTATATATTAAGTATAACACTTTCTTATTTGGTCGTTCGTGTTATAATATGAATTTTGTGGTAACAATTTCAACTTTGGTAATTTGAGGCATAAAAAGAGTTGTTATAATTGTTTCCCGTTCAACCATTTCCTCCACTAAGTGTATTCTAGTGGTAACATATTTATATTTATTTGATACGATAGCTCTTTGACTGTAATATGGTATAATTAACAATACAAAGCGGTGATATCTAATAATTTCAAGTCCAACCCTATAAACCCACTAATATTTATTTAGATTTATCATCTAATAATTTCTTGTTCGGTAATTCGTGTTATAAAAGAATTAAGGGGTAATATTTTTTTATTTCAGCCCTTTGAGCCACCAAAAGTTACCGACTAATGGTTTTCGGTGTATCCCTTCATGCCAAAAAAAGAATTATTTATATGCACTACCCAGTTTCCTGTAGTTTCGTGATAAATAAGTCGAGTGTAATAGTTTTTTGTTTGTGTGCTGTTGTGGCAGTGAAAAAGTTGTATTCGACCATTTACACTGTCTTAACGAATTCCGATATTTTCTCGTTCGTCTCAAATAAAGTAGAATTATGGGGTAACATTATCTATTCTGACCATTAACAAAATTACATCATTTATTAGTTTTTCATTCGACCATCGAAGACATATAGGAAAATTATATCTTTAATCATTCAACCTATTTGGGTAATCCGACTTATTTTACGTTATTAGCCCACTTGGTAAAATCATGTATGTATAACAAAATATAAAGTAGAGATAATTACAAATATGTTTCTTACGATTTGACAAATAGGACATGTTTAATCCTTTTGATTTTGAAAGTACACCACACACTATTTATTTGTAAACATTATATACTCTCAATCTTTTAGTTCATTAGGATTAACTTAGTTCAGTTAATTATATCAAATGACCATTTCACCATGCTTGTATTCAATTGTTATAATGAATGCTTTTTAAAGATTATAGAGATGTCTATTTATCTCTGCAATTTTATTTTTTAATACGTATCAAACATAATACAAAATCCGTTTTATAATATAAGTTTCTTGGTAGTTTGAGACATAAATGCAAAATATTTACAAATACTTTATTATAACATAAATAAAAAATAAACATATTGTTATCATTTTATTGTGTATTTGTATTTGTATTGTATATCCACTTTCTAAATTTTTCACAAAAAACTATATATATAATTATCAAAGATGATTATCAACTAAACTGTATAATCAAAACTAATATTTATTAAAAAATTAAAACTTAAAAAAACTCGAAAACTTGTTTAATATCTCTTAACAAACATTTAAACATAATCTATCTACAAAAGCAACATAAACAACCATCAAAACAATTTCTAGCAAAATAAATATAACTAATATTGCTAATACTACAAATTACAAACAATTTATCTTTGAAATAATGTGGCAAAAATATTATTAGCAGTTGTTCGGATTTTAATGTAATTATCTGAAAAACTAAAATGTTAAAAAAATTTCTCTTCTTACTTCTTAGTGTTAACCCCGTCAAAACTGACTTGTTCATATATTGAAAAAGAAATTAAATACGAAAAATTAATTTTGGATTCAAATATTAATTTTGTTTTTTATAAAAATAAATGTTTTAAATATATTTCTCTAAAAGTTAACTTACTTAAAACATAGAATTGAAAAACACCTTAAATGCATTATTATGTAATAAAGCATAAAAATATCGAATTTAATGAGCAAATGGATAAATTAGTAATTCAACTTTATCTTGTTTGAATTGAATAAGAGTAAATAAGTAATTTTAATTACTTAAATTTTAAGAGATTAAGAATATAAAAAGTTTCTTTATAATATAGTTAAGATTAGTTACTATTAGAAGGTTTAATATATACATGGCAATAAACATATTAACCACATTTTTTATGTGTGATATACTTGTCTTAAATGAGAAAGAAAATTTTGATAGATGGCCAAAAATTAAAATAAATTTATTATCTTTTTTCTCTTTTATTAATCATCCATTACATTGTTCACAACTTTTTTATATCATATTGATCATTTCCATTTTTCTTTAATTCTTAATCTTGAATACGTATATTGGAAAACTTCATAACGGAATATTCCCTCTAGATCTACAATTTCGATTTATTCAATTATGTAAATTACCATTCTAATTTCGGTTCAAAATATTTTAGCTAGACACCTTTGATTAAGGGGTTGTTTGTTTCGGCATATTTATCTGGTTATTAGCTTGTGTAATACACAAACATATATTTTTCTTGGTTTATTAGTTTATAAAGTTGAGCTTATGACTTTAAATAAGTCATAAGCTCAACTTCATAAACTCATAAGCCGCAAAAAGTGGCTAATAAAATTATAAAAAATTACATAATAAGCTTACATAAGCCGAAACAAAACCACCTAAGTTCATATAGTTGCTTTATAGTTTAAATAAATCTTATCAATTGTTTTGTACTTAATTACTTGTACTTTACTGAATAAAATAATAAGCTTGTAAACCGACTATTTTGTTAACAATTTGGGACCAAAAGAATGTAGTTTTGTTTAATAAATTTTGTATATCCATCTTTTGGATGTGGAAAAATTGTTTGTAAACCTAATTTTAATTTAGTTTCGTAATATTGTCCGAAAGACCATGTGTGTATCCATATATTTTGTTGATGCTATATTGCTTTGGTACTACAATTCACAAGGCAATAGTGATTAGATTATAACCAAAATTGATATGGTCCCTTTACCATTATGTTAACCTCAATACCTTAAGTGATACATTCAAATTGTAACGATTAGGACTGTGACTCGAATGGAGCAATCCAGACTATACGCTTTTGGTTTGAAAATTATTGGAAACCATAAATGTTAATAACAATTCATGATACATATCCATTGCCAAATTAGTATACAATGGCCAACAACATCACCAAATTATATACCCTAACAAATGAAAATAATAGTGAATGATGCAGCTAGACTGCTGTCATTAGTCTTTGTGTCTGTTTAATTTTATTTTTTATATTTTTTTATAAATAAAACTTTTTTGTTTCGTAATTTTTTTTAGGCTACCCTATTTTTATTATATTTTTTTTCTTTATTTTTAGCTATTTTTTGACGCTAACCTATTTAATACAGTAGTTATGTCTTAATTTTAATTTAGTGTTAATTTTTAGTTTTATATATTCTTTGTTGATTACGGTTTTTAATTTGAAGATACCATAAATAATAAGTTATCGTAGCATGACTGTCTTCTGCCTAATTTTTATTTTATTTTTCTTTTTAGAAAAACTTTTTGTTTCGTAATTATTTTTTCAGGCTAAGCTATTTTTTATTTTTATTTTTTTTACGATAGTCTTTTTAATAAAGTAGTTATGTCTTGATTTCGATTTAATGTTAATTTTTAGTTTTATATTTTCTTTGTTGATTTACGGTTTTTAACTTTTCAAAATTTTAGGTTGTTGCTTTTGTTTTTAAGCTATCAATTAAACTGTAAGTTTTTAAAACCGATGCAACGCGCGGGCAATAATTTTTTTAAAAAAAACATTTTTGTCTCGTGTTTTTTATTAGGCTAGGCTATTTTTTCTCTTCTTTTTGTTAAGTTCTATTTTTTTGCGCTAGCCTATTTAATAAAGTAGTTATGACTTGATTTCGATTTAGAATTAATTTTTTGTTTTATATTTTCTTTGTTTATTTACAGTCGTCAACTTTTCAAAATTTTAGGTTGTTGCTTTCGTTTTTAGACTATCGATTAAAATGTAAGTTTTAAATCCTCTGCAATGCAAGGGCATAAAAAACTCGTCGAAAAAAAATCAAAGTATAAAATAAATGAATCGTTGCTACTTTATCATTTAATGTTGTTATTTTCGTAAAAGGAAGAATGATCAATCTGAATCAGGTAGAGGTTTTTTTCTTCTTTTTTTTCTCATTTATTTACTTTTTTTCCCTCTTTTCGTATTTGCAGCTTAACCGTTATATTTCGGTACTCTTTCATGCAATCCCAAAATGTTCATTTACAAAGTGTAGAACTCATGTTTTTTGTTCGATAGGTGGCTTACCATTTATCTTATTTATTTATTGAATCCACCAGGCCATCTTAGAGCACCCGGAGTGGGGGAATTCTCGCTCGTTGTGGGAGTGAGAACGAGCCCCCTCTCGTTATGATACCGTCAAGGCTCGTTCTGGGGCTCGTTGTGAGCCATCGTTGTGGTGACCACGGCTCGTTGCGATTTTTGTTTTTTTGGTTTTTTTTATTCCAAACGTTCGAATTATTAAAAAAAAAAAAAATTAAACACATACACCAACGGTCATATAACCGTTGGTTTTAAATATTTTAATTTTTTTTTTCCCAAATTTCACCTATAAATACATTCACATTCTAACCAAAAAAGTCACACCTTCTTTCAATCTTATTCTATGTTAATCTCAATCTCATACCATAATCTTAATCTCATACCATAATCCCAATCTCAAAATGTCTTCATCGTCTTCAAACGCTCCCCAAACAAACACAAACACACCTTCGACGCCACAATCACAAACACCCTCCGGTTTCGCAAACTACCACAATACAACAAACGCCCTATTTTCACCCTAAATACCAAACTTTAACCAAACACAACAACAACAAATTCTAAACACATTTTTAGCGCAACAAGCATCACAACCACCTCAAGCAATGTTCAATCCCGATCAATTAGCAATGCATCAACAACTTTTGATGCAACAACAATCCCAATTCTTTCCCCAACAACAATCACATTTGTTTTTCCAACAATCCAAATTTTTTCCCCAACAAACACAATTTCCAACCGATCAATCACAAAGCCGAGTTCAAGAAACACAAGAAATCGTTCAAGATACCGAAGACGTGATCCAAGAAACGCGACGACCCTCCACATCTAATCCCAAAAAGAAAACGGTGTGCAAAAAGGTGGCATGGTCGGAGGCCGAGGAGGTCCTTTTGGCAAAGATGTGGTGCCACGTTTCTGAAGATTCCGACAAAGGCAACGCCCAACCCGACGCAACATTTTGGAGACAGATCGTTGCGGGTTACAACGAACAAGGCAAGGGGCAACAGTTTGTGGAGAGAAACAAGGAGTCCCTCAACAGCAAGTTCACGGCAATGAGTGCCTCGGTTAAGAATTTTATCGGCCACCATTCGGAGGCTTTAAGAATTCGGCCTAGCGGTACCGACGACTCGAAGGTTATAGAGGGGGCTCTTCAAATGTTCTTTGAGACGAAGGGTGTGCCTTTTAGGCATATGGGGGTGTGGGAAGTCTGGAGAGAACATAGCAGATGGTGTGCATTTAACAAAATAGATACTCCAGTCGCCACCATCAACCTAGACGACGTTGACTTTTCGGATGATATTTTTGCGGATGATCAACAAGAACGACCTCGAGGAAAACAAAGAGGTAGTAAAAGAAAAGAATCATCCGACCATCCGATAAGGCACAAACATTTTCTTCGTCGGCGTTTTGTAGGCTCGTCGTGGCACACTTAAAAACACTTACAAAGACAAAAAAAAAGAAGTCGCATAAACAAAAAAAGATACACTCCTAGCACAACAACAAGCGGCTTACACAAGTGGAAGAAGAGACGATATGTTGTTTCTTCAACAAAGCATGGAGGGGGTGCCACAAGCACAAGCGGAATGGATCGAGGCCGAAAAAATAATAATCCAACAAAAATATGGGATGATTTAGCTTAGTATTTATTTTAGTTTTAATAATTTGTATTATTTTAATTATTTGTATTGTTTTTTATTTATCTTATTTAAATGTTTTAATTATTAGTTTTAATAATTTGTATTGTTTTAATTATTTATTTATCTTATTTAAATGTTTTAAGAAAAAAAAAAAGTGGGTCTCACAATCACCCACAATCCTCATTATCATACCGCCCAAAATTTCAGAATCATGATTCTCACTGCCATATCAGCAAAACTAATCACAGAATCACCACTCCGGGTGCTGGAGTGCTCTTAAAGATGGATTAATGTTGTTATTTTCCTATCATACCTTCGTCTTAGAGATGATTTACAATAACCGAATATTCAAACTATAACCAAAATAATTGAACCTACACAGTAAATGACGGTCCAGTTATTATTTTTTATACCATAAACTTCCGGTTTGGTTATGGTTATAGATATAAAAATCAAACCGAATAACCTAACAATAACCTAACTATATATTTATTAAAGGACTCTTTCTTTTTAATTATATAACCTAAAATTTGTTCCCAAATAAGTTTCAATACTATTAACGAGATATCTATTTTCTAATTTCAAATATTTGCAACGTTGTTGTAATTGCGGTTCTTTAATGTAATTTAACATTGGGTTTATACATTTTGAATTTTATTTATCAAGTTTTCGTTGTCATGAGTAAATTGGTTTCTTTTAAGTCACATAAAAAGTTATGGATAAAAACTGAATCAAGATTTTAACTAAATTAAGTAATCAATTTAACGAATTATCCACCATAACCGATTGGTTACTTAATTTAAACTAGAAAATTTATCGTGCTTTGCACGAGTTCGAGTTGTTTTGATGTAAAATATGCATCTCCAGTGTTTTTGTTTTGTTATAAGGGTACTAACGGTTTTGGTGTTATCCGATGCTACATTTCCTAGGATTTGGAGTATATCTAATATTAACCCCTATTTAATGATTCAAAAGTATATTGTATTATTAATTTTGGTCTAAAAGATTGTTTGCATTTCCTTATAAAACCTTAAATAATTAATTGTTTTACCTACGGAAATCTAAATGGTAAACATAAAAAATTAAAAGTAATTAAACTTCAAACCAGCCACAGGCCCAAGCCCAAGCCCAACACTGCAGTACAAAAAAAATTAAAAAAAATTTGGTGCTGGGTGGGATTCGAACCGCGGCTTCCCGCGCTTACCATTCTGGCAACCAAGTCTTTTTTGTAAATAAAACGATTACAATTGTACTTAAAGACAAACTTTTCTGAATATAATAATAATAAAATGCACACTTCCATAGGCATCTAGGCAATTTGAATTAGAAGGTAATAAGATTTCCATTTATCGTAAGTTGATATAACCCTATGTATAAGTGGTCTTTATAAAACGAAAAAGAAAAATATTAGACGTAGCTCTTGGGTTATAAATAAAAGCGGTTAAACGGCTAATATATAAGTAATAAAAGCACGAATTTCTGTATTTTAGATAAAAAAAAGTTCCGGTTTTTTTTCATGTTAGTTACTGTACAATATTTTTAAGCTTGAAAGTTATTATTTAATTATTGCCCCTAAGGGCTACAATTAGCACATTCCTTAAAAAAATATTACGAAACACCTTAGTTTTTTGTAAAGTACCAAAACAAACTCCTACATTTTCTATATAATTTCTTTACTGATGATAGTACAACTATATTATTGCTTGGAATTTTTTTCGAAAGCAAATACCATTGTATAATAATAATAACAATGAAGAAAGAGCTGGGCCAGAGGGAGTCCAAAAAAAAATCTTCTACCCGGCCCAAAACGAATTAAGCCCAAAGATTTGCACGGATTCATAGGCATCAAGGCATTTTAATTATAGGAGTAATAGCTGAGTGTTTTGGTTATTACTTCGATTTTAAATCATAAATACTTAATTTAAATAGCTGAGTGTTTTGGTTATTACTTCGATTTTAAATCATAAACCGAAACATACTCTCCCCAAATTTGTGTAGAAAACTTTGAAAAGAAAAATGAATGCTTTCTATGACAAACTAGTATAGAACCCGCGCGATGCAGCGGCGACGAAAAGTTGTAATTTGATAATGATTTCTTGTAGTTTTCAGTTCGTCTTGTGATTTATGTCGTGAGAGTAATGGTTTATGGGGCGGTCTTTGGGGCCAAAACAAATTATGCGGTAACGATTTTCGGCTCACCTTTCGGGATGGAAAAGAATTATTGATATGGCAATGAGTTTCGATAGTTTCTTATTCGTTACTTTCGGCTTTATATTAAGTATAATACTTTCTTATTTGGTTGTTCGTGTTATAATATGAATTTTAACAATTTTAAGTTTAGAAATTTGAGGCATAAAAATAGTTGCTATAATTTTTTCTCGTTCAATCATTTCCTCTACTAAGTTTGGCAATATGGGGTAACATTATCTATTCTGACCATTAATAAAATTACACTTTCTATTAGTTCATCCTTCGACCATTCGGAAAATTTATCTTCAGTCATTCAACCTATTTGGGTAATTCGACTTATTCAACGCTATTAGCCCATTTGGTAAAATCATATATGTATAACAAAATATAAAGTAGAGATAATTACAAATATGTTTCTTACGATTTGGCAAATATGACATGTTTAATCCTCTTGATTTTGAAAGTACACCACACACTTTTTATTTGTAAACATTATACACTAGCAATCTTTTAGTCCATTAGAATTAACTTATTTCAGTTAGTTATATCAAATGACCATTTTATCATGCTTGTATTCAAGTGTTCAAGTTTTATGTTCATTATCTCAAATGTTTAGTTAAGAGTGATGGGTTTTGAATTGTTATATGCTTTATAAAGATTGTCTATTTATCTATTAAAAATTAATTCTGGATTCAAATATTAATTTATTTATTTTTTTAATTTTAAAAATGCAAATTTTAAATATATTTCTCTAAAAGTTAACTTTTTTAAAACATAGAATTCAAAAAAACCTTAAATACATTATTATTTAATAAATCATAAGATATCGAATTTAATGAGCAAAAAGGTAAATATGTAATTCAACTTAATTATAATTTCTATGTGTTTGAATTGAATAAGGGTAAATAAGTAATTTCAATTACTTAAATTTTAAGAGATTAAGAGTTTTAGAAGATTCTTTATAATATAGTAAAGATAAGATAATGGTTAACATATACATAGATCAAAAATTAATTCTGGATTCAAATATTAATTTTTTTTTTTTTAAGTTTAAAAATGAAAATTTTAAATATATTTCTCTAAAAGTTAACTTTTTTAAAACATAGAATTCAAAAAAACCTTAAATACATTATTATTTAATAAAGCATAAGATATCGAATTTAATGAGCAAAAGGTAAATATGTAATTCAACTTAATTATAATTTCTCTGTTATGCTGACTCATGGTTCAAACGATAGGAAAGAATGGCTATGGCACCGGAGATTGGGACATCCGTCCACTTGTTATTTACGTCAGTTATTTCCGAATTTATTTCCTAAAAATAAGTTGTTTCATTGTGACACTTGTATTTTGGCAAAAATTCATAGACATACGTTTAAACCTAATGATACTAGAGTTGATTCACCTTTTTTGCTAATTCATTCTAATGTTTGGGGTCCCGCTAAAATTGAAGGAGGACAAAATTTCCGTTATTTTCTGACATTTATAGATGATTGTACTCGAATAACTTGGACTTATCTTTTAAAAAATAAGTCTGAAGTCTTTAGGAAGTTCACATTCTTTTGTAACATGGTCAAAACCCAATTCAAAAGTGAAATTCAAATTCTCAGGTCAGATAATGGGGGGAATTTTGTAACACTTCCACGAAAACGTTCTGTCAAACACGGGGAATCATCCATCAAACTTCATGTGCTCACACGCCTGAACAAAATGGAGTTTCAGAACGAAAAAATCGTTTTTTATTTGAAATCACACAGGCTATTATGATTGAATCCCAAGTCCCAAAGACTTTTGGCCAGAAGCTCTTGTCACTGCAACGTATCTTGTTAATCGACTTCCAACCCGAACCCTAGCCCTCAAAACTCCTCTCCAAACACTGTCACATTTCCATAAATTGCCATCAACTCTAACCCTCGAACCTCGAGTGTTTGGATGTTCTGTTTTTGTCCATATACCAAAAATAGAGCGTTCAAAACTTGATCCATGTGCAGAGAAATGTGTGTTTTTGGGGTATGGTGTCAATCAACACGGGTCGGTGCTACAGCCCCAGTAAACGTCGCATGTTCACCACAATGAACTGTGACTTTCTCGAAACGGAGTTCTTTTATCATACCCATCTTACTGGTCAGGGGGAAAATGACAATGACGCATTAAGATGGATAAGTTGGGCACAACCTGTGCATGACTCTCCTACTGATACTCCTACCACAACTGATAATCCTGAAGATTCTGATACTGATACTCCTACTCCAACTGATAATCCTGAAGATTCTGAAGACAGTACTACTGCCACCAATAATGATCCTCCTCAACTGATATCCGAGGTAAGTGTATCTGAATCTCCGGATATTCCAAATTATTCTGATATGTGTGATGATGAACAACAGGTTGAGATGGAAAATCCAAGTGTGACCGAACCAACTCGGTATGAGCTTCCTCATAGATCAACCATGGGATTTCCGCCTAACAGATACTCACCTGAAAGAAGTTCAAGAGGGTCAAGATATCCAGTTGCAAATATCGCAAGAAGGAATTTAGTTCCGGAAGCCAGGTCCTTCGCAAACGTGATATGTTCTGAAAAAATACCAACAAGTGTTGAAGAAGCACTTAAGTATAAAGAATGGAGGGAAGCAATCGGTACTGAACTTGAAGCCTTGAAAAGAAGTGAAACATGGGAAGAATGTGAATTGCCTCCAGGAAAGAAACCCGTTAAGTGTCGGTGGGTGTTCACTATTAAGTATAAACCCGATGCGTCAATCGAAAGGTATAAATCTCGATTAGTTGCAAAGGGATATACTCAGACTTATGGGATTGACTACTGTGAGACTTTCTCACCAGTAGCCAAAATTTATACTATTAGAGTTCTATTCTCAGTTGCAGCAAACAAGGATTGGCCATTACACCAATACTATGTCAAGAATGCCTTCCTACATGGAGAATTGAAGGAAGAAATCTACATGGAAACTCCACCTGGAATCCATGATAGTTCCGAAGCCAGAAAAGTTTGTCGGCTAAATAAATCGCTATATGGTTTAAAGCAATCTCCACGAGCTTGGTTTGGTCGGTTTACCACAGTAATGAAGAAATATGGCTACAATCAAAGCAATTCAGACCATACGTTATTTCTGAAACGGAGAGGTAGACTCATAACCTGCTTAATAATCTATGTTGATGACATGATTATTACAGGAGATGATTCGGAGGAAATGACAAAGTTGAAAGCCAATCTCTTCAAAGAATTCGAAATGAAAGATCTGGGAAGACTCAAGTATTTTCTCGGAATCGAAGTTTTAAGATCAAAGTCAGGGATTTTCATTTGTCAGCAAAAGTATGTCCTTGATTTACTAGTAGAGACAGGAATGTTAGATTGCAAACCTGCGGATACTCCCATGATTGCTAATCAGAAATTGTTCATGGAAGACGAAGCTGAACTGGCAGATAGAGAAAGATATCAACGAACGGTGGGAAAGCTTATTTACTTAGCTCATACTCGGCCAGATATCGCATACGCGGTAGGAGTTATAAGTCAATTCATGCACCAACCTCAAGTCCAACACATGGAAGCAGCTTTACGGATTATCAGGTATCTCAAGGGAACTCCTGGACACGGTGTTCTATTCAAAGCAAATGGGCACCTGAAGATTGATGCTTATACCGATGCTGACTGGGCAGGCGACAAAGGTAATAAGAGGTCTACATCAGGGTATTTTACCCTAGTGGGAGGAAATCTTGTTACATGGAGGAGTAAAAAGCAAAAAGTTGTCGCCCTCTCAAGTGCTGAAGCTGAATTCCGAGGAATAGCACGAGGGTTAGCTGAAGTCCTATGGCTGCGAAAACTATTGTCAGAAATTGGGTGTCCCTCAGAAGAAGCCAGTAAGATCATGTGTGACAACAAAGCGGCTATCCAGATCTCAGGAAATCCAGTTCAACATGATCGCACCAAACACGTTGAAGTTGATAGACACTTCATCAAATAAAAACTTGAAGATGAGATTATTAAGCTTCCGTTTGTTTCATCAAAAGATCAGCTTGCAGATATCCTTACAAAGGCAGTTACCGGAAAGATCTTCGCTCACTGTCTTGACAAGTTAAGCATTGGAAATCCCACTACTTAGCTTGAGGGGGAATGTTAGAAATAGGAACCCAAAAACAAATGTAAGTCCAAGTCCGTATGTGGACTTGGGCCCGTTAGGTTATTATTTTCCTATAAATAGGTGTCCTATGTAATCGTTTTAAAGTGATGAAATACAATATTCTTCCACAAAACCCGATTATTATTTTCTACATGGTATCAGAGCCTTGTTGAGTAACTTCATCTACGTAATATAATCCTTGTCTCTCAGTACCACGCCCAATGATCCTTCCCGTCCTGATATCCTGCAAAATGCAAAAGGTGGGGTGCATTAATACCACACAGTTTAATTCTTTCGTAACATGACTTACGGATAATAGCTTGTGTGATAATGATGGCACATAAAGAGATATCGAGAGTCGTAATTCTTTCGATATTTCAATGGTTCCCCCTTCTTTAACTGGGAGAGTTTCCCCATTAGCTGTGTGAATTCGTGTTTTGTCAACTTTCGAGTTTGACGTTAGATCGGTTATATCAAACGTCATTGTATCAGTGGCACCACAATCAAAAATCCATGAATTACACTTGGCGTTTTTGGTGGCAACATTAACTTCTCCAGATCGGACAGAAACGTTCTCCTCTTTGAAATCAATTGCGTTTAACATTAACTTCTTTCCTCCGCCGTTAATCTCTTTGCTGCCTATGGCGGCGGCAGCTTCTCCAGTCTTGGAGGTTTTGTGGTTATCATTCCACCATTCTGGATATCCAACGATCTTAAAGCATTGTTCTTTGGTGTGTTTCGACATACCACACTCTTCACACTTGAGCTTGCTCTTCTCCATCTTTGATTGAGTTCGAAAGAACGATTTGTCTAACCGATGATTCTCGGAAGGATTTGGTTTTGGGTTTTGAAACTGGTTTTGAGCTCCGTTACGAAGCAGGTTCATTAGTTGCATTGCGAGGTTATTATTTTCGTTGTCAGCCATATTGGTTTTAATGAGTGTTCGAATAGTTGGTGTTCGAATAGGACTAATATATGTTCGAAGGGGAGCTAGTCGAATAAAACTAATATACCAAGCTAGTCAAATAAAACTTAAAGTGTAATTGGGCCTAGGAAGCCCAAGTTTGTGATAATTAGTAAAAAAGACAGCTGCTCGCAAATTAATATATTTTTCTTTTTTTTTTTGGTTTCTTGGTTATCTCAGCCGCCACATACAAATACACACCGAAATTATATTCAACAAACAAGCATCTTCTTTTCAAAATTCATCTTCGAAGAAAGGAATTTGTGTATGAAGATTTGTAAGTCGAATGGAAGCTCGCCGAAGAAAGAATGGGTTATAACATAGTCAATATCGTTTAACCATAAACAATAAGCCTAACAAACAAGAATAGTAACTTAAACTATCAATGCGGAAGACATTAAGAGTTACTACGGAAGAACAAGTTAGTGCGGCTGTCCAACAAGTTACTACGGCTGGTCAAGTTACTGCGGAAGTAAACAAGTTGCTACGGGCATAGTCAAACTGCTACGGAAGAAGTCAAGCTACGGAAGACCAACTTGCCGTGCAAGTATAATCTAAGTTATAGAATTATAATTAGATTATGTTTCCTTTTGTTATTAGATAGAGTTTCCTTATTTCTAGATAACGATATATTTAGATAAGGATAGATGATGTTTCCTAGTTTATCTAGGTAGGCCTCAAGGTCTATATAAAGATAGATCCTTGTATTCATAAAAACACGTTGTATTGATATTCTTAGTTAATACAATTGAGGCTTATAATTCGGAAATACTTTTTGTTTATTCGTATTCATATTTCATTGTTCGATAACTCATAATATTGAAGTGTTCATCCGCTGCTGAACTTCTTCAATAGATCACGATCTTAACGAAGGCAAACATATTAGTTTACATAGACTAACACGATCCTGACAAGTGGTATCAGAGCGCAGGAGGTGCTTTAGATCCATTGATCAACGAGTTCATAATCCTCATAAGCAAGAATCAAGACAACCATCATGACTGAAGTTGCAATCGGCAAAGTTCTTGTTCTTAACAGCAACGAATTCGACTTATGGAAGCTACGCATCAAACAACACATCCTACTGTCTGATTACACAGTCTGGGATGTAATCATTAATGGTAACAAACGTCTTACCACCAATGGAGCTGATGGAGAACCAGGAATGGCTGCTCGACCACCGGTGACTGATCTTGAACGAAGGGAAAAACAAACTGAAATCAAGGCCCTCAGTATTCTTCTAATTGCAATCCCCAACGAATATCAATCGCAATTTGAAGAATATCAAGACGCAAAATCACTATGGGAAGCTCTGGAGAAAAGATTCAGCGGAACAAAGAATACAAAGAAGAACAAGAAAGCTCTTCTTAAACAGGAATATGAAAACTTCAACTCCCTGAATGGCGAGCGAATGACCCAAACTTTTGATCGATACAAAAAGCTCACCGGAGAGATGATCAGCGCAGGCATCAAGTATGATAAAGATGATCTAAACAGAAAGTTCATAAGAGCTCTAGGCAAGGAATGGAAAGTATACACAGTTTCCTATAGACAAGGGGACACCTTAGAAGAACTTGAATTGGATGATCTTTACAACGACTTAAGAGTCTTTGAGGCAGAAGTGGAAGCAGAAAAGGCTGACAATAGCAGCACCAGCACTACTAATGCTAATACTGCACTTGCTTCAACATCTGTAGGACCAAAACATGAAATCAATGAAGAGATTTCATTCGAAGCCTTTATTTGTAAGTGTTCGAATCTCACAGGTGAAGAAGTAAAACAGATGCATCAGGATGACTGTGATGAAATCAATCTCAAGTGGCAATCTGCTATGCTCGCACTACGAGCAAGGAGATTTTTAAATAGGACAGGACGAAGATTTAATCCACGAAACAACGAACGAATTACCTTCGACAAAAGCAAAGTGAAGTGCTATGATTGCAATGAATTAGGTCACTTTGCCAGGGATTGTCCAAACAAGTCAAGAACCAACAATCCACGATCCACTCAAGACACAAATCAGAGTGCACTTATGTCGCAAGACATCTTTGGATATGATTGGAGTGACTTAGCTGAAGAAACAAGTCAAAATAGGGCACTAATCTCTGAAGAACAAAATCAAGTAGAAAACATTCCTACTGTTCACCATGCATGCATCGTCGTAGTAATGGATGATACGGACATTATTTGTATGGAGGAATTAGTTGCTACGGATGACATAGTTTCTACGGAGCTCACTTATACTGATGTTGGAATTACCGAAATTGGCAACAACATACTTGGATATGACTGGAATGATGACGACCAAGGAGCAACACAAGAGGATGCTCTTATGGCTATTGAATCACCAACTCCAGAAACTCCATCTCTTATGGCCGAGGTAAATTCTAAACTTTGTACTTCTGAGTGTAAAGCTATAATTGTTAAATACAAAAATCATAATCAATTGATGAGTGATTCAATTAGGACCTTAGAAGAACAAAGACAGTCAGCTCATAGGGTAATTGATAACTTAGAAAATCAGATAAAGTCACACAAAATCAATGAACAAAGTTATCAAGAAAACATTAATCTACTTGAATGGCAAAAAGAGGACTTACTTCTTAAACTCAAGATGGCTAGGGAAGAAATCAAACGACTAGCACAAGAACATGATAAAGTCGAGTTAGATGTAGGGAAGTTAGAATTTGCTTCAAAATCAGTAAATGACCTATGTCAAAAACAAATTCATGGCAAGGTAAAAGCTGGTTTAGGTTACAAAGAAGTTGCCCCTCCATTTAACCAAAACTACATCCCACCATCTTTAGATGAACCTAGAATTCCTATCTCTCAGACACCTCCAAAAGAATCATTCAATGTTGATCCAATCGACTATGATGAAGTTCTAATTGAGGACTTAGTTGAAGAGAGTCAACTTAATATTGTGAAAAATAAAGACATTCCTCTTGAAAATCATCTCATCACAATAGAAGGTTGCACTCAACAATCTTCACAAAGTCTAGTGTCTATGCCATGTCCTAACCCCATCAACAAGATCAAAACACCAACTCAAAGAAAGCCCAAAACAGTTCCCAAAGAAACCGATAAGACTTGGAAACACATAGGTAGAAGAGGAAACCAACGAAACATGAATCAAGTCAAAACTCAAAAGGGACAAATTGTTAAAAGCTCAAAGAAAGGATGTTTTATTTGTGGTAAATTGAATCACTATGCAAAAATTTGTTATCACAATCCTCAGAATCAAATACAAGTGATTCAAAAACCACATCATGGGATGGGAAACAAAGGAAGGGTTGGCCATAAAAATAACTTTGTCAAACAAGTCTCTTCAGAAAATCAACGTGTAAACAACAGAAACGTAATTTCCAACAAGAAGAATAGAGTTAATACTGTTAGAAAAAATGTTGTTTCTACGGCTAAAGTTAATACGGACAAACACAAGGGTGTTAATACTGCCCGTATTAATACTGTGAAAAATAACCGTATTAAGCCTACTCGTGTCAATACTGCCAAAAGTAACTTTGTTACTAAGGCTCCTATTAACACTAAGGAACAAAGGAATGTCAAACCAGTATCTATTCCTATTGTTAAATCAAAAGCTGTTAACACTAAAATTGTTCAAAAAGAAAAATCTTTCAAACAAGTGTGGCAACCAAAGATCCAAGTAACTCAACCACCTATTCCCATTGATTTCTCAAAACTAGTACAAAGGAAGGTGAGTTACTTTGATGAAATGGGCAAACCCAAGTCCACTTTGGCTTGGGTTCCCACCAGAAACTAATCTCTATCGTTTATGTGCAGGTTCAGCCAACAAAAGAAAGTGAGAAAAGTTGGCATGTAGATAGTGGCTGTTCCAGGCACATGACGGGCAACATGTCATGCCTTCAGGACTTTGAAAAATTCAACGGAGGATATGTTGCTTTTGGAGGCAATCCAAAAGGAGGAAAGATTACTGGGAAAGGGACAATAAGCAATGGTACACTACACTTCAAAGACGTGTACTATGTGCAACAGCTTCAATATAATCTGTTGAGTGTGTCACAAGTCTGTCATGAGAAACACACTCCGATATTCACTGCTACAGAATGCATTATAATGAAGCCTGGGTACGTCATAGATGAAAGCATGATCTTACTCAGAACACCAAGGAGGGACAATGTCTACTGTCTAGACATGTCCAAGGTTCAAATCAATTCACCTGAAGCATGCTTTCTCTCAAAAGCTACTTTAGATGAATCCACTCTATGGCATAGGAGGATGTGCCACATAAACCTGAAAAACATCAATAAACTAGTTAAATCTAGTTTGGTTAGAGGTCTCCCAAACAAGCAATTCAACCTTGAAGACAACTGCTTAGCATGCTTGAAGGCTTGACTACTCTATGGCCACGAGATGTCAACCAAGTCCAAAAGGATCCTACAAACTGCTCTAATCAACACAGTCTCTTTGCATGCTCCGGTCCTCAAATGAACCCAAGAAAATACAAGAAGCACTACTAGATCCACACTGGATCGAGGCATGTCAAGCTGAGCTCCTCCAATTCAAGATTCAAGGAGTATGGGAACTAGTGGAAGTCCCATGTGGTAAGAAGGTGATAGGCACAAGATGGATCTTCAGAAACAAGAAGGATGAACGTGGAATTGTGGTCAAGAATAAAGCACGACTGGTTGCACAGGGATATACACAAGAAGAGGGCATTGACTACGAAGAGGTATTTGCTCCAGTGGCTAGGATTGAAGCAATTCGCTTATTTCTAGCTTTTGCTTCATTCATGGGATTCAAGGTATATCAAATGGACGTCAAAAGTGCTTTTCTATACGGTGTCATTGAAGAAGAAGTATACGTCAAACAGCCCCCTGGATTTGAGGACCCTCAACATCCTCACAAGGTGTACAAATTGATCAAGGCTCTCTATGGGCTTCATCAAGCACCACGAGCTTGGTATGACACTCTTTCAGATTATCTTCTTCAAAACAACTTCCAATGAGGCACAATTGACAAGACATTGTTCTTCAAGAAATCCCACTCCGACATTCTACTTGTTCAAATCTACGTTGATGACATCATCTTTGGTTCAACCAAATATTCCTTATGCAAAGAATTTGAAGATCTCATGCACACTAAGTTTCAGATGAGTTCCATGGGTGAACTCACTTTCTTCTTGGGCTTACAAGTTAAACGGAAACCGGATGGCCTCTTTATAAGCCAAACCAAGTATGTCAAGGACATTCTCACAAAATTTGGCCTTTTGGATGCCAAGGTTGCAAGTACTCCGGTGGAAACTCACAAACAATTGACGGCTGATCTTGAGGGGGAGGATGTGGATATACATAACTATCGATCAATGATTGGATCTCTCATGTATCTCACAGCTTCAAGACCAGACATCATGTTTGGAGTTTGTGTATGTGCAAGATATCAAACAAGGCCCAAGATGTCACACCTCATAGCAGTAAAGAGAATCTTTCGTTACCTAAAGGGCAAGCCTAACTTAGGTTTATGGTATCCTAAAGAATCTCCTTTTGACTTAATTGCTTATACTGACAGTGACTATGGTGGTGAAAACTTAGACAGGAAATCAACGACTGGAGGATGCCAATTTATTGGTTCAAGACTGGTGTCATGGCAATGCAAGAAACAAACAACGGTGTCAACCTCTTCCACTGAAGCTGAGTACATTGCCGCTGCTAGTTGTTGTGCTCAAGTACTTTGGATACAAAATCAAATGATGGACTATGGCTATTCCTTCATGAACACGCCAATCTACATTGACAATCAAAGCACAATAAGCATCATCAACAATCCAGTCAAACACTCCAAAACAAAGCATATAGAGATACGCTACCACTTCATAAGAGATTGCAACGAGAAGCAGTAGTAACCTTATGATAAAAATCAAGTACCTTACTCTCTAGTATTGTACTATGTTACTACTGCAACATTAATAGTAAAAACAAATAGTGACCAAAGTATGAACAGTACGACCAAATTGTTAGCACTAAGGGAAGGTTTAACTACTACTGCCCTATGTCAATTGATTTGGACGGAATGGTTACTACGGACTAGTAATGTGTTACTACGGACCTCTGGCTTAATACTGTCAGTAACTCAAGTTACTACGGACAGTCCAGTTAATACGGCCCATGAACCATTACTACGGCCTCTTTAACCAACTTACTACGGATCCTTTTGTTAATACTGCAGATTATCATATTAAAGAGGTTTCTTAAGCAATAAGAATACCCTAATTAATGATGATTTGACAAGTCAAAACACAACTTGTACCTCACTTTTACACGTGGCAAGCTCCGATTGGACCTAATTTTTAAAATTCAGGCGCGAGGCACAACTACTCGTGACACGTGGCGATTTTTAATTGGACCGTTACTTTTAAATCATTACCCGCGTCCAATCGAAGTGATCAAGTTGTTACAAAATTTCAGTATAAATAGGGGTTACTTTTAACCGTTTGAAACTTACCTTTCTCAAAAACCCCTAAATCTTCCGAAAAAGTTACCGTTAGACTCAAATCGCTCAATTTTCTTTCTCGCTGTAACTAACCGTTTACATTCTTGTTCATTACTGTCATACTCAATCAACAGAATCAACAATGGCGGAACAACTACAATTCTTCAAAGCTCACAACATGGTGGCTTTCTTGGAAAAGTATGACGAAAACGCAGATTTCCATCAAATCATTGATTTCTTTAATCAATCGAAAATCAAGACGGCGTTAACAATCAATCCAGATATTGATGAATCCTACATTAGGGATTTCTGGACATCTGCTTCAATGGATGAAACAGAGTCCGCCATTAATGCGGTGGTGAAAGGCAAAGCAATCAGAGTTACAGAGTCTTCTCTACGCAAACATCTGAACCTTCAAGACTCAAAAGGTATATTGAAAGTTCCTTATGACATCCTGGTCGACAATTTTACAAACATGGGATATGAGGGGGACTTAAATCTTTCGACCTTTTTAAAGGCAAAATTCTCCCCTCAGTGGAAATTTATGTTGCATAATTTGCAACAATGTATGTCCCCAAAACGAACAGGATGGCATGAGGGTAGTTCTACTTTAGCCAACGCTATGGTGTGTTTGGCTACAGGAAGAACTTACAATTTTTCATACATGATTTTTGACGCAATGCGAAAGAATATCGAGAACCCAAAACTTAAATTTTTAATGTATCCTCGATTTCTTCAACATTTTATTAACTGTGTTCATAAAGATCTTCCAAGATCAGAAAACCTTTTAAAATCACATGCTCATTCAAAGAAAGTTTTCACTAATATGAGACAAGTTAATAAAGGATTTTCAGCAAATGTGACACCATTATTCTCTACAATGTTGGTGATCACCGTTCCCCCAGCTGCAGGACAAGTAACTCTACCTCTGTCCCAACCCCCAGCTGCCACCATCAGTACTACGGCAATATCTGTGGGCACTAGTGCCATATCTGAAGCAGGTACTGTAGGTGGAATCCCTGAGGTTACTACGGCAGTTACTACTGCTCATGTACCTCCAGTTGCTACTGTGAGTTCCACTCCAGTTGCTACTGCACCAGTTACTACTTCTATAGTAACTAAACCCCCAGTTTCATCACCTCACAAACCATCCAAGCCTGCTTTGAAAAGACTCAAGAGGGTTACTCAGCCTCTTGTGTCTAAAACCATCCCTAAATCTCACACTGCCAAAGCATTACCTGAAACATCTTCAGGAATGACTCCAAATTTAGGGGAAAACCTTGAACACACCCCCTTGTTCACTGAGTTGGTCCATAAGGAGGGGGAGACCATGTAGGGAGGGCTGATACTACTGCAGCTTTCACTTCTTCTAGTGAAGCTCAGGACAGTATCAACATCACTAAGACCCAAACTACGGCAACACCATCCTTTGCTGAGGACTTGTTCTCAACTTGGGAAGGTGGTCCCTGGCGCCAAGAGACCATGGGAGAGTTACCTGCTTCTGCTAGGCAGGAGAGTTTCTCTATTCCCTATGATCAACCGCCTGTTGGTACCCAACAGGAAAGGGGTGAGGGTAGTGGTGGTCAGTTTAAGGAATTAACGGATATGTACCAATCTCTAATGGTAAGGGTGGAAAAACAGGGGGAAATGCTGTCTTCTCTCACATCTTTGGTGCAACAGGTACTGGCAAAACAGGCACTCCTATCAGCCCAGTTACTGCCCAAAAGAATCACCACACAAAGCACCGGTACCTCCCCAAAACCTTCAAGTTCATCATCTTCAGATGGCTCTCCTTCAGATGATAACAAGGGGAGAAATAACCAATTATGCTGTTCTTATCAGAAGAGAGCAAGGGTGAAGACAAGGGAAGTGCTGATACTGTGATAACTGCCACTTCAAAACATGATGAAGAGATGGAAGGCAGTACATTTGAGGGGGAGACTGAATTGGAAACTGCTGATATGGTAGTGGATGACGAAGGTGAGAAGATGGTGATAGATACTCAACTTGAGGGGGAGCAGCAGAAAGAAGTGAAGCAAATGGATGAAGAAACAGTAGACGAGATGGAAGTTGAAGCTGAAACAACTTCTAAAGTTGCTATTGACACACTTGCTACTGACCAAGTTGATGCGGATGATGAGATGGTTGCTGCGGACTTGGTTGCTGCGGATCAAGTTACTACTGATCCAATGGTTATTAGTCCAGTTGCTGCGGACACAGTTACTACTGACCCCATGGTCACCAGTCCAACCAGTCCAAGGGCAGATGATGCGGATCATTCATTCCTATTCACAACCACTCCTCCCACATTCTATCAAGCTTCAAATCCTTTGACTGCAATAAATTCTGAAGCTACAACTCTTTCAACCACAGTAACAGAAGCCACAGTTCCTACTGCTGATCAACAAGAAGCTGCAAATGTTCTTATACAAGAAGAAATGTCAAGAACAAGTATGATTGCTGATGAAGACACAATAGCATCACAACTTCTTAAGATCAAAGAAGAGAAGCAGAAACAAGACAAAGAGAGAGCAGAGGAGGAAAGAAAGAAGATGATAGCTGAGCTTGTTGCAAAACAGAGAGCATCAGCTGCATTGGTTGAAAAACCAGTACAAACCTCTCTAACCTTACCTGAACAATCTGCTGGTTTGTCTGTTTCTATTCCTATAGGTAGATTTGGGTATGTCACAGTGGATAAGAAGAAGAAGAAAGTACAGAGGGTTGACCTTGATGCTCCAGAAGAAAAAGGAAAAGGCAAATCCATTGTTGTGGAGAAATCAAAGGAAGAGAAGGATGAAGAAGAAAGGATTGCTCAGGAGAAAGCCTTGGAAGAACTGAACTTTCAAGGTCTTACAGCTGAAGAGAAGGAACTGCTCAGACAAGAGCATGCTGAAGTGAAATTGTTTAACAGAATAGCTGCTGAGCAAGAAGAGGAAGAAAGAGCAAGAAAGAGGAAGATAGCTGAAGAAGATGAACTTCATGCTAGACTGAATACAGCTCCAACTCCAGCTGAAAAAGAAAGAATGGAGAAAATTGCTGCAGAGGATGCAATTAAAGCACAGGAGATGTATAATGAAGAACTTCTTCAAAATATTTGTTCTCAAGGCCAGGTAAGAGCAAATTTCGAGTATGGGATGAAGACTCTGGAAGAAGATGAAATTTCTCTCAAACAATCAAAAGCCAAAGCCAAGCCTGAGAAGAAGAAAGTGTCCAAGTCCACACAAATTAAATTAGCTAAAGATAGGGAGAAATACACCAAGTACCTCAAAAGCAAAGGTCACAGTGGTAGATCTTTAGGCCCTATGAAATTAACTAACATGGTGGAACTTGTGAAGGAAGAAAGGCAGAAGGAAACAAAGAGGGAAGCTGCTCTTGCAAAGATTCAAGAGAAAAAGGAGCAAGATGCTAAAAAGGCATTAGAAGCAGCTTTGAAGACTGGAAGGAAAGTATTCCTTCAGCAAGAACCAGTTGATATTGTTCCTGTTAAACCTCAAGAGAAGCCCAAAAGACACAAGCTAGCATCTAAGAGGATTCCAATACCTCTTGCTAAACGAAGAAAGATGAATGAAGATGCTGCTGCTGCTTCTCAACAAGAAAGTCCTAACATTCCATTTGTGAATGTAAAACAAGAGCCTGAAAGTATGGAACAAGACCCTCCTAGCACTGCTCAAGGGGGAGATTATTCTTCATAGATAAATCATGAAGAGGGACTGAGGTTTACTCCGTTGGCTGTGAAACCTCCAATCATCATTGACTGGAAGTATATTGGCGGGCAAACAAAGACTGAATATGAAGTGATCAGAAACGACAAGTCAAAGAAGATACTTCATGCCTTCCATGAAGCCATAAGAGTTTTTGACAGGGATGACTTGGAAAGAATGTACCGTATAGGCAAAACAAAATACTCTCATCAAAGAGGAGTATCAGGAATTGATCTTGCTATGGACATTCTATGTGGACTATTTGAACCTGGTTACAAAAAGAAGAGCTCAGTGTTCAAGAAAGGAAGTCCAAGTAATCCGGTGCTTAGATGGTTCATCTATGATCGAAGTGGTGTCTACTCCATCAGAAGAAAGGAGGGAGCCATGGAATTTTATTTGGTTGATATACGATATCCTCACAGTTTGAAGACATTGGAAGAGTTGATTGAAGTCAAGCTCAATGGACTTCATGATTCACCTCTTGCACACGAACTTGTTTGGAGGATATTAGTACAAATTGTAGATGAAAAGAACAAAGGCAAAGAAAGTGATTGGCCTGAACAGAGATGATGTAAAGCTTGTAATAGTTAAAATCATCTTAATGAAAATAGTTAGTACTGTTGGGGCATAAAACTTGTACTTTTGATGTGTAATAAAAGTTCAAGGTTAGGGGGAGATTGTTGGGTTATAACATAGTCAATATCGTTTAACCATAAACAATAAGCCTAACAAACAAGAATAGTAACTTAAACTATCAATGCGGAAGACATTAAGAGTTACTACGGAAGAACAAGTTAGTGCGGCTGTCCAACAAGTTACTACGGCTGGTCAAGTTACTGCGGAAGTAAACAAGTTGCTACGGGCAAAGTCAAACTGCTACGGAAGAAGTCAAGCTACGGAAGACCAACTTGCCGTGCAAGTATAATCTAAGTTATAGAATTATAATTAGATTATGTTTCCTTTTGTTATTAGATAGAGTTTCCTTATTTCTAGATAACGATATATTTAGATAAGGATAGATGATGTTTCCTAGTTTATCTAGGTCGGCCTCAAGGTCTATATAAAGATAGATCCTTGTATTCATAAAAACACGTTGTATTGATATTCTTAGTTAATACAATTGAGGCTTATAATTCGGAAATACTTTTTGTTTATTCGTATTCATATTTCATTGTTCGATAACTCATAATATTGAAGTGTTCATCCGCTGCTGAACTTCTTCAATAGATCACGATCTTAACGAAGGCAAACATATTAGTTTACATAGACTAACACGATCCTGACAGAATTCGTGTATGAAGACTTTGTGATCGAATGGTAATGGTTTCCTATCCGAGACTTGGTTTAGTCGAATAGTATTTAGTTGTTCAAATGAGGTTTTTGAAGTCCTGGTCGAATACCACACTTGCTTTGGAGTCTGGTCGAATGGCCCCGTCGTGGGCTTTGAAATCTTGTTCGAACAGGCCAATTCGTGTGCCTTGAAACTCTGGTCGAATGGCAAGTCGAAAGTGAGTTCGAAAGTGTTACTGTCTAGTTCGAACGGGTATGTTTTCTATTCGAATTTTCTTATTCGAATTTGATGTTTCTTGATTCGAATGGTCTAGTTCGAACAGGTACGTTTAACCGTAACCTGCTCTGATACCATGTAGAAAATAATAATCGGGTTTTGTGGAAGAATATTGTATTTCATCACTTTAAAACGATTACATATGACACCTATTTATAGGAAAATAATAACCTAACGGGCCCAAATCCACATACGAACTTGGGCTTACATTTATTTTTGGGTTCCTATTTCTAACATTAACATATACATAGACTGAATACATTATGTATTTCTTCGATTAGATTACTCTATTATATTTGTATTCATTTATATTTAAACGAGTAAATATTTATAACAAAAACCATTCAATTGATAGCCAACCCAAAAGAACATAAATGTTCTTTATAAGGAATAAAAAACAAAGGATATCATGTAATGAGATTTGTAGCTACTACGAATACAACATATTTATTACACTTTTTAGGATTGGGGACGACTAGTTCGGTTACATTATTGTAGGTTCCAACATATCAAACATGAAAAAAATTTCTAATTTACACATTTTTAAATAAATTAAACCAAATAAGGATCATCTTACACATATTTAGTATGTGATGTCATTTGTCATGTGTATGTTTTAGAAATAAAACTATTATTACATCTTTGTTAGTAATACATGGATGGGACTTTTAAAAATAAGCTCGATTTGCTCATTTTCTACCGGAGTAGGAGCATAAATCTCTTCTTTGAAACCCTGTTCAACTACGGATCGCCAAGGTTTGGCGATAGGAGCGAAGGAAGCATCAACCAAGAAGAAGGATTCCTTCCACTTCTTCAAACTGGTAGGGACGAAGGAGAAGCACTCCATCTCTACTGTCCCAACCTTCGGTTGACGTTCCACCATAAATCGGTCGTTGTTGCGAGTCAGTTTAAAAAAATGACGCCATAAGACAAGAGTGGCGTCAAAACCTAATGCTCGGCAAAGAATTTCAAAAGACATAATCCTCAAAATGCCAAGAGGATTCATCTAGATAGGGGTAATCTGGAAATGCTCAATTACCGAAAGAAAGAACTCGGTAAAGGCAAACGTAAATTAGAGAACTCGAACAATTTAGAATAAATGGCGATAGATCCCTAAAGGGTAGTCAAGAACATAATCACTAGGATTGGGTTGGCGAACACGCCAGTTGGCAGGAAATTCATGTAAATCACATAATTTGGTAAATTCTTTGTGTTATAGCGTACAAAAGGAGGAGGATAAATAGGATTTGACCATTAGAAAAGGGAGGAGTATAAATGAAACAACGACCAATGGTGAAAGAAAAGGAAAGGAACAGAGTGTAGAAAGAAAAGAAGACAAGGTTTAGAGAATAACAATGGAGAGAAAGAGACATAGGGTAAAAAGTATGAAAAAGATGGAGTTTAAATAGGGAAGAGGGAGAGGTGTTTAAGCTTAAGCGTGTAGGACACGATAGGCACGAATCCCAAAATATCCGTTCAAAATAACTAACAAAAAGCATGTGGAAAGAAAAAAGGCACGTGACGTGAGGCGCGTGGAGGGGATGTGAAACTGTTGCGTTAATGGTAGAAGTGAGTGCGCCTGTTTTGCCATAAATGCCCCACTAAGAATAATGATGACCCCTCCGAACACGTCATGGTGACTCAGCAAAAGGGGTGGGATTCAGTTTTTTAAATGAAAGTAAATAAAAGAGAAACGAACGCAAAGTCGAAGGTGGGAAAAGCAAGTCATATAAAGGGAGTCTAGTATGAAGTCACAAGTGCTCCATCATACTAGACTAGGGGAGGCATGTTAGAGTATATATGTATATATACTCCAAAAGGCCTTGATAAGATTAGTAACTAAAGTGGCTTCGGTCTGTTAGCAATAGGAGGCCGAAGCTATTACGAACCTAGAGGTGACGTCATCAACCGTCAAAAGGAAAAGTGCTTTACAAAGAGCACATGCAGGACTAACACAAAGGAAGAAAAGGTAGTCAAAGGTAATGTGTCACGTGGGATGTCAGCAAAGATGCTTGGAGAGCTGCCAGACCTAGCGGATAATAGATAGGGGTCGACAACATAGTATATTACCCATGATAATAGAAGGAAGATCATGTGGGCGCCGTAAAGGAAAGTAGGCTATTATCCAGGGAATTTGTCGAGCATACAATTCAAAGATATTGGTGTAATTCTCTCGGTTTTTTTTGTTTTTCTTTGGCTTTTTTTTTTGTTTTTTTTGTTTTTTTCTCTAATAAGCAAAGCAAATTTTATTAAAGAGCCAAAAGGCAAAAAAAAAAAAAAAAAAAAAAAAAAAGGCTCCAAGACAGAGACCCGAAAAAGGCATTTGTCGAGCCAAAAAAACAAGAAACAAGAAACAAAACTAATAAGTAATGACGTTTAGAGGGTTATCGAGTCAATCTTCCAGCTTAATATAAGATCTACCACTCTTATTAGCAATCCATGACATAGACATCCTTTGAACCGTAGGGTACAAATCTCTGTTCTTTCGTCTACCTAAAATCTATGGGGAAGAGTGGAGAATAGAGTTATGATGGTTCCAAGTTGCCTAACCATCGTATAGATTACTCCGTAAAAAGCCTTTGAAAACTCATTTTGTTGTTGACATTTCCTACTTTGCTTATAATAATGCGTCCCACTGTGTGGTTATTAGGAGGATGGATCATCCACCAACTCCATATCGGTCGCCAACATACTTGAATAATGAGGCATTCAAGTATGCAATGTTGAAGCGTTTCAGAGGCCGAGTCACAAAATTAACAAAGATCAGACGGAATAGAAATCCCTAGCAGTCAAGCAATCACGGGCATCAAGTTTGTTAGAAAGAGCTCTCTCCAAATATGAGAAAGATTATTTAGTAGATTCCTTTAAGATAGAAGCTTAAATTTGAGAGGAAAGAGATTTAACCAAGAACCTCCCCGGAGAATCTAAACTCCAAACCCAAGAATTTGATTTCCCGTGGGAAAGTCTAAGGTACGAGAGGTGCTTGAGTAGAATGGGAAGCTCACTTGTTTCTCTTCCACGAGGGACAAATCTCCAAACCCAAGAACCAAACCAGTCTCTGAATATTGCCAACGAGATTTAATTAAACAATTTTTATCAGAATCTATCTCAAAGAGCCTAGACCGCAAATTTTTCAGCGGGATTCCGACCTCAACCCAAACGTCCAGCCGAAAAAGAGTTTGACTCCCATCATGGACCTGCTTTCTAGAAGATTCAATAAAAAGAATACCCAGATTTTGAATGGTTTTGCAACCACGAATAATATTTTTCCAAACCCCTTGTTGAGCTTTTAAAGAGCCGAGAGAATCAAAACCACAATATGGACCATAAAGTGCTCTGATAACTTTACTCCATAATGGTTTGGAGATAAAACGCCATTTCCATTTACAAAAAGACAGGTTTTGAGCACGGATACTTCCAACACCCAAACCCCATGTCTTCTTAGACGAGATAACTTTATTCCACTTTTTCCAATTCATTTGTCACTCGCGCATCTTGTGACCAAAATAAATTGAGGCAAAGATATTCAAGTTTATCATTGATATTAATGGAAGATTTGAACAAGGATAAAAAGATTATAGAGAGGTTACCTAAGATTGCCTTCACAAGGGTGAGCCTTCCACCAATAGAGAGCAAAGAAGCATTCCAAGATGAAAGCGTTGAGTGGAAACGATCAATGATCATATTCCAAGAATCAGTTTTCCCCATGTTTCTTCCGAATGGGAACCCAAGGTAAGAGAAATGGGTTTTATTAGGAGTGTACGCCTAGCAATCCTCCCCACTTTCGAAAATTCAACCCCTAACCCGTATAACCAACTCTTAGAAAGATGATTTTAAACCCGAAACATCGAAAGAAACAGAGAATACAAACCAAGTTTTTAACATTATTAAATGACCATCTACCAATGAAAAGCGCATCATCAGCTTATTGAAGTAGAGGTATGCTAGTCAAGTCATCAGCAAGAGAAATCTCATCAAAACGTTTTCTAACACAAGTTTCAATAGTCATATCTTGCAAGGCCTCCGTAACAAGAATAAGACAGAGGGAGAGAGGATCCCCTTGCCTAATTCCTCTTTCCTTGTGAAACTCTTTCGTTGGAGATTCATTACTCAAAATTGATACTGAAGGTGAATTCAAGCAGACACCGATCCAGATACGCCATTTAATTTCGAATCCCATTTGAGACATTACATCAAATAGAAAATTCCAAATTAAAGAATCAAACGCCTTCTCAAACTCTACCTTGAATAAATAGAGCTTTGAGTTAAAAAAAATTCGAGTATCCAACCACTTTTCATTAGCTATTATATTTGCATCAAGGATTTGCCTTCTCGGTATAAAGGCAGTTTGATTAGGGCTTATGACGGAACTAATGACCCTTTCCAACGAGAAGCTATAACTTTAGCGATAATTTTATAGGAGCATCCAATTAGGTTGTTGGGACGTTAATCATTAAAGTATGGTAGATCCTCCTTCTTCGGAATAAGAACAATAAATGACGAATTACACCCTTTTGCTACGTATCCGTTTATTTCAAAGTGTTTGACATAATTGAAGAAATATGATTTTACAATGTTCTAGTATCTTTTTATAAACCGGAAATTCAAACCATCGGATTCGGGGATTTCGAACTATCACAATTCCAAACAACATCAATAACTTCTTCCATAGTTATTAACTTAACTTATAAAAAACGTTTCTAATACTAACGAAACTATCTTTATACTCCCTATATAGTGATCGACTATTAAACAATTAAATCTTTTTTTTTTTAAATTTAGATTCTTATAATTTGAACTTTTTTGAAAGACCTTAATTTCAAAAGGTTAAACACTCTTCATCAAGGTTGTGTAATTGTAAGGAGTTATGATATTTTATATAAAGGTCTTAGCTTCGAATTCTTAAATAAACATCTCTAGAGTGATAAAACAATTACGAAGATACTCGACTAGATCGTAAAAACTCACATTTTTGGATGACACAAAAAACAAAAACCACTTATGCCCCGTTAGTTCACATGACCTGTTAGAATTGGAATGAATTGAAATTCTTAATTTATGTTGCACCCTGTTTGGTTAATCAACAAGTGGAATTGAAATCTACTAAAATTTTATCAGACTTTATATGTAATGGAATTTGTTCGAGCAGTGGTTGTCAAACACGAGGATTGGTGGTGTCAACCTTGGATCTCCTGTGATGATCACAGTGCAAACCCAGTAAGTTCTTGACGAACCTAGGGTGATCAAGGTTGAAGGTGAAAGCAAGAGTATATGAACTCTTGTGGTAGCTTGTGTGTGTGTTCAAGTGAGAGTGAGATGAGAATCAGTTGCCTTTGACAATGATTGGGACTGTGTATTTATATGACCAGTTTCAAGTATATGGAACGTCCATCAATTAATGACAATATTGAATACTTAAACTGCCTTGGTAATCAATCACTGGTATACACGTCTTCTATCTTTATTATTGTATGCCACGGCTCACTATTATGACAGTAGTAAAGTGGTTGTTAAGTATCATTGTGACTGTCGTCAAAGGTAAAGGGAAAAAACCTTTAAATGACAGGCGATGGCATACAGGCGGTACAACTTGGGCGAGCAATGACAGCCTGTCAGGCAATGGCATATGCATAAATGATTATTGACAATTGACATATGCAATGGCAATGGCATAAATGATTATTGACAATTGACATATGCAATGGCAATGGCATAAATTTGACAATTGACATATGCAATGGCAATGGCATATGCAATGGCAATTGACAGCCTGTCAGGCAATGGCATACAGCTGTACAAGTGTTTTGCTCAATGGGCTTGCCTGTAGCAACAGGCTTTAAGAATAAAAACCCATGCTAGTATTTAGGTTTTAGGGATTGCCTATATATATGCATAGGGTAATCCCTACTAACCTCATCATGCCCCCGAGTTAGGATTTGTCAAAACGAAGTTTTCAAGTCGTAACTATCTACTCGCGTAAGTTTTTTTTTTTTTTTTTTTTTTCGAGCCACGAGTATCGAGCCGGGTACCAGGGCATTAGCCTGGTACCGGCTGTATGTAGGTACAGGCTGTACCGGCTGTCAAGGGTACCGGCGGTACATAAGGTGGGTACTGATTGTATTTATGGTGCCGCATACAAGCCTCGAACAAAACGTGCAGACCGCCAGGCGACCGAAGCCAGGTACCGGCTGTAATAGCCTGGTACCGGCGGGTTTTTATTCGCAAGTCGGGTACCGGCTGTACAAGCCTGGTACCGGCGGTTCGTTTGGTTTCCAAGCCGGGTACCGGCTAGAATTTGCCTGGTACCGGCGGTACTACACTCTCTCTCGCAAGCCAGGTAACGGCGCGGTATTGCTTGGAAGCCGGGTACCGGGGGTATTGCTTGGACGCCGGGTACCGGCGGTATTGCTTGGAAGCCGGGTACCGGCTGTATTAGCTGGGGTACCGGCGGTGTCCCTTGATCCCTCTGCGGCAATTTAAACTTTGCTTCACACCACGACGCATGACCGACCGAAGCCAAGTACAGGCTGTACATGCCTGGTACCGGCTGTACATGCATGATACCGGCATTTTAGCTTATTGTTTTGATGTTTTTAAGTCGTAAGATAAACCTTCTAATTTGTAAGTTTTTGTCTTGTTGCAGGAGTAATTGATTGCTTGTGTTAGGAGACTATCCTGCAGGTATGTGACTTACTTGTCTTTTGCATTCATTGGTTTGCGCCTGCTAACAATAACTGATGTACGGTGTTATTTATTAGGCGTACCATAGTTACCTTTGTTTGACATGGGGGAGCCAGTGTCAGTAAGAGAATTGCCCTCAGTTTTTCATAGCCGTAGCAAAATCAATGACAAAATGCTAGGAAGACTTATGAATGTGTACCCATGCCTTAGGAAGTATAATGCTATTGTATCTAGCGAACACCAACGAGCCCATTCTCCTCCGGAAGGAAAAGTAGCCCTTTATATCAATTACCTTTCCCATTGCAATTTTAGATTGCCTGCCACTGCTTTTTACCTGAATGTGCTGAACTATTACAAGCTGGGATTTGCACAGTTGCATCCAGTAGCCTGTTTAAAAGTCGTGACTTTTGAGATGTTGATGGTGGCAATGGGAATAAAACCAACAGTGTCTATGTTTAGGACATGCTATAAATTGACTAAATCCAATGATTGGTATTCAGTAGAGTTGAGAGATAGGAAGCAAAAATTTATTTCTGATTGTGCGACTAGTCATAGGAATTGGAGATATAGATATGTGTTTGTCGATACGGCTTTTAGAAATATTTGGGCTAGTAACCTTGTTAATTGGAAAACTGGGTTTGACAAAGACATAAACGAGCTTCCCCATCTGAAGCCTCCTAGCGCAAGGTTGTGTAAGCAGATTGTACGAAGGACAATTAACTTTAGGGTTTATGAGGAAGGTGCGTTGGTATTGGCTGGTATTTCGGATAACTGGGATAAAGGAATGAAGCCTGTGATAAGGGACTCTGAGACTGGGAAACGTGGGTTCCTGCTGTTACTTAGACATACCTTTATATTAGTTTTTTTTTTTTGCATATACTGACCTATTGTATGTTTCCTTGCAGCTATGAGTTTGATGGATTTCATGACAGGAGATCCTGATTGTATGGAGTATGAGATTGAAACTCATCCTGTTGATGTTATCCCTGGTGCACAAGAGACTGGAGCCACCTCTCAATCAAACTCAGTAAGGATGAACATGACATCTACCACTGATGTTGTATCAAACACCACTCCAAGTAAGTACACAAACTTTATACATGTGTATTTGTCATGATAAATATATAATCACGTTTTTTGCTTTTGTTTCACAGGTGCTGCTAGACATGAAAAGTCGACATCACAAACTATTTCTGAGAATGACAACGATGACGAAACAGGTAACCCCGTAATTATAGTCATTGCCAACTTATTACCCGTTGCTTAACATTTTTATGCTGATCATGCAGAGGAGTTTGATGATCTTGGGGCAACGTCCCTTCCAGATCCCAGAGTGGATGATCGAGATATGTTAGGATTGGGCACAAGGGGGACGAGTTTAGATGTGAGTGATTATGACGCCCCTTCGTATAAGGTTCCAAAATTGTCCTTTCCCTCTAGTTTGCCCTCTGATGCCACCCTGGTTACCAAATCATGTGGAGCTGACACTACATTTGGAAAGACCTCTAGTATGTTTGGAACTATCGGCATTTCTTCTGGGTCTACGATGTCCCTTGCTACCGGATCTATAAGCAAAAGTACAGGGGGCTTAATTAATGCAGCGGATGTAAACATGTTCAATAGCTTTATGGAGTATGTCAGACAAGTTGTAAGCAATGAATAGGGGGAATTAAAGGAGTCTTGTGCCGAGTTGCAGGTAAAACTAGACAATAGCAAGAAGGATATTATCTCTTTAAAGAAAGATCTAGCACTGGAGCGGACTACAACTAGTCGTTGTCAAGAGGAAATGTGCATGCTTAGGGAGAAAGTATCCCAGCAGGAGTCCACGTTGTCTGAGGTTGAAACAGAAAAACAGGAGATATCAGCTACCTTGGGTGCCCGTGATGAGCAGTTGGCTCAAAAAGATGCTGAGCTAGAATCTATGAGGCAAACGATTGTCAAAATGCGTGCAGAGCGTGATGTTGCCGTGCAGAGAAGAAAAGATTTGGTTGCGGCGCTGCCTCAGCTATTTGATTTGATGCTTAAGCATCCGGATGTTGCTAGTGTTTTGAATGACTTCAACCGTGCTACTCATATGTTTGGAAGACATGTTGCCAGCAAGAAAGTGAAGGATGCACTCCCCAATACTCCCTTGGATGCCTTGCCTAATTTGAATCCTGGAACACATGCCCACATGGTTCGTGCAAGCGAGGTATTTGCAGAGAGGGCTTTTCCCATTATGAGTACCCTAGTACAAGATTTGGAACTGTCACTTGCAGCTATTATTAACTTATTGTCACCACAGTCAGAGTCGCAACCTTAGTTTCTTTATTCGTGCACTTTATATGTTATGACTTTGTGACTTGGTTTATTTGTGATTGGATTATGGCCTTGTAGGCTTTGAATGATTGTGTGAATTTCTATGGTTGAAATTACTTGTTTTTATTCTATGCGTGTACTTTGCTATAGAAATTAAGTCTGTATTTGTTGGTTAACCGTTGAAAAAATGTTTTACTCGCGAGGATGTCGCTTCCAAGTAGGAAGTGCTTATCTTTTATCAAATAGATTAAAAGATGGAAATAAATGCATGTGTATGCACCAAGCAAAATTTATCTGGCTTGGCGTGATATATTGAACTATGTTCTTGACTATGTCATTTGTGCATGCACGTGTTGTAACATTGTACATAAGGAAAAGTGTTATTTTATTGATGTATTGAATAAAAGTTGGAATACATTATCAAACCAAATTTTTAAACATAACACTTCTTCAGGTTCATGGCATTCCATGTCCTTGGAATAACTTGCCCGTCAAGATCTGACAGGGTGTAAGATCCATGGCCATGTGTTGTGAGCACTTGATAAGGTCCCTCCCATGTAGGGCCTAGTTTGCCTTGGCTTTCCACCCTGCTGGCCTCATTTTTCCTCCACACCAAATCGCCTGGCTGGAATGAGAGATGGTGAACTCGCTGATTGTAATATTTTGCCATCTGCCTATGACTGGCGGCTTGCTTGATGAGAGCAATCTCCCTGCGCTCTTCCACGATGTTCAAGTTTTCTCGCAGGGCCTCCTCATTAGCTTCCGGATTAAAGTCCATGACCCTGCTTGTCGGATGAGTAATTTCTGGAGGAATAACTGCCTCAGTACCATAAACCAAACTGAAAGGTGTTTCAGATGTAGTTGTATTTGGTGTAGTTCTATGAGCCCAGAGGATACCTGGTAATAGATCTGGCCATGCTGCTTTGCGCTTGCCTAACTTTGCTTTGATTGCTTTGACAATAGCTTTGTTCATGACTTCCACTTGGCCGTTGGCCTGGGGATGTGCGACCGAGGTGAATTTTTGTTGTATATTCATGTCAAAGCACCAGGTTTTGAAGGGATTTTCTGCAAATTGCCTGCCATTGTCACTGACCATGACATGTGGTACCCCAAACCTGCAAATTATATGTTCCCATACGAAATTGATAACTCTCTTCCCTGTGATAGTTGCCAAAGGCTTTGCCTCAATCCACTTCGTAAAGTAGTCAACAGCCACAATGAGAAACTTGACGTTTCCAACACCGGGTGGAAATGGCCCGACAATGTCAATCCCCCATTTATAAAATGGCCATGCAGTAGTAACGGGGATAAGGTCTTGCTTCGGCAGTTTGGCGACAGAAGCATGCTGCTGACAGGTTGTACACTTTTCGATTTCGTCCCTTGCATCTTGATGCATTGTTGGCCAAAAGTACCCCAGTCGCATGATTTTACCAGTGACGGAGCGTGGACCAGCATGCAGGGAGCAACTCCCGCTATGTACAGCTTGAATAATATTTTTAGCCTGTACGGGGCCAACACAGCGTAGATGTGGTCCCAAGTAAGATTTCCGAAACAGGCGGTTGTCGACCAACGTGTACATTGGTGATTTCATACGTATTTTCCTTGCGAGCTGTGGATCCGCTGGTAGTACATCATTTTTGAGGAAATTAAAGATCGGAGTCATCCAACATTCCTCTTCGGTAACAGTAGTAACTTCCTTTGGTCGTGCAATTGATTTTTCGTGTAAGATCTCCACCAGCAGGTCTTTTTTGAGATGGGCGAAGGCGGATGAAGCCAGCTTGCTCAGTGCATCAGCCAACTTGTTACGATTTCTGGGCACCTCCTCAATGGTAAACTTTGTAAATTCGGAGATTACCTTTTTAGTCTCTTCCAAGTATAGTTGCATGGAGGTTTGGTTGGCAACGAATGCTCCATTGACTTGATTAGCAACCAGTTGGGAATCTACAAATGCAGATATGCTCTTCACCCCCATCTTTCTAGCGATTTTCAAGCCTGCTAACAAAGCTTCATATTCTGCTTCATTGTTAGTTGTGGGAAACTCAAACTTGAGAGCATAAGTATATTCATTTTTATTGGGGTCTGTAAGGATTAAACCAGCTCCAGATCCCTCCAAGTTAGAGGCACCATCAGTGAAAAGCGTCCATGGTTTATCCTCCTCTGCTTGTTTTTCCTTGTCTTCACCATCTACCTCTGCAAGGAAATCAGCCAAGATCTGGCCTTTCATTGAAGTTCTAGGATGGAAGGAGATTTCATGTTCTCCCAACTCGACTGCCCACTTAGCTAAGCGTCCTGACACCTCGGGTTTTCCCAGTATCTGCTTAATTGGTTTGTCTGTTAAGACATGAATGGGGTGAGCTTGAAAATAACGTCTCAAACGCCTAGCCGCATGTACTAAAGCAAGGGCTAATTTCTCCATGCATGGGTAATTTATTTCTGGCCCTTTCAATGCCCGACTCACAAAGTAAATTGGCATTTGAGTGGATCCGCGCTGTGCCGTCATAGCTGCACTAATACATTCCATAGAAGCGGCCATGTAGACCGCTAATGTTTCTCCTGGTACAGGAGCTGTGAGCGTAGGCAGGGTGGTCATAAATTTCTTTAGCTCTTGGAATGCGGATTCTGCTTCAGGTGTCCATGCAAAATCTTGTTTCCTTATACAGCCTTTCAAAGTGTTAAAAAAGGGGAGAGACCGGTCAGCGGTCTTTGAAAGGAACCGGCTGAGCGCTGCTAACTTACCGTTCAGACTTTGCACTTGCTTTTTGGTAGATGGGGAGACCATGTCCAAAACAGCCTGTATCTTCTTTGGATTAGCCTTAATACCCCTTGGCGTGATAATGTGTCCCAGGAATTTACCCTCCTCCATGCCAAAGCTGCATTTGGAAGGGTTAAGTTTCATATTGATCTTCCGTAGTGTCTCGAATGTTTCCTGTATGTCTGCCAGCATGATATCCTCCGCTTTGCTTTTGATGACAATGTCATCCACATAAGCCTCCACATTTCGCCCGATCTGATCCTTGAATGTCTGATCAATCAAGCGTTGGTATGTTGCCCCTGCATTTTTTAGACCAAAAGGCATTTTTTGGAAACAGTAGATACCCTGGTCTGTATGAAAAGCTGTCTTGTCCTCGTCACTGCGCTTCATGTGGATCTGGTGATAACCCTTGTAAGCGTCTAAAAAGCACTTCAGACGGAAACCATCCAAGGACTCTACCTTCCAGTCGATCTCTGGCAGCGGGTAGTTGTCTTTTGGACATGCTTTATTGATATCCTTGAAATCGACACATAACCGCCATGAACCATCACCTTTCTTGACCATGACCGGGTTAGCAATCCAAGTCTGGTACTTTACCTCCCTGACTATGCCGCTTTCTACCATCTTGTTGACTTGCTCACATGCTGCTTTGCTGCGATCCATGGCAAGCCCGCGCTTTTTCTGCTTGATTGGAACAATGTTGGGATTGGCATTCAGGGCGTGCTCGGCAAAGGCTCTAGGAACACCTGTCATATCAGAAGTCTGCCATGCGAAAACATCGAGGCTTGATTTTAACAAACTAATGAGCTTGCTTTTTATCTGTGAAGGTAATTGTGAGCCAATGATGACAGGTTGATCAGGGAAACTGTCATTGATTATTACCTTGGTCTCTGAACCTTCTGTTACCTCCGCTGGCCCATTAGCCCGAACAACGTCTTGTCTTGGGTTCTCTACTTGCTTGCATTCTTGTGGCCATGACATCTGCCCCCTGATAGTAGCAACTCCTGAAGGTGTAGGAAACTTCACCATGCCATGTATAGTGGATGGTATGGCTTTGAACTTCTCTAGGGATGGTCTGCCAAGAAGAACGTTGTATTCTGATGGGGCCTTGACAATGGCAAAATCTACCATTTCAATCCTGTGCATTGGATATTCGCCCATCATCATTGGTAAAGTTATTTCTCCCACGGGCCAGTGTGTTTCTCCAGAGAAACCGACCAACGGTGCAAGCGCTGGTCGTTTGGTGTCTTTGACTGTTTGGGGTAGCTTCCTGAAACAATGCTCAAATACGATATCAGTAGAACAACCTGTATCAACATAAGATTTGTTAATCTCATAGTTGGATAATCGGATCTTAATGACTATGGGATTATTAGAAGTGGCCGCCACAGGGGGAAATGAGATAGGAACCATCATCCAGTCCTGGAGGACAGCTGCTTTTCTCTTACACGATGTCTCCCCCCGAACCATGAATACTTGGCCATCAGGCGGGCCGGGATTATCACCATTGTCTCCCTTCTTCTGCCAACTATAAGCTTTTTTGGCTGGATTTTTTGTTGCCTGTTGTCTTGCCCCCGGGACGAGGTGTTCTAACTTCCCCTCCTCTAACGCGCGCCTGATTTCAGCCTTTAGTTCTCTACAGGCATTGGTATCATGACCATAGTCTTCATGGAAATCACAACGTTTGCTCATGTTTTTCTTCCCAAACTTATGTAACATCTGAGGAGGTGCCTTGAAAGTTGCTCCCACCTGTTCTGTCTTCAATATCTCGCTTGGACTTTTACTGAGATTGGGACCTGTACCACGATCATACGGAGTAGGCCTCCTGCTACCTCTGTCTCTCTCATCTCGCCTGTAATCCCTGCGATGGTCACGCCTGTTATCCTGCCTGTCTTGGCGGTGATCAGGTCTAGCGCTTGATGAGCTCCCCCATTTGTCTTTCCTGTTGAGAACTCCCCTTGTGAGAGTAACAGTCTCCCTGGATCTCAGAAAATCGTATGCTCGGTCAGTGGCTTCCTTGAAAGTCACTGGAGTGCGCTTGATCAGCTTCTCTTGCAATTGTCCTGGGAGCAAAGAGAGAGTAAAACCCGAGATTTGCTGACTTTCAGGTAGCGCTGCAATTTTCTGGCACTCCTGCGTGTAACGCTGAATGAAGTCACGTAACCCCTCCCCTTCCTTTTGTCGTATCAGATGTGCCTCTATGTGAGTTCGTTGCTGCTTCTTTTGCTGTACAAAATGAGTCACGAATTTCGCTTTTAGATCCGCAAAATCTTGAATACTCCTGTCTGGTAGGTCAGCAAACCAATCACGAGCAAAGCCCTGCAAGGTGCCAGGGAACATGTGACAAGCGACTGGGTCTAGCCATTTCTCTGTCATAATGGCCTGTTCAAAAAGAGCCAGGTGGTCATCGGGATCTCTTGTACCATCATAAGTACCAACGATGGAAGGAACTTTTTGTTTATCTGGAAGTGGGAATCTGGCCACCCAGTCACAGAACTTCGAACTGACCACTGACAAAGGCATAGTGGCTGCTCGTGGTGGTGCGGCTGCTGCCACTAGCGTTTGTAACACTCGCAACATGTCATTAGATGTATCTTGTGGTGGAGGAGGTGGTGGAGTGTGAATGGGCGGTTGTCTTAACTGCTCCAATAGTTGTGACAATGGATCTACTGGTTGGACAGGCGTCGGCGGCGGGGCTTGGCGCAACGCTGCCACCAACTGAGACAGCAGGTCTGATGAAGTAGGTGGAGGAGGAGGCGGTGGTGGTGGCTGGGTACTCTGAGCCAACCTTCGAAGCAGCTCCACAATTGGATCCTCCCGAACCCCTTGAGTAGCAGTCAGAGGAGCATTCGACACATGCTGTCTTACCTGATCAGTGCCATCTTCCTGAGAGCTTGTCCCATTGGAAAAAAGAGTCGGAGGGATAGATGTCCCTGGGGGTAGTGGAGTAAACGTACTTGTTCCCGCAGACCTTGTGGAAAAAAGGGGACTGGTTAAAGAAGGATACCCACGCGTCCGTAAATCCGACAACGTCCACTCAGAGTCAACGTATGGCTCTGACACTGGGGGACGACCAGGGGATGGAGGAAAAGCAGGGGGTAAAGTGGTTTCCGGTGCGGTGGTAATCACGGTGGTTATTTCTGGGACTGAAGAAATGACTTGGGATGCATTTGTTCCCTCCATGGAAACGGTTGATTATGGGGATGGGAAAAAGAAAAAATTTCGAAAAAATGAAACGCCGTTAAAAACGTGTCTCACGGATGGCGCCAATGTTCGAGCAGTGGTTGTCAAACACGAGGATTGGTGGTGTCAACCTTGGATCTCCTGTGATGATCACAGTGCAAACCCAGTAAGTTCTTGACGAACCTAGGGTGATCAAGGTTGAAGGTGAAAGCAAGAGTATATGAACTCTTGTGGTAGCTTGTGTGTGTGTTCAAGTGAGAGTGAGATGAGAATCAGTTGCCTTTGACAATGATTGAGACAGTGTATTTATATGACCAGTTTCAAGTATATGGAACGTCCATCAATTAATGACAATATTGAATACTTAAACTGCCTTGGTAATCAATCACTGGTATACTAATCGTCTTCTATCTTTATTATTGTATGCCACGGCTCACTATTATGACAGTAGTAAAGTGGTTGTTAAGTATCATTGTGACTGTCGTCAAAGGTAAAGGGAAAAACCTTTAAATGACAGGCGATGGCATACAGGCGGTACAACTTGGGCGAGCAATGACAGCCTGTCAGGCAATGGCATATGCATAAATGATTATTGACAATTGACATATGCAATGGCAATGGCATAAATGATTATTGACAATTGACATATGCAATGGCAATGGCATAAATTTGACAATTGACATATGCAATGGCAATGGCATATGCAATGGCAATTGACAGCCTGTCAGGCAATGGCATACAGCTGTACAAGTGTTTTACTCAATGGGCTTGCCTGGAGCAACAGGCTTTAAGAATAAAAACCCATGCTAGTATTTAGGTTTTAGGGATTGCCTATATATATGCATAGGGTAATCCCTACTAACCTCATCACAATTCAAAATTTTCTTCCAAGTTTTGAAAGAATTCAAAATTTTGATTTCAAGAATTAAAACAATTATTACAATTTAATATAACCGCCAATGTTTTTTATTTTCTCTTATCTCTCATACACTAAAAATATTTTTACAATAGTAAAAAAAATTAGATACAATATGTCATTAATATATACCTTTTTAATACAACTCTGCCATTTAATAGATTTCGACATCAATTACCACAAAATAAAAATATATACTTATTCATTTATACATATACATTCCATTGAATAATCAACCAAATGATAACAATATCTCTTATAATCAATTTTCAGAATTAGTGCTAGTAAATAGTAATAATAATAATATAATATTATATAAAAGTATATTTAATACATATAAATATATTATCTATTGAATAGAAGTTATAAAAATTATAAAAATACCAAATTAATAGAACTTTAAATACCAAATTAATAAAATTTCTACAAATATTTTCATATTTAAGAAAGGTTATCTATTCTTTATATCAATTATCAAAGTAGAAAGATAGTAAAAAGTAGATATTTATTAAAGTAATAAATTAGTAAAAATTAGATATTTATATCGATAGTAATTAATAAAGACGGAAATTTTAACAAAACTTTTCATTTAGTTTAGTGATTTCTTTTTCTAGGGAAGGAGTCATTGTGTTCTATTCCGATATGAATTTTTATTGTTTTGAATTAATTAAATTTTTATATATTTAACTACTACATGAAAGAAAAAAAAACAATTATATCAAAAAAAAAAAAATTGAAAAAATAACGCGTAGACAGGAAAATCTCCCGTCTCTACAAGAATAAAGGCTTTTGGCTACGACTTCTTTGACGACGACAAAAATCGTCGCTAAACGACAAATATTTTCAACTTTTTTACATTGTCATAGCTAGACCTTTAGCGACGACTCTTTGGCGACGACCCAGACCTTTAGCGACGACAATATTTTAATTAATTAACGAAAAACAATAATATTTCCCGCCAAATACCGCCAAAACCTACGGCAACGACAAATCGTCGCCGTAGGTCTAACTGATTTTTTTATTTAATTAATAAACAATTACATGTTTATTTAAGTGATTTTTAAAACATTAAAATAATTATTTCATTTGGTTAGGCTTATAGCGACGACAAATCGTCGCTGTAAGTCTAGCTAAATTAATTAATTATTTTAAATAATTTAATATATATAGTTTAATCATTATTTAGATTATTTAATTAGATAATTAATTTACTAAGGTCTACAGCAACGATTTATTGTCGCCGAAAGCCTTAGTTAATTCACTAATTAAATAATCTAAATAATAATTAAACGATATATATTAAATTAAATGTATTAAATAATTTAATATATATAATTTCTTTTAAATTAAATTATATTTAAAAAATGAAAATATAATATATCAAATTAAATAATATATAATGTATATTTTAAATAATAATTTTTGTTTAAAATAAAATATTTGATAATAAGAAATTAAAATTAATTATATTATTAATGTTAATATACTTAAATTAAATGTATAAACATATTTTTAAAGATCCGATATCGTAATTAAATAATACGAGTAATAATCGTATACTGTTATAACAGAAAGTTATAATACGACATGTTGCGGTGTATAACTTTAAACCAAAACCACGTAATGCTAGACCTTAAATCCTAAACTCATATCCCTAAACCATCGTAACCCTAAACCCGAACAACATTCATCGACTATCGACTATTAAAGCTAACATGAGTAAGGCAAAGTTGTATAGACCATTCATCTATCGATCATTCATCGACTATTAGAACACCATAACCATGTAATGCTAGACATTAAATCCTAAACTCATATCCATAAACCATCGTAACCCTAAACCCAAATAATGCAAGAACAATTTGTTGAATGTATGTATTTGAATAATATCGAGCGTTTTATATATTATCGAGAATATTTGGGAAATTGTTGAATGTTTTAAGTTTATGAGAATTTGGATTATTTTATATTCATTTCTTTTTTAAATTTTGTTGGGAACAAGCTGTTTGGAATAAGCTGTTTGGATCGAAATAAGCAGAAAGCCAGGAAATAAGCTGAAATTCAGCAGCTGTTTTTTTTTTGCTGTAGGACCTTCAGCGACGATTTATCGTCGCTAAAGGCCTATTTAAATAATATTAAATAATTAAATAAATAATATTAAATAAATAAATAAATAATTAATAATTAATTAATTAAATAAATAAATAATTAAAAAATAATTAATTATATAATTAATTACGGTTTGAAAAAGTCAAGGTGGGTCTCAGGTGTCGTCGCTATTTGTTAAACAAAATCGTCGCCAAAAGCCTTCTTTGACGGAGCTACGGCAACGACAAAAGCATTTTGACGAAGATTTTTTAGCGTCGTCAAAAGTCTTGTTTGTTGTAGTGCGTTTTAATCAATTTAGATACCAATTTTCTCAAATGTTACATATTTTAGATCTTTTAAAAGCATTTATCCGAACCAAACGAGCCTTTATAAAATGTATTATCTATCCTTGGAAAATTGTAGTAGAAAAAACTAAGACTGTAATGCATTAAATAAGTTACCTCTATAACCTATATTTTCTCATACAACATAAATAAGCGTATGTCATGAGTCAACACACACTCTCACACACACACTAGCTGGAGCTGGTTAATTTACTTTTGCTTTGCATTAAATGGCCTTAAACCACCAAACCAATTTCTTCATCTTTTTGTAGCACCACCACCACCATTTAACCACCCTCATCTAAACCTCTTCAATTCTGCTAACCAAACATGAGTAATCTCGGTTCACTCGACAGCGGCAACGGAGGAGGTGGTGGTACCATCAAAGATCATGACCAGAAAAAAGGACAAACCCTAAAACCTAAAAAAGTGTCAATGTTAAAACTATTTACATTTGCAGATTCATATGATTATCTTCTTATGTTTCTTGGGTCTGTCGGAGCGTGTGTTCACGGTGCATCGGTCCCGGTTTTCTTTATCTTTTTTGGCAAGTTGATTAACATCATCGGACTTGCTTATCTTTTTCCTAAAGAAGCTTCTCATAAAGTTGCAAAGGTTATTGTTTTTTCTTCATTTTTTTTTCTACTTTTTCGACGTTTATCTTTCAAAAATAAAATAAAATGTGAGTTTCTTGATCTTTTAATTTATATGAAAAATGTTGTTATTGAAGAGAAAACAACTTTTTATTTTTATTGAATTGAATACAAGAATATGAGAATATATGTTTTTTTTTGTAATTGGAAATGAAAATTTAACAAATTTTTAATTGTTTATTTGTTGGCAGTATTCGTTGGATTTTGTGTATCTTAGTGTGGTGATACTGTTTTCTTCTTGGATCGGTAAGTGTTTAATTCTCGTATCATATAATTTTTTAAATAATATTCGAATGTTAAAAAATGGTTAAAAAAATAGACAAATATATTAAGCTTTTATCAAATAATAACAATTTCATAATCAAGTATGTACACAATAAGATTTTTCATTTATATGAAATCATTTTAATTTTAATTTCTTGATATTAAAACCACTTGCAGTTGATATTGATATATATTAATTGATTAAAAAAGTTTAGTCAAAATTTAACCCTTAAAAAGTCAATTATAATTAATAGTTCTAAATTCAGATATATAACTTTAATTTTATTTAAATGAAAAATATAAGTCAAAATTCAGTCTATTTTTAATTTCATAAATTTCATCTTAATACAACAAAAATTCATGATTGAGTAAGATTTCTTGGTTTCTTGACTTGGTACAAGTAAATTGTTGATATTTTTTACTAGAAAAATGTAACCCCTAATTCTAATTCTAATATGTAAATCATTTGAAATTTAAAAATTTACTTTTACAAAATTAAGATGTATAAAGTATTTAACCAGAAACGAATGTATGTATGTGTAGGTATATATATAGAGGTGGGTTGTTGATGTATCGTAATTCTTAACTTGGTCGATACTTTTATTAAAGTTGTTTTGTGTTTTGAAAATAAAAAAGAGGTGGCTTGTTGGATGCATAGCGGTGAAAGACAAGCAGCAAAGATGAGAATGGCTTATTTGAAATCAATGTTAAGCCAAGATATTAGTCTTTTTGACACCGAAGCTTCAACCGGTGAAGTCATTTCTGCAATCACTAGTGATATCATTGTTGTTCAAGATGCTATTTCTGAAAAGGTACACTTAATTCCATCTCTTACATATTAATTATCTATTTTTCTTTAATTAATATGATGTTTGATATGACATATAAATAATAAAGTTAATTTATGACTACTTAATAATTATTTCTTTTTGTTAATAACTAGACAGAATTAAATAAAAATCTAATTAGGATTAATTTTACTAATATTTTTTAAGACTTTTGAAAGACACATTAATGTGTAATTTTAAAAAAGAGAAAAAAAATATACAATACTTTCTAATTTAAACACCTTTAATGTTTTTATATAAGTGTATACTACTCTTTGTAAATTAATAATACATATACATATTACACATAAAGTTTTGTTTTAAAGTTCCTTAAAGTGTGAAAATGAGACTTTACCTTAAATAATAAATGTATTAGGAAGTAGGTGTGCAAATTAATATTTATCTACCATTTTGCTTCTATATTCTTTTCTATTAAACTATAATTATAACAAAATGTTATTACTAATTTAACTTTCACTCTCCACTATATATAAACAAATAAATTTCATTAAATACAAATCATGTTACATACCTTTATGAAAATTCTACAACTTTACATTAATTATCATTATAATTTTTTTTTTAATCAAAATAATTTTAATTTGAAATTATAATTTGAAAATCTTTATTTTCTAAAGTTGATTACAAAAAAAAAAAAAAAAGTGAAGAGAGAGAGAGGTGAGAAGGCGGTGTTAATTAAATATGTGGAAGTAAAAAATGGGGGGTGAGTATTTATAAATGCCACATTTAATGGGGGGCGGTTTGTAATTAATGAATGTTTGTAAATCTTGTTGGGCAGCCTGGAGTTGTACCCACTCCCCTAATTGCCCATGCATTGCAATTATCATCTTCTATTTCATACCAACAATTATCCCTTTTCATCATTCTCTATACAAAATCAACTTTAAATACTTATTTATTTTTAAACAATCAAAACTCGAACTCTCCACCTTAGATTATATTTACATTTATATACCGACTTGATAAGATATCGACTTTTAAAAGGTATTTCTATATTAACATTAGTTTACACGTCACTAAAAATAGTAACATTATTTGATACATTGATAAAAGTGTATTATCGTACTATCTTTAATATATAATGAAAGAGGGGCTTAAATGCCAAATGGCAAAGTAAGATCCTTGGATGGGTTAACTTCTTTGATATCAGCCGTTAAATCATATTGATGATGTTATCAAAGATTATTTTCATTTTACACCCTTTTACAATACATAATTACATTCTCTCTTTCATTCTATCTCTACTAAAATAAAAAACATAATAACCTTATTATTATTCTAAAATCTCCTAATACAAAATATCAAAACATGTGTATAAAAGTAAATGTGTTATATGTTATTATAAGTATAGACAACATCTATATAAACTTAGCATTTTTCTTTTTCAATATCCTATTTTAAAAATTTGAAAAAAAAATAAAGTAAAACAGATACAAAGCAAGTTATATTTGTTCTTACTATTTTAGCACAAATAATTTTCAATATTTATCATTTAATAAGTATACCAAACTTCTATTAAGAGTAGTATTAATTGAAAAAAAATAGTGAAGTTAATCGACAATGATTTTGATGTTTTGGTGTAACAAACTTTAACAAAAACAGTCGGATGATATTCAACAATAAACATGTGTGTCTAAAACTATTTACGTCTACGATTGTCAAGAGTTTATGCTTCATTTTACATAAACAAACCGATCGCTACATTCTTAAATGCAAACAAGTTTTACACGTCTATACGTATGAAATATATAACTTTACAGAAAACAAAACGAGTACACATAAGTCACGAAAAAATGTAGCATTTGTTTTGAAGAAAAAGAAAAAGATAATAATGTAGTAAGTACTTGCAGGTGGGGAACTTCATGCATTACATCAGCAGATTTCTATCAGGATTTATAATCGGGTTCGTTAGAGTTTGGCAGATAAGTTTGGTGACTTTGTCAATTGTACCCGCGATTGCAATCGCTGGTGGTGTCTATGCTTACGTCGCCACTGGCCTCATTGCCCGAGTTAGAAAATCGTACGTCAAAGCTGGTGAAATTGCTGAAGAGGTCTCTTTCTCTTTTCATTTTTGCACACAACATAAACATGACAAATTTGTACATACTCATTTTATCAACAACCTTATACCAAAATATAGTTGGTATAGGTCCCCCTTTTCGCCAAGTTATATTATTTACCTCTCCCATGTTTAAAAGATTAAGTAATACTTTAATTGTACATTAATATTTTTCCGCATATCTTTGTGTTTTAACCACAACTCCAGGGTTGTGGTTATCACGACTCTTTATTTAAAACGGTTAAAAACTTAAAAACTACAATGACTTAGTTAAAAAAAACAAAAATGAGTTGCTTAGAACCCGATAATTTTTGTGGTGTTATAAATTAAGTTTAGAATATTTGAAGATAATTGATTGATTAACAGGTGATTGGAAATGTAAGAACAGTGCAAGCATTTTCCGGAGAAGAGAAGGCAGTTAATTCATACATTGCAGCCTTGTCAAACACTTACAAATATGGCAGGAAAGCTGGTCTAGCTAAAGGCTTGGGACTCGGCACCTTGCATTTTGTTCTCTTCCTCTCCTGGTCATTGCTCGTTTGGTACACAAGTGTTGTAGTTCACAGAAACATTGCTAATGGCGGTGACTCCTTCACCACCATGCTCAACGTCGTCATCGCTGGCTTGTAAGTCCACCAAGAAACAATGGTCACTAGATGGACGGGTTGAGTAACGGGTTAAAATAAATTCATGTTGGAAACATATCCTTTTTAGTACACTCAAAACATGTCATGTTGGATTGACTAACAAATATTTCTTTTTGTCCATTTAAAAGACAAAAGTTATAATTATAAGGAATAATATATACACAAGCCACCCAAACATTCCGATTTTTTCATTAAGGTCACCCAAATCTGAATACAACTTTAGAGGTCGACTTGTTAATGTTTATAACGATTCATAAGTAAATGAGGAAAAATTTACACCTCTACGGAGAATAAAATGATGGATATATAAAAACAACTTTTTTTTGTTTTGTCAATGTAGATCGCTCGGGCAGGCAGCACCAGACATCAGTGCATTCATACGAGCAAAATCAGCAGCGTACCCCATTTTTGAAATGATAGAAAGGACAACAGTAACCAAAACGAGTGGGAAAACGGGGAGGACTCTATCCAAAGTGGATGGTCACATAAGGTTCGACGACGTACGTTTTAGCTACCCTTCTAGACCAGATGTAGTAATCTTTGACAAACTCCGTCTAGATATACCATCTGGAAAAATTGTGGCTCTAGTTGGTGGTAGCGGTTCAGGTAAGAGTACAGTTATATCATTGATAGAACGTTTCTATGAACCGTTGTCAGGAAAGATCCTATTAGATGGGAACGATGTAAGTGAACTTGACATCAAATGGCTCAGGCATCAGATTGGGCTAGTGAATCAAGAACCCGCTTTATTTGCCACAACTATAAGGGAAAATATATTATACGGGAAGGACTTAGCTACTTATGAAGACATCACACACGCTGCAAAGTTATCTGAAGCGATCACGTTTATTAACAATCTGCCAGAGAGATTCGAGACACAAGTGGGAGAACGAGGGATACAGTTATCGGGAGGACAAAAGCAACGGATCGCTATTTCACGTGCGATTGTGAAAAACCCGTCCATTCTTTTATTAGATGAAGCCACGAGCGCCCTTGACACTGAATCTGAAAAGAGTGTGCAAGAGGCGCTTGACCGTGTGATGGTGGGACGTACAACAGTGGTTGTGGCCCACCGTCTTTCCACCATTAGAAATGCGGATATAATAGCTGTGGTTCAACATGGGAAGATAGTGGAAACCGGGAGCCATGATGAGCTCATGGCCCGACCCGATAGTGCTTATTCATCACTCGTTCAACTTCAAGAGACGTCTTCCATTCAGCGTGCCCCGTCGCGTGTTCCTTCCATGGGAAGACCTTCCAGGTTAGTCATTTTTGTTAACGGGATGGTTGGGTTGACGCGAAATACTTTTTGATGAAAATAATTTTGTTTTACAAATAAATAGTATGTCAAATACGAGTACGAACAATATCATAAGTAAATAGGTTGAAATTGTCATATTTACTATATGAATATTGATTTTTTTCTTTATACAGTATTAAATTTTCTCGTGAACTATCGCGCACAACCACGAGAAGTATAGGAGCTAGTTTTCATTCTGACCGAGAATCAGTAGGTAAGCTGGGTGTTGAAAATGGTGAATACGTCAAGCCACCCCGTATTTCATCAAAAAGATTATACGCAATGATCCGTCCCGACTGGGTTTATGGCTTAACCGGCACCATAGGTGCCCTAATAGCCGGGTCAACTATGCCTCTTTTTGCTCTTGGGATTAGCCAAGCGCTCGTGTCTTATTACATGGACTGGGAAACCACACAACGAGAGGTCAGAAAGATTGCCACTCTCTTTTGCATCGGTGCTTGTGTAAGTATCACTGTTTACGCCATCACACATTTATGCTTCGGGATCATGGCGGAAAGACTCACTCTTCGTGTTCGTCAAAAGATGTTTTCAGGTAAAAAAAAAAAAGCGAGACAAAGTGAGCACTTTTGACCCGTTTAATATTGAAAAGATAAAGTTATTTAAATGTCAAACGGGTCGAAATTCTCACAAAATGTGTTTTTAATTCATTAAACATCATAATCATTCTATAATTGGGAACTGTTGCAGCTATTTTGAGAAACGAGATTGGTTGGTTTGACGACACGAACAACACAAGCTCAATGCTTGCTTCTCGTTTAGAAAGTGACGCAACATTACTAAGAACAGTAGTAGTTGACCGAACAACAATACTGATACAAAATTTTGGATTGATTGGGACTTCGTTTATCATTGCCTTTGTCTTGAACTGGAGGCTTACACTGGTTGTAATGGCCATGTACCCATTGATCATCAGTGGTCACATAAGCGAGGTTTTGTTTCTTTCGTTTCTCCTAAATCATTTTCTGTTCCATTTACGGTATTTAATTTCCGACCACATTTCATTTCTTTCAGAAAATGTTTATGAAAGGGTATGGTGGCGATTTAAGCAAAGCGTACCTTAAAGCTAACATGCTTGCGGGTGAGGCTGTGAGTAACATAAGAACAGTTGCAGCGTTTTGTTCCGAAAATAAAGTGCTGGATCTTTATTCTCGAGAGCTCATTGGACCAGCCAAACAATCTTTTAATCGTGGACAGGTTGCTGGATTATTCTACGGTGTCTCTCAGTTCTTCATCTTCTCATCTTACGGTCTTGCATTATGGTATGGTTCCGTGTTAATGGAACAAGGATTAGCTGGATTCAAATCCGTCATGAAATCATTTATGATTTTGATTGTGACCGCATTGGCCATGGGTGAAACACTAGCGATGGCACCAGATTTATTGAAAGGGAACCAAATGGTTGCTTCGGTTTTTGAAGTTCTTGACCGTAGAACACAAATAGTTAGTGACGTTGGAGAGGAGATAACGAGAGTTGATGGAACGATTGAGCTGAAAGGTGTCAATTTCAGCTATCCTTCAAGACCCGACATTCTGCTTTTCAAGGATTTTGATTTGAGGATTCGAGCAGGAAAGACGATGGCACTTGTGGGACAAAGTGGGTCGGGAAAAAGCTCGGTTCTTTCTCTTATTCTCCGGTTCTATGATCCAACCTCAGGAAAAGTCTTGATTGATGGTAAGGATATTAAGAAGCTGAAACTAAAGTCTCTTCGAAGCCATATCGGGCTAGTCCAACAAGAACCAGCTCTTTTCGCAACATCAATTTTCGAAAATATCCTTTACGGAAAAGACGGTTCCACAGAAAGCGAAGTAATCGAAGCAGCTAAGCTAGCAAATGCACATACTTTCATAAGTGCCCTTCCGGAAGGCTACTCAACGAAAGTCGGTGAAAGGGGGATTCAGCTTTCAGGTGGACAAAAACAAAGAGTAGCTATAGCACGAGCCGTTCTAAAGAATCCAGCGATACTATTACTAGATGAAGCTACAAGTGCTCTTGATGTGGAATCCGAACGTGTGGTTCAACAAGCATTAGACCGGTTAATGAAGAACCGAACCAGTGTCATGGTTGCACATAGGTTATCAACCATTAAGAATGCAGATGAGATATCAGTGATACAAAATGGTAAGATTGTGGAGAAAGGGACTCATTTGAGTCTGGTTGATGAAAACGGGGCGTATTCAAAGCTAATCAGCTTACAGCAGCAAGAACAACACCGCCGTAAATAATAAACGATCAGAGATTAACATATGTTGGACCGATCAAATGTTGTATCGTGTTTTATACATGATGATTATAGTTTCCTTATTATATCACCTTCATATTATCGATTTAAGGTGTGGTTCAGTTATTGTTTCTGCTACAATTTCGATTTGTTTTTTCTTTATATACATATTTTTATGTATGATTCGATATTGAATCGTTGAGGGAATAAAAGCATATTGATGTTTGATGCAAAATGATAATGGTATTGAGCTTCAAAATGAAGAAAATTGACTCGATAACTCGGGTGATTTTAACCAATCCAGATCAATTATTAAAGCCTAATACGAGTTCGACAGTCCAAAATGGTCCAGAGAAGATCCTTTTCAAAACTTTTTACAAGTTAAATTCCTTAAATAGATATAGATAATAAAAGTACAATAAAAATGACCTTTTTAATAGATATAAACATAGGACAATGTAAAAATTTGTTGCAAATAAATGACCAATTTTGATTCGGACCTTGAAACGGGCTATTTCGGTCCTTGAACCAGTTCATCATTTCCCGGGCTTGAGCCTGCTTGTGCATTTCTATACAGTGATATACTAAAAAATATTATTGAACTTTGAAACAGTAAGTAAAACAATAAGATTACTGATAGGTGGAAACGGTCCAGAACTGGATTAGGTAAATGCTGATATATTTGACAAAGAGTGTAAATGTAAGAAAAGAGCTTATATTTACCGAACAAGAGGAAGTTGGCACCTTGAAGACTTGCACAAATGAAAAGGAAATCTGCTAAAACCTGGATGGATGAGTAAACAGTCATTGAATAACACCTAAATCCAAATTATTAAATATGCGGTGTCACTTCCAACACATATACTTATATGGGCCGATTTCTGTCGAGTTATATTTCAAATGGGTCACTTCAAAATTTTAGCTAAAAGTTGAATGGAACAAATAGGTTGAAAGTTTCTGTAATCTCAATGAAGGCATTAAATTATTTACTAAATATTGAAAATTGGACAAAAGAGTACTACGGGTCAACCCAAGGTAACAGCAGAATATTTGAATCAGCAGAGTCTTATTATAAACTAATGTCACCTTTTTCTATATGGGTTGACGTGTAAGCGCAGCCAAAACGTAAGTAGGTTAAAGGAGGGTATATGGCGTATGATCATTTAATTCCATTCAACGTATAGAGTCAATGGCATAAAGTTAGGATCAGCAAGAGGAAGATGACGCCCGACAACTTAAGACAACGAACGTCAAGCTGCAAACGTGATTAAATCAAATTATTATCTATTTATTCCATATAAGTTCTGTCTTCTGCACACGTCAACCAGAATAGAAATCGTTGTCGTTAGTAGATATTATGACACTACCAAGACAACTTGGATTTGCGATTAGTCTATATTTCGCAACACAACACTTTAGACCCATAAAAGGATGAGTTAACCAAACAGACTGGTCATAATATCAGCCGACAATGTGGTGGTTTTTGAGCCAAAATCTAGGAATTAATTAAGACGCCCTAAACATAAGAAACTTGGCTCACAAGATCGAACAAAGATGCTTCTCTTCAGTGACCTAACGTCCTGCCCGGTAGATCAGCATGCACTTTCGTCATCCTCTGAAAACGTAAGATTAATGTGAAAGGAAAATACTCTATATGGGTAATGGTTATGATTTTTCAATAATGATCAGTGTTGACATTACAACAAACCATAATTGTTATCAGTTCTCATCACTCCGTCATCATGAATTCATAATGCCTCCAGTAACTACGTTTCAACGCCAATAAAAACATCACACAGTGTCGTAATCAGATCCTGACAGATACACTGCCAAACTTATTGGCGAATGTAGACTAAATCAAAAAAGGAAATTACCTCATTCGTTTCGCCGACCATAGAATAGAAACACTGGTACCTATAAAACCATCATAACAATGAAATAAGTTTCGTCATGAAAATATGTATTCACATATACATTAAGTCTAGATTTTTTATTATACTCCAGCTATTAAAGGCGAAAGCCAAATAACTATCAAGTAATGGAATCAGTAATATATGTCAAATGAAAAATGATACCATACAGTTAATGCTACCACTATTACTAGATTCCGTTAAGCAGCAATAGTCAATTAGTGGAAAAAGTTAGGATCAGCAAGATAAAGGTGACGCCATACAACACGGCAATTTTAAACCACGTATATTGTTATACTATATTACGCAAAACGACACATTCGAACCATGCAGAGATGAGTTAACCAAAACGGATACACCTGGAAATAAAAATATAATATCAGCCAATAAATTGACATCTAATTTAATTGACTAAACGCCACCATGTGCTGGTTTCTGAGCCGAAATGTCACAGAAAAAGGTAGGAATTGGATAATGGGTCTAACTTACAAGCACGCAGTACATAGTATTAACTATTTAATCCATCAGAGTCTTATCGTATGACTAACATACTCGTGAATCTCTTCATCCCAAATCAAATAACGGAAAAGATCCCTTTTGATTGAATGATATCTACACAACCTCACAGGCTTTACCATACCTATCTCACCTTCCTAATTAGTCTCGTCAATCAACATGTCTGCACAGAACATATACCTTGGTATATCTCTGTGTTTGCCTTACTTGAGCTCATTAGTGACTAAAGAAACAAAATCTATATACAGACCGAACACCCTCCAGTAAACTACTGAATGCTTATTACCACTTTTACTGTGGCTAACCAACGTTAGGTATACCATTCGTGTGGACTAAACCTTTTAACGTGTCTTGTCATAAACATATATATGCTTCCATTTAAACCCATATATAGCACGTTTATCAATTTAATTTAAATTGGTTCCATTTGGAAAAACTATACCATATTAAGCAAATAACTTTAATTAAGATATATTGTGGTTAACAAAACAGGGAAAGTAGTTTAATGACGAGTTCATGAACTTGAACCATTACGATTTCAGAAAAAATATAGAGAAGGCAGCCCATATACATCAGCAACATGTAAAGAACTAATATCATCATAAAAAAAACACGAAATTTATCCACTATATCTGCCAAGGCACACATTATAAAGATTATCAAGCCAGAGATTACAATATGCCTCATTAGACAACTTAAACTACCTATGAACTTCAACGTCTAAAGTATCGGGAAAGTACCTATTTTCAAAGTAAAGAACGATATGTACATGATAGACAACAAACAGAAGTACAGAACCCTACAGATAACCCTATATAGAACATAAACCAGTATCTGCAAGCAGAATTAAACATAAAATGGGTCTTGTTGAACAGGAAGACGCCCATTTTCCTCCCCACAGCCAGCAACGTTCTCCACCAACTTCACCCCTTCTTTCTGATTCCCGAAAGACCTAACCTTCTCATTAGTCAAAACATCCCAAAAGAAATCCGTCAAAACGGATTCATAACCAGGCATTTTCGCGTAACCAGGGAAATAGTTAATATCCACAACAAGGTACCTATTCCTAACCCGAGTATCCCTAATCACATCAAAGTTAAACAAATGCAATTTCATCTTTTTACGCAGCTCACGAGCTATGTAACTTATCAAGCTCATAGGCGGCATTTCAGCTTTTTCCAAAACCTTATAATAACTTTCGTCATTTTTCACATTACCATTCATATTAGACACTTGACAAAACGAAAAGGAGCCATTCAAACTCCCTAACTTTTCGTCACTTATATCAGGTAATGATTTTCGTTTCACACATCTCACATACTCACCAACAACATACACTTTGAAAATTACACCTCCATGATTAACAAACTGTTGCAACACAGTTGGAGGTTTCAAATTCTCCAAACCTTCCTTACTAAAAACTAAGGACATTTTATGCGATTTTACGCTCCCGTCTACAACCAACGGTTTCGCTATCACAGGAAACTTCAATCCTTCTCCTAACTCCATCTTTTCATGCTCGTAAACCGCAATCTGGTTGGGTATCCCAAACGACTCATTTTGAATCTCTGACACCACTTCCAGCATCGAAACTCGATTACAGAGACGCTGAATTGCGTCTAGCGAATCGATAACGATGGAGGTAGGGTTACGAGTCGAGTAATCTTGTAACTCGTTTCGCCAATGCTCACCGGATAACTTGTGAATCACGCAATCAAATGGACCTTGTTCCATCAACGGTTTCACGGAATCAATTTGAATCAAATCGATTCCACGTTGTTTACATGAGTTCAACAACGAAACCTGAATGAAACTTTTTGATTTCTTTTCCAGCAATGCGTATCCAACACTGAATCGCTTCATTTCCGCCATTAAAAAAACACTTCAATTTCTTAAAATTTCAAATGCTTTTAATGAATTTTTAACAATGTAATTTATTGAAATTGCAAGTAATTCAATTTTAACAGATTAACTGTGTGTGTGTGTGTTTAGTGAGTGTTTTGAAATGAGAGTGAGAGTGTGGGTTTGGTGAAATTGGGGGATATATATATGGTTTCAAATGGTGTGTTGGGTTAGATTTAACTATGGTTAAGTTAAATGAATGTCTACGTGGCGAATTCTTAGAAATGGAGATATTTGTATTAGGCTGTTAGGTGCCGTTGGATTGAAATGTAACGGATGAGATTTCATTTTGAAACTGACGTAAGTCAACTACATAGAATGTAGGACCTACACGTCCTTTGCTAAAGTCTGCTATCATGGATTTAGTTTTCTATACCTTTTAAAATACTCATATCTCGCTTACTTAAAATTATTATTTCAATATTTTATAAAAATATCAATTAATTAGTTGATAGTAAAACCCTTATTATATAGAAATCATTAATAATTATTTTTTCTAGATAAATATATATTTTCTGGAACGTGAAAAATAGTATTTCAATCGAAATACTATGAATTTAAGACCACTTACAATAATAATGATTAACTAATTGGTCAGTTATTATTAAATCATTGGCATGTCAGTAAAATCGACTAATCATTACAAATAGTAGTGATCGGTAACTTAATATTTTTGAACCAACACATTATTTACATAAACATATACAAAAATAATAATAAAATAAATATATTGCTAATAGCTTCCACTCCTTCATCCCATCTTACTTTGAAAAATCGACTACCACCAAATGTCATCGGTTTTGGTTTAATTGACGTAGCAATGCCATCGGTTTCGGTCCAACTGACTAAACCATTGGCATATATCTAATTCAATTATGATTATTAGAAGTTTAAATAACTTTTGATAAGATAGAAAAGGAAAATTCTATAAGTTGTAACTTATTTAAAGATTGCAAGTTTAAATGTATAAGATTGTTATTATCATTTTTCTAATATCCTAGTAAAATATGTTTGATGACTTTTATCATTTCTTCGATTATTTATAATTCCTATATCATTAACCATAAATAAAAAATCAGTGAACATATATAATGTGTATTTTCATCAAATTACTAGGTTGTTTACCGATGTTATAACATAAGTTATTTTTAAAAATTTTGTAACAAATTTTGTGATATTTCTTTTTTTTAGATCCTGTAATGATTATAAAAAATATAAACGATGAATATAGATTCGATAATAATTAAAAAATTTCTAAACGATAAAACTGGTAAAAACGAAAATTTATTTAATATATAGATATAAAAATATATACGATAAAAATGGTGAAAATAAAAATTAGAAAAAATTTTCAAGCAAGAAAATTTGTATCATTATGTTTATAGATTGTTACAAATTCTAAAATTAGTTAAAGGTTTATATATTATTATAGATTAAATTTTTACAATTAGTTACATTATTATCATCATCATTATCATTACTTCTTTCAAGGACTCAATTTTTATATATTATAGATATTTATATTATAATCATTATCATTAATTTGTATCATTACTCTTTTATATATTATTGAAGATGTTATATGATTTAAGAGATATCTTCACACCGTCTACCAAACACGTTTATTTGATTCATTTGGTTACTTGTATTCTCACTACCATTTGCATCATCAAATGCCGACCTTGCATGACATGTATCACCCTCTTTCATCTCGTGAAATGGAGAATCCGCTACTTCAAACCCATGAGCGAAACCCCTAGTTTAATCTCTACCTATTTTAAGGCTTCAATTTGTATCTTATTGCAAATCATGTTGTCATGTACCAAAGGTTTTGCTAACTTTGAGCTTTATTAAATTGGTAGCTAGACAAGTGTACATGTAAACAAAAGTTGTTATGTTTAAATTTAGAAAAGATAACTTTTTGGGTCAACTTATGTCATTTAGACGACCTTTTACCTTATATTAAAAGCTATTACTTGTGAGTCTCGTCATGAGTATGTTATGCCACCGAAAAACTTAGTTGTCACTGTTCAATTGCTAATCAAGCTATGTGGAGTCGATGAAAAACATTATTTCTTTTTTTACTAGTATAGAAAATAATTTAGAAATGAAAAGGTCGTACTTCTTTATTTAGCAAATTACTATATTAAGTGTATGCATACATATACATAATGCATTGATGTTAGATTAGTTGAAAAATAAATGATGAAAGGAAGTCTTATCTTTAATTCTATAATAATATATAATAAAAGAGTGACCTTAAATGTCACATTACAAAATAAGGTCTATTAGATAGGTTTACTTCTTTGATGTCAGCCGTTAAATCAGATTGATGATGTCATCAAAGATTGTTTTTATTTTACACTCTTTTACAATAAATAATAAGATTATTACTTATCATTTCATCTCTACTAAAATAAAAAACATAATTCTAATATACTTATAGAATCGTTCAATTTGTTTCTAATTTACAAATAAATGATATTTTGTTCACTTTAAAAATGAAAAATGGCCCTACTATTATTTTTAAAATTAAATTAAATTAAATTAAAATAACTAACAAAACAGTCATGTCTAATCTCAATTAGTAATGATATTATTCTTGCTCTAAATTTTTTTTATATATTTATAAGGGGTAGGTTTGCAATCTGAAATTTATCTAAGCCTAAAAAGTATTCTTCTTCTGATAAACATGTAAAAATATGCTTTATGTCTAACATAAAAAGAATACTTATTAATGACTTTATATAGAATTGTGCTTTATAAAAGAGACCACAAACCAATATTTTGGTCATCATATTCACCACAATAAAGGAAAGAAAAAGAAAACATATTGATTTCCTTTGCCTTAATTGGGAAAAAAGGCTTCTGTTAAATAAAATATCTATATTTTATGTATAAACGTTTTAAAAAAATTCATCTTAAAAAGTAAATGTAAGGGGTCATTTGTTTTTTCCAATAAGTTCTTAAAAGATGTATTTTGTCTAATTCGGTAAGACATTTTGTTAATAAGTGATTTTGATTTTTTTTTCCATTAAGATCTAATTACATCTGATTTTGGCGGTTATATATCTTATTCGACCAGACATTTTAATTGTCTTAATACCTCTTATTAAATCTTCTTAAAAATGCTACTCTTTTCACTATCAATATGTAATTAATTTCTTGTTTTATTTTCTTGTAGATTAATAAATATATAAAAAACTATGTTGTATTTGCGAAATCATACATACATTAATTAAAGTATAATCAAATAATGTATATAATAAGTTATTAAAAACGAATTTTAAGGGACATATATATATATATATATATATATATATATATATATATATATATATATATATATATATATATATATATATATATGTGTGTGTGTGTGTGGTGTTATTCAATTGTTTTCAACAAAATTTGGATGGTTAAAAACACTTTAGGCAAAATGGTAAGGAAAAAAAAAATATATTCATATATTTATTTTAGTTTATTAACAAACGGTCTTAATAATTCAACATTTAGATTTCAGACGCTGCATCTTATCATTCATAACTGGTTTTCAGATTTCAGATTTCAGTAATCAGAAAAAACAAAAGACCCCTAAGTGTTTTATCTGTGTAATTGCAAATAAAATATTATTACATTATAAATTATTATTATTATTAAATGTATTGTTGAAAATGTAAATACATTTACTCTAATATTTTATTATTTCATTATGTGATTTAGTTGGTTGTTAGAATCTATGTGATAGTTGTTGATGAACATTTAGTGTATCATTTTTTATTTGGTTTGACAATATAATAAAGTATATTGTCTTACAAAGATACTCTTAAACACTAAAAAAATCACATTGTCACTCTGTATACATGTTGACTAAAACATACAAATAGAATATTTCATAGAATAAACACGAGCAATAATAAAACACTTAGATAGGGGTATAAAGCAAACATTGGAAATAGGATGTTGTGAGTACAACATTTTATTTATTTATTTATATTTTGACAAACTCACTAAAATAATTGTATTGACCAACATTCTTTTGAAAAATGTTAATTTTAGGGATGGCAACATCTTTATACTTCCATTTGATATCCAATAGTTTCACTCGTCGGCTTTTTGGGTTTCGCGATGGATATTTGGTATACCAGTTGTCATTTATACGTGAAAAAATATTGGATTTAGAAATGAAAATTTCTGACCAAATAATTAGAAAAATTGCAAAACATAGCCTATGGTGTTATATTTAATAATATTTAAATACGCGTAAAGGTGTTGTACATTAACGATAACCGTCTCTTCTTTTAAATTACCACCCCAATATTAATGGATAACCTCTCTTTCGTAAAACCTCATTAGTCATTATGCATGTATCAGTTCTTTATACATACTCCATAACTAAACCCAACAAAATATTTATCAAAATATTCAATCTCATTATCGAGAAATAAAAAATTCACTGACCTGTAAAAGGTGGGCCTAACCCTTGGGGTTTAAATGAACAATATTAGGTATGTGAAACAAATTAAAGTACATAATATATAAAATTATTACAAAATAATATACATTTTCTAAAATAAGAAGAAAAATATACCAACCAACCCCCGGATTCAACCTAACAATTTCGAATTTTGAGTTTCCATATCGATTTCTGTAACTGGTTTACAAAAATCACATTTAACAAAAAAAATTATAATTCAAAGCGGAAAACGTTTAGTTAAACGAGATTAGTGGTTCATAAAAATATTCCAATAATCAAACCATTCGTTACGTTAAAATTTATATCATATAAATATTAATATTAAACAAGTTTGCAACCTTAAGTAAAGATGGGGACATCAAGCTACCCAAACTAATCTCGCCTCACCAAGCACGTCTAAAGCAACCTACGAGCAAAAGACACAATTGGGGAAAAAGTATCAATTAAAGCTGGTGAGACAATAATTTATTAGTAAAGATTATGAAAACGTTTCATATAAATAAATCGTCTTTACTAACCCAAACCATAACCGCAACCTCGTAAGCAAATATGAATAACACAAACAACGTCACAATATAAATGCATATGAAATTAATCTTCGTCACAAATCAATTTCGTATCAATGCAGATATCTTTACTTCTTACTAGGGTCCATCGTGCCCTAAGTATTCACCTTATCTGGTTCATCGATGTCCTAAGTATACAACTTATCTGCTCCATCGGTGCCTTACATGTTCCATTTATCTGGTCCATCGATCTCCTGAGTATATAACTTATATGGTCCATCGGTGTCCTACATGTTGCACTTATCTGGTAAATCGATGTCATGAGTATACAACTTATCTGGTCCATCGGTGTCCTACATGTTCCACTTATTTGGTCCATCAATGTCCTGAGTATACGACTTATGTGGTCCATCAACGTCCTAAGTGTACCACTTATCTGGTCCATCGATGTCCTAAGTACAACACTTATTTGGTCCATTGACGTCCTAAGTGTATCACTTATTTGGTCCATTGACGTCCTAAGTGTATCACTCATCTGGTCCACCAACGTCCTAAGTGTGTTACTCATCTTTTGGCTAGCACTTTTCACCTAGTTGATCACACTTGGTTTCACTGTCAGTCAACGAGCAACTACTACTACCCGTAATCAAGGTCTCTTATGCAAAACTAAGGCATACTCCTTATAATGCATAAATAACAACACCAACAATTATATAATCATATATAATTAAAAATAGATTACAATTACAATAAGGATACAAGTAGCTTACTACCATCTGTCATCCAAATATACGAGTAGCTACAACAACCACACGTAATCTTCATGTATGGACAACCACGTATTACCCATACAATACGATTCTGTTATTCTGTTCAGGTTCATCTTTTACTGATACAAAAATATTTATACATAAACAATGTCGTTAATCAACAACGATACTTTTGAGAAAGAACAACGTTACTTTTGAGATATTGCAACGATACAATTCAGCCGTCGGCTCAGCTCTTCCAGCCACCGGCTGGCAAACACTTCCAACTGCCGGTTGGCACCTTTTAACCGCCGGTTGGCTTAATCTAACCGTCAGTTGGACCACATGGTTCACCTTCTTCACTAAGCTTGCAACTCAATTGTTGCAAGTTATACAAACTCGACCAAACTCATTCCAACCAGCCTAAAACAAGTTACAAACACTAATAACTCGAATATAAACGTAAATCATAACATATACCTTAACGATTTGAATCGGGTTTCGATATGCCCCGAAATGAACCACCACAAATCTTACTTTCGTTTATACCAAACTGATCCTCTCGACTCCAAGAGTGCTATGGTGCTTTCGCTTGTTTACTCGACGAGAAACGGCTTCGGAATCGTCGAATTTTGATATAAACCGACTTATTCTTCTTTTTCTTGGTTCCACACACGAACACACCCACATATGCAAGCTATTTTCTGCCTTCTTCACTCCAAAGAATCCGCTTATATATATTTACATATTTTTAAAATTAACCTCACACTTTACCATAATGACAAATTTGGCTCTTTTTACAAATCCTTTACAAAAGAGGTCCTTTAGCCAAAAATTACGACTTTAGTCCTTTATACATTTTGGGCCGTGACAATTTCATATGGTTTTGCCATTCCGAGTTAATTTGCCCAAAATATGATGAAAACTCATTAGCAATACAAAGAAACTTTATAATATTTTGGGACAGTTTAAAAAACTAAATTTAAAAAATATATTTAGGAACTGAGGTTAAAAAATGTAGCTGAAGACTAAAAACTACATTTTTATTGTATAAAAACCTCAAGAGGTTTGTAAAACCTTTTCATTTGATGCATTTATTTTCCAAAATAAAATATGAACTATCGTAAGACATAATTGTGGCACCAAAGGTTTACCCGGAATGTCACTTGTGCTTTTAAAATAGCAAGTGCTCACCCAAAGATTAGTCAGATCGCATATGAGGTATCTTCTTGTGATTAATCGGATCGTTAGCGGGTCGAAAACCTAACTAAGAAAAGCAACATAACGAATCAACAACTCCTTAAGGCATGAGGAGTTATACCATTCATATATCGCAAAATAGATCAACTACGGTTTAATGATTTTCAATCGAAGAATGTATAAACTAACAAACCTTGTTCATGACAAATTTATATTTGGTTGATATAGAGTGCATGGCTCATTGTAGAGTATAAACAACTTACAATATTTAACCAAATCTTTTAAAAATGCACACACTATTATTAAGGGCAAAATTTAGCGTGGTGGTGATAGGAGACGGAGTAGGTTTAGAATCATTGAGAAATTTGAATACAATTTTAGAAGCAATCTCAGTGTCAAGAACGTTCTTTAAAGGATTGAGATTGTTATGGGTTGAATTTTCATCTTTGATCACACCTAATTGCAGGTTAACTAAGGATCACAAGCGGACTACATGATCACGTGATCACGGATCACAGACAGGTTCATGATCACTAATCCAATTTATTATCGTTCTTCTATATATTATGCTCTTGTGTTCAAAGGTATCACGACCAGCTGATTATAGCCGTTCGAGACTAAGTCCGAGTCAAAGCTTAAAGACTTGAAGAGAACGTTGAAGAAGTAGTCCATGAAGGATCCCTGATATCTCGGAACTGGAACAATCCCACCTTTTTTGCTATAGTTTTCTTTTCATTATAAATAGGGGCAATGATCGACATAAGAAACACACACAATCATACCGAAATACTCACCTGAAACAACACTTAAACACTTAGCATCGATCATTTGTGCTCATACTTTGTACTTTTTACCGTTTATCAATAATATAAGCAAAGGCAAGGTATTATTATCTCTTCCCAAGGTTTTATGTCGACGATCCTTAAGGATTAAGGGCTTTCCTCGTAAACCACTGTGTTCATTTACTACTTACGCATATCTTTGCTAAGTTTAGTAAAATATCTTGTGATCACTACCGAGATCATCACATCACCTTACCTCACTTAACTGATTTGATCACGGAATTATTATAAGTACTTTTTTGGTCAAAACAAAGATCTTAAAGGAAAAACACAACACCCACTCAATTTAAGGATATAACTCATTAATAGCATATGAAATATAACTATGTCATAAACATACACATACATATCATAGTGCCACCAAAGAGCTTGTTCGCTAGTGTATGTGAATTGGTCTATTAACTAAAAGTGGTGTATTCTAGTCTTATAAGGGACAAATATGATGAATCGTAGTTGAGTCTTTAAACCCAATGGCAAGTTTGGTAGAGAAGTATTGGGGTGATCATGTAGGGGTGTAAACAAGTCGAGTCGATCCGAGTAATGTTAAGCTTAAACTCGACGCGGTTACTAAAAATTGGGCTCGAAACTCGACCCCAACTCAAGCAAGCTTTAAATTTTAAGTTCGAGCTCGACTTGATTGCTAAAACTCGTGCTCGAAACTCGACTCTAGCTAGATTGATTTTATATTCTAAACTCGAGCTCAACAAATAATCATTATCTCATCTCAACTCGACTAGCTTGTATATATATATATTACCTTATATTATAGCAATAATTTAGTAAATTTATATATATAAAAGCAGGGGTGAGCCAAAATTCTTTTTATATGGCGGGAAAGTAAAAAGTATTTAATAGAATCGATAAATTTTAGTTCTTCACGTTTAGAAAAATTAATAGTATTTCAATATTTACTAGGGCACAATTTAAAAAATATCATAAATATAACTACCTTTTATATTGTGAATTTTTTTGGTGGGGACAACTACCTTTTACTTTTATATAAAAGGCTGGAGTGTAATTTAACTTAAACTCCCGTGACTCACAAGTCGAGTATGTTGGAGCTAGAACCCGACACTTCAAATCGAATCAATTTCAAATAGTTGACGAACTGTCTTGTCTAGTTTACACACCTCCTTAAAAACCTAGATAAGAAGCCGGTTTAAAACCATCATAAACTAATGAAGAAGATATAAATGATTGGGAAACTCGACGTGAACACAACTTTTGTGAAATAAGAATTTTGGCAATACTAGCCACGCAATTATTAAGGATAAAATTTCATGCATAAAGTGATGGTTAATTACTTGTATTTTAACTATTAATTCACTTTTAACAAAGTTCTTCGGTTGTGTTTATCATTTTTAATAAAATAAAAATACTAAGTTATCATAATATTTGAATGTTTTCGGTATATTGGTCTTTTCCCGCCACATATATTATTTTTATTAAAACTTGGTAACTTGATATTTTAAGGAAAAAGAGGTTATTCAATACAGGCAACCTTACACAAATGTTAGGTTTCTTATTGTTCATCATATCTTTAATTTTCTCCAAAATAGAAATAGAATGCTATGTAAAACTTTAAACAATAACCCATTAGTTTATCGATTAAATCTTCAAAAAATATTAATCATCAATATTTAAAGTAGAAACAAAGAAGAAGATTTGAATTCGATGGAACAACAATATCCGGTTGAAGCACCATCGAATTCATATTATTCTTCTTCTTTTTCTTCTACATTGAGATCCGAAGATGACAATCAAAAAAATAAAGGGAAATCATTGGCATTGCCATCTAAATTTCCGTTGACATTCAAGGAGATGGCGGGTGCATTTTGTGTCCTTTTGGGTTTAGCCATTGGTCTTTTCGGAGTTTATCTTTCCTTGCCGAATTCTGATTATAGCTTCCTCAAGCTTCCAAGAACCCTTGAAGATCTTCGTATCCTCAAGTACCCCATTACCTTCATTGTCATTTGTTTTAATATATGTATTATTGACATTCATACATATATGAAAACATAATATTGTATGAATGTAATTTGAAATGTTTCTAAAGGGTTTTGTTATCTTTTCAGTGATAACCTAGAGAGATACACGTTGGACTATACGATACAAGTGCTTGTGGGGTATTGCACGGTCTATATCTTTATGCAAACGTTTATGATCCCTGGAACGGTTTTCATGTCATTGCTTGCCGGGTCACTTTTTGGGGTCTTAAAAGGTTTCGCTCTTGTTGTTTTTGTTGCAACCGCTGGTTCATCTTCTTGCTACTTTCTATCTAACTTGATTGGGCGACCAATTATATCGTCTTTCTGGCCTGATAAACTTGTTTTCTTCCAAAACCAGGCGAGTATCAAATGAACGATTTACCCCTCTAACGGTCTTTAGGTAGCTATCTATTATTTGATGATGTTGTATCTATTTTTCTAGGTGGCTAAAAGGCAAAACCGGCTGCTCAACTACATGATATTCTTAAGGGTAACCCCAACTTTGCCAAGCGCGTTTATTAACGTAGCATCACCACTTGTAAATGTGCCTTATCATACATTCGCCCTTGCAACTTCTATTGGAATGATTCCGGTTGCTTTTGTCACTGTGAGGGTATGTTTATCTTTTTTAGCTCATTTCCCTTTAAATGTATTTGTTTGCGATTATAGTGCTCACCTACGTTTACGTCATAAAAAACAGTCCTTTTTGTATTGCAATAAAACAACTACAATTCAATGTTTTGAATTTCAAATACTTGCAATGGTCAGGACTTGAGAATTGAGACTTATATATTATATATGTTACAGGCAGGAATGACGCTTGGTGAATTACAATCAGTTGGAGATTTATACGACATACAATCAATCATCACCTTATTTCTTATAGGGATTGCATCTGTCACGCCGACGTTAATAAACAACAAAACTAAATCATAACATTCCCCTCACTGGGTTCTCGGTCTGTATTTGAGCCAATGATGGGTCATTTAGGGCTATGAAGGAATACGTACATGTTAAGATTTGTAATCTACACAAGTGACAATGTAACATGGTTAATTACTACAGATTTTGACAAAGTCGAAATTTATAAACTTCCGGACCAATTACTTGAGATGATTTGTTGTATACAACATAAAAAAGATTTGCAACTACTAATAATTTGATATTTGACAATTTTACACCAGCATAAATGTATTTGAAATCGAGATCAACATGATCACGAAAGATAGTTTATATATAATGTTGCATACCATAAACGGATACGATTCATATAAAAAAATTAACCAAAAATTTGTTTCATTAACCCACCCATCATCATGAAAAAGAGACCGATTTTTGGAAAGATGAGAAAAACGTGAAAGCGTAACCTTTTTTAAATGTTGGTTTTGATAACTAACGGTATGTGCCCTTCCAAATATTATACTGTAGAAGTTCTTATTATGGTGTTGATAAATGTAGTGTCTGTTGCATTCAATGAGAGTGAACTAATAAATAACTAAAATACATAAGGGAATAAGCCCTAACAATAATATTAATGGAGTAGACATAAGTGGGCTATCATCTCTAATGGTTCTATGAAAATCAAATTGGACAAACTGAAAGTAAACCGAGGATTTGACATTTGCAACACAAGTTACAAATAAACTACTTACAACTAAATCTAGATAATAAATTAGAAGCTTAACCTACAAGTAGTAAAAATAAACGAGTACTACTTATTGGGGAATATGTATTCAAACAGAACTTATGTATGTTAAGCCCAGTAACGGAGCAAGAAAGATAGCAGTGATCATATTAATCTATCTAACAATAGCAATACAAAAGATAACCTAAGAAGCGAAATTTGAAATTGAAAACGACCGATTGATTTATTGATTTAATCTTTCACAAAAATTTGCTTGGTTTGTTACTCTATAAAGAATTTGATTCTTTAAATTGAGGTAAAATACTTCAACATTAGCAATTCGTGATTGTTAGTTTTTGCTATAATACCAATCCAAGGGTATATTTTGCATCGTTTATGTTACTCTAACCATAAGTTACGTGTGCCTCACTTATTCACTTATGAAACTATGGAAATCGAATTGAAATTATCTCATATTAGAGTCAAACATTAGACGTTATGTTCTTTCACAAACCAAACTAGTGGGCCCTTTGTGAAGATTGATATGGATCGAAAAATAGTAAAGGTAAACAAATATTCAACCTAACGCGTTGATTATTATTATTAGAGAAACTCGGTTTCTAAAAACTCTAACAATTGTTCTGCCCTAAATCTATACATCGGTATCACTATATATAGACTAGGATAATTAGTATACGTATTGGATTAGAATACGTATTGGATTACAATTCTTATTTGATAAAAAGAACCAAGAATTGTATTGTATTTTGCTTTAGTGAATTACAAAGAGATTACAACCATTATTTATACATGATTTTTAGGAGCCTATTGAGGGAAACTAGCTAATTGTGAGGCTGTCATTCCGAATAATGGAAACTGTATATTTCTTTCTTGCAATAGGGGATATGATGTGATCACCTTTGATCTTGCTGATCCCCTAAATTACTCCCTTTTCTAACACTCCCCCTCAAGTTGGATAGTGGGATTTCCAAAATTCAACTTGCCCAGACATTCATGTAAGGATCTTTCATTGACGGCTTTTGTAAGGATATCAGCAAGTTGATCTTCTGACCGAACAAATGGAAGAGTGATGATCTTTGCTTCCAGCTTTTCTTTAATAAAGTGGCGATCCACCTCAACGTGTTTCGTTCGATCATGTTGTACTGGATTTTCTGAGATTTGAATCGCTGCTTTATTGTCACTTATCACCTTGCTGGGTTCATGTGGAGGATACCCTATTTCAGTTAGAAGTTTTCGTACCCATAATACTTCAGTTATCCCTCTTGCAATTCCTCGAAACTCGGCTTCTGCGCTTGAAAGTGCCACCACCTTTTGTTTCTTGCTACGCCATGTAACAAGATTTCCACCGACCAGGGTAAAGTATCCTGCAGTGGATCTTCGGTTATTTTTGTCTCCTGCCCAATCTGCATCAGTATACAACTGAGTTTCTAGATGCCCATTTGGTTTGAATAGGACTCCATGCCCTGCCGTTTCTTTGAGATATCTTATAATCCTTAAGACTGCTTCCATGTGAGTTTTTTGAGGTTGATGCATGAACTGACTTACTACTCCCACCGCATATGCTATATCAGGTCGGGTGTGGGATAAATATATTAACTTCCCCACCATCCGTTGGTACCTTTCTTTTTCAGTTAGGTCGGTTTCTTCTTCACTCAAGAGCTTTTGATTTACGATCATAGGAGTCTCTGCTGGTTTACAATCAACCATACCGGTTTCCGCTAACAAATCAAGAACATACTTTTTCTGATGCATGAAGATCCCTTGTTTTGACCTTAGAACTTCAATTCCAAGGAAATATTTGAGATTCCCTAAGTCTTTCATTTCAAACTCTTTAAACAAACTTTTCTTCAGTGTGGTTATTTCTTCTTTGTCATCACCTGTAATAATCATATCATCAACATAAATTATTAGACATGTTACGAGATTGCCTCTGTGTTTGAGAAACAATGTGTGGTCTGAGTTGCTTTGTTTGAAACCATAATTTCTCATGGCTAATGTGAACCTTCCAAACCATGCTCGAGGAGACTGTTTAAGCCCATAAAGAGATTTTTTGAGGCGACAAACTTCTTTTTCTCCGAAACTGTCTGTGAATCCATGTGGGGCTTCCATGTAAACCTCCTCCTGAAGCTCTCCGTGAAGGAATGCGTTCTTCACATCAAATTGATGTAAAGGCCATCCTTTATTTGCAGCTATGGAGCAAAGAATTCGGACTGTGTTGATCTTTGCAACCGGAGAGAAAGTTTCAGAGTAATCAATTCCATATGTCTGTGTATAGCCTTTAGCTACTAATCTCGCCTTGTACCTTTCAATTGTTCCATCGGGTCTATATTTGATTGTAAACACCCAACGACATCTGACAGTTTTCTTCCCTGGTGGTAGAACACATTTATCCCACGTGTTGTTCTTTAAGAGGGCTTTTATCTCTTCTTCCATTGCATTCTTCCATTTTTTTGATCTCAAGGCTTGTTCTGTACTCGTCGGGATTTCCTCAGAATACAAGGATGAAACAAAGGCTTTGGCTTGTTTGGATAGATCTCCCTTGGCTATGTTAGCCATCGGATATCTGCTTTTTCGAGCTTCTTTTTCTGGGGAATACCTTTTTGGAGGAACACCCCTGTTTGTTCTTGGAGGAAGAGCATATTTTTCTGATGTGTCTTCTTGCGTGGTAGGTTCTTGCTCTTGCTCTTGCTCTTGTTCATCTGTGCACTTTTCTTGTTCCTGTACATTTCCATCTTGCTCTTGCTGGTTATTAGCAGTTTCAACTTCAACAGGGGAGGATTGAGTAGTATGAGAAGAGTGAGTACTACTTACCTCGGATACCGGATCAGGAGCAGTCGTTTGGGGGGCACTGACTTCGGTGACTACTGGGTCTTCAGAATGTGGACTGTGAGCTGTTCTCAACCACCTCAGTGTGTCACATTCTCTCTCCCCCTGACCACTGTGGTGGGAGGAATAATAGTACTCGGTTTCAAGGAAGTCACAGTTCATAGTGGTGAACATGTGTCGGGTTTTGGGATTATAACACCGGTAGCCCTTTTAATTTATTCCGTATCCAACAAAGACACATTTCTCAGCACATGGGTCGATTTTAGATCTGTTAGACTTTGGTATGTGTACAAACACGGTGCACCCAAAAATTCGTGGTTCCAAAGTGAGAATGGATGGAGGTTTGGTATATTCGGTGAGGACTTGTAAAGGAGTTTTAGGCTTTAGGATTTGAGTTGGGAGGCGATTGATGAGATAGGCAGCTGTAACAAGGGCTTCTGGCCAGAAAGACTTTGGGACTTGTGATTCTATTAGAAGTGCCCTAGTTATTTCTAAAAGGATCCGATTTTTTCTTTCGGCGACACCATTCTGTTCAGGAGTATATGGGCAGGAAGTTTGGTGAATTATACCTTTGGCTTGAAAAAAAAGTTTCATATCAGAATTAACAAATTCCCCGCCATTGTCGGATCTAAACACCTTAATGTTTTTTTGGAATTGGGTTTGGATCATGGTGTAGAAGTTGGTGAATTTATCAAGAACTTCAGACTTATTTTTTAATAAATACAACCAAGTCATACGAGTACAATCATCCACAAACATAACAAAAAAAACGATAATTTTGTCCTCCAGTGATTGGAGCGGGGCCCCAAACATCCGAGTGAATTAACGAAAAAGGTGAGTCAGTTCTTGTATTATTTGGTTTAAATGTTTTACGATGACTCTTTGCTAACACACAGGTCTCACAATATGACTTACAATTTGAAGGAAAAAGTTTTGGAAATAAAAGATGTAAATAACCAGGAGATGGATGCCCTAGTCTCCTATGCCATAGCCAAGCTTCCCGTTCTACTGTTCCATGTGCAAGCATTACAGTTCCATTTTGAGCCACCTCATCCACATAGTATAACCCCTGTTTTTCAGTGCCACGCCCAATGATCGCTCCCGTCCTGATATCCTGTAAGATACAAAAAGTAGGTTGCATGAGAACAGAGCAATTCAATTCTTTTGTGACATGGCTTACCGACAAAAGTTTATGCGACAGATCAGGGACATAAAGACATTTTGAGAGTTTGAGTGTTGGAGATATTTCAATAGTCCCTCCATTTTTTACATGCAATTTATCTCCATTTGCCGTTTTTATATATGCTTTTGTTGGTTTTGTTGTAGTAGCAAAATCTGAAAAATCATGAGTCATAGTGTCCGTTGCCCCACAATCAAAAATCCATGATTGTTCTTTTTTTATATTGTCTGTTTGAGCTATATTTGCCAAGCCATAACCCTTTTTGCATTTTTTGTCACATGGTGAAATTTCAGTTTGTATAAAGGGTTTTGTGCAATTAGAAAAAAAATAAATTGGGGGTTTCGAGTTTTGGGTTCTCTCACCCCCTGTACCTGCATCACCAGAGTAAGGTTCTTCTTCCCTTTCATGAGCTCCGGTCGCCGCCGCCGCCATACCCCCAAAACCAGTGGAATTAATCCTGTCGGTACTGTTATCCACGTTAGAGCTTTTCTTTTTTTCGGTTCCGAGGGGTTTGCTGCCTTTTTTATGGCCATCGGCCCACCACTCGGGATAACCGACTAGCCGGAAACATTGTTCCTTGGTGTGCTTTGTCATTCCACAATGGTCACACTTCAGGTGGATTTTATCTTCTTTGATTTGGTCCATTTTTCTTACCGTCTGGTCGGCGATACCCTCTGGTGGCGAGACCCGTGCCTTCGGCTCCGGTGGCTACGAGCCCTGTAGCTATGCCCTGTGATTCATGGTTAGTTGCTCCCAGAATAGTCTGGTGAGCGGCTTCCTTGCGAACAGAAGCATACGCTGCCTCCGCAGAGGGAAGTGGATCCGATCGAAGATTTTCTCTTTTAATCGGTTCGTATTTTCGATCCAATGCATTAAGAAATTGAAAGAGCTTTTGTTCTGACCTGAGCTTTGAGTATGTTTTGATATCCTCTGGACATTTCATGGGGTTAGGGTCGATTCTGTCTATCTCTCCCCAAACCCCTTGCAATGTAATCCAAAATTCTTCAAGTGAACTGTCGTTTTGTTTGATTTCATTAGCCTTGACATGGAGATTAAATGTTTGGAGCTTGTCCCTTCCACTGCTGTATGTGATCACCAGAGCATCCCACAAGGTTTTTGCAGTGGGATACTCGGTTAGGTTGCCTGCTAGTGTCGGTTCAATGTTCTGAATGAGCCACGAGAACACGATTAAGTCATCTTGTTCCCACCGCTCGAAGGATTCACTCGCTTGATCTGGAGGATTTGAGGTCAGGTGGGCAAGTAAGGCTTTGGACTTTCCGCCTATGGCGACTCGAATCATTCGAGTCCACAAGGCATAGTTTTGGCTATTGAGTTTGAGATTGATTTGGAGGTTGTCGGATAGTTTTGGGTTTTGAGGCTGGGAATTGATGCCATTCTTTAAAAGATTGGCTAATTGCAGGGAAAGATCGGTTTCTGAGTTACTGTCCTTGGACATGGTAGCTTGATTGGAATTGATGATTTGAGCAGGTTATACGGTAAATGATGAGCTAACCCGCTCTGATACCATGATAAAAAGAACCAAGAATTGTATTGTATTTTGCTTTAGTGAATTACAAAGAGATTACAACCATTATTTATACATGATTTTTAGGAGCCTATTGAGGGAAACTAGCTAATTGTGAGGCTGTCATTCCGAATAATGGAAACTGTATATTTCTTTCTTGCAATAGGGGATATGATGTGATCACCTTTGATCTTGCTGATCCCCTAAATTACTCCCTTTTCTAACATTATTATTGGGGAATAAGAAACTCTCCATGTGAATGGGTCGACCCGCAGCCTAAAGCCCATGGACGATCCAACCATTCTCCAACAATCACCGCCTGAATGGTTGAAGCGGCAATTCTCCCAAACCGAGTAACGTTCTCATCTCACCAAACTTGACTCGTGCTAAGGCCTTCGTTAGGGGATCCGCTACTTGACTGGTTCCCGCTACGTGTTCGACTTCAACTTGCTCGTTTTCCACACGCTCATGAATGAAGTGGTAACGAGTGTGAATGTGTTTGCTCCTTCCATGAAACACCGGATTTTTAGACAATGCAACTGTTGATTTGTTGTCTATACGAAGCAACACCTTTTGCTTCTCTAATCCGGTTACTTCCGCGAGTAACTCTCTTAGCCAAACTGCTTGACACGCCGCTGAAGTAGCTGTCATGAACTCGGCTTCACATGACGATAAGGCCACGGTATCTTGCTTTTGTGAACACCACGTGATAGGGGATTTTCCAAGAAAGAAAATATGACCAGTAGTGCTCCGACCATCATCCACGTCTACATTATGACTGCTGTCACTATAACCCAGAAGTTTCAACTCATCGCATCTCTCGTATCTTATTCCAAGTGAAATTGTACCGCGAAGGTATCGAAGGATTTTCTTGACCGCATTCGCATGAGATTCTCTCGGACTTTGCATATAACGGCTCACTATCCCGACTGAGTAAGCTAAGTCCGGACGAGTATGCAGAAGGTAGCGTAAGCACCCTACTACCCTCCGATAATGGGTGGCTTCAACTTCTTTTTCATCCGTGGCTTTCGATAATTTTAGTCCCGGTTCCATTGGACATTCTGTAGCATTGCTTTCATTCATGCCCGTCTCTTTCAAGATTTTCATAGCATAGTTTGCTTGCTTGATTGTTATACCATCATTTTCTTGAGAAACTTCAATTCCCAAGTAATAAGTCAACAAACCAAGATCAGATATTTCAAGCTTTGAAGACATCATGCTTTTGAATTGGTTTGTTATTTCATGACACGTTCCTGTTATGAATAAATCATCTACGTACACAGCCACAATGATGTATTCACCTCTCGAAACCTTTTTGTAAACTGCTGTTTCATGCAAGCATCGTTTAAAATCCATTCCTCGTAGGATGCCATCAAGTTTAATGTTCCACGCCCTTGGAGCTTGTCGTAAGCCATACAAAGCTTTTGATAACTTGTAAACTTTTTCTTGCTCTCCCTCCTTTACGAAACCCTCGGGTTGACATACGTACACTTCTTCTTTCAATTCACCGTGTAAGAAGGCCGTCTTTACATCTAAGTGGTAAATCTTCCATCCTTTCCCGGCCGCAAGAGCAATCAATAATCGTATTGTCTCGAGTCGTGCTACTGGCGCGAAGACTTCATCAAAATCAATGCCGTATTCTTGAACATAGCCTTTTGCTACAAGACGAGCTTTGTACCTTGAGATTGAACCGTCCGCATTTCTTTTGATTTTAAATAACCACTTTAGTTCGATTGCTTTGGCATGCTTGGGTAGGGGCACTAGCTTCCAAGTTTTGTTTTTTTCGATTGACTCGATCTCGCTTATCATCGCTTTAAGCCATTCAGCGTTCAATATGGCTTCTTTAAAATTCCTTGGCTCCTCATCACATGTTAGCATTAATTCGTACATGTTTAGTTCATAGTCTTGTAAACGGATAGGTAAGACCGAGACACGATTGGAACGACGTACCGAGTTAGCATCAAATTCGTTATGCCCGTCGGACTCGTGATCGTTACTCGACACAGATTCTGCTGAGGTTGGAGCTTCCGCCGCTAGGCTCATCGCTGGCTGTGGGCTCATTGCTCCTGGACTTGCTTCGAAGGATTGTTGCGTCGTGGCAGTGGGAATAGGCTCATTTATCACCATGTATGGTATTACAAATGTGCCAGACTCAGTTTGATTGCTGCTACTGCCTTCATGAACTTCATCCTTTTTATTCCAATTCCATGCCACTTTTTCGTTGTAAGAAACATTGCAACTTATGATGATTTTGTTATCCTTTGGGTTGAATAAGCGAACACCACCTGAACCGGGTTCCTTTCCAAAATAAACCAATGGTCTTGATCTATCGTCTAGTTTCTTTAGATGTTTCGAAACAATCCTTTCGTACGCGACACATCCAAACACCCTCACACCTTCAAGACTCGGTTTTTGCCCATAGAATTTCTCATAAGGTGTAACTCCTACCAATGCTCGCGTAGGGGTACGATTAATGATATAAGTTGCATGCCGAACGGCTTCACCCCAAAATTGATTTGGAACTCCTCTTGCTTTCATAAGACATCGTGTCATCTCGATTAGGGTTCGGTTTCTTCGTTCCACTATGCCGTTTTGTTGGGGCGAGTAAGGAGCTGTTAACATTCTTGCAACACCTTCTTCATCCCAAAATCGATTATTAAATCGTTTGAAGTAAATTCACCGCCTCTATCCGTATGAAAGGTTTATTACTTAGGTTTTTATTACTTT
>CAJVGC010000592.1:11472237-11514577 GCA_910822075.1 Senecio squalidus
CATAAAAAATGTTCCTTCCTCGTGATTCTCACCTTCTGAGTTTGATTAAGGTTTGCTTTCCTGGTTACGCCATCGGTCCGGGCATCTCACAAAGTGCCATACTGTCACAACGGAACATTTAATTTGAGACATGTCTCGCTGCTTCTCATTATTATACTTTTTTTTCTTTTCATCAGCCTTGGTTATCATGGCTTTGGGTGTTACCTCTACCACCACGACCACGTCCACCCCCCTCGTCCCCTTCCGTATGATCCACGTCCTCTGCCACGACCTGAGTCTTGATTTCGATTGGATTTTTCGGTTTTGGCATACATTAGCTTTTCACTGGAATCGGACGCATTATCGGTTTCTTTTGTCCGTTCCTCGTAAGCTTTTAGCCTTCCAACAACATCTTCATATGACACGGATTTTAAATCCAAAACTTGTTCAAGTGCCGCTACGATGTGCACGAAGCGTTTAGGAAGGCTTGAAAGAAATTTCTTCACTAACTTTTCTTGCGAAATCCTTCCTCCGAGTGATGCCGAAACAACTGCAATACCTGAAAGCTTTGAAGAAAAGTCATCAATCGTACCTGTTTCTTTCATCTTTAAAGATTCAAACTCTGAAGTCAAGGTTTGCAAACGTGCTTCCTTCACCCGATCTGCACCTAAGTTTCGGGATTTGATCGCATCCCACATCTCCTTTGCTGTCGCGAGATCTCCGATTTGTAGGATCAAGTCTTCCGGAATTGATTGAAACAACAAACCCATCACGATGTTGTTTTTCTTTGCATCCGTTGATCCCGGATCAACTACGTCCCAAACTTCATGAATGCCTAGTAAGACTGTGCCATATAGTGTAATTCAAGGCTGTTAACTGCGGGCATTGAAACGCGATCGAGTGTTTCTCCTTTGCGGGGGGATTTGTATCGCTGGCCGACGACATGATCAATCAGAATCGCTTTATTGTGATTATCAATAATTAAATTGAAAAAAAACTCTTTAACTATTATGAAAATTAAAAAGTTCACAAGTAAACCAAAACTAAAAAAGAAACTTTTTTGCTGCTGCTCTTTTTTTATTGTATGGTTCCTTCACTCGTTTCTTTTAATTTTTCTTATTATTGGGCTTTTTTTTATTTTTTTATTATAAAACACACAAGTTAGGCCCAATCTGCAGAAACCAATGCTCCGTAATACTTTATCTTCTTCCTCCTGGCTCCTATGACTTATTTTCAGAAAGCAAAAGAACCAGCTTAAATCTAGATTTTTTTTTTTTCTTTTTCTTTAAAGCGTGTCCCAAATTTTCGTAAGCCCAACAAGGAACACATAACACTTCTCTTCTTGGTAGCTGACGAACACAGAACAGAAAACAAAACCCCTTTCACGCTTCTTCGCAAACCTGAAAATCGAAGCTTCAAACCTTCCTCTTTTGAACCACGATTAACCGTGGCTCTGATACCAATTGAAGATTGATATGGATCGAAAAATAGTAAAGGTAAACAAATATTCAACCTAACGCGTTGATTATTATTATTAGAGAAACTCGGTTTCTAAAAACTCTAACAATTGTTCTGCCCTAAATCTATACATCGGTATCACTATATATAGACTAGGATAATTAGTATACGTATTGGATTAGAATACGTATTGGATTACAATTCTTATTATTGGGGAATAAGAAACTCTCCATGTGAATGGGTCGACCCGCAGCCTAAAGCCCATGGACGATCCAACCATTCTCCAACACTTTGTTTTCATTAAAGGTTGACCTTTTTTAATTAGTAAATTTTTAACTTTTTATTGATCAAGTGATCAATATGATGGTTTTGAACTTAAGGGGATCTTAATACATGTAACTCGATTGTCATTTGGGTTCTGTCTTAGTGGTAAGGAGTTTTTATAATAAGGTAGAGGTCTCGGGTTCGAATCTTTTCTGAGAGTTTCTTCTTGTCGAATTGACCAAGTAGTTGTCGGGTCACTGTCGAGTTCGGGTTCTGGGGCTTGTCCATTATGGATGGTATAACTCAGGATTCGGACCATTTGCCTTTAAAAAAAATAAAAATAAAAAAATACATGGAACTCGATTATCATGAATGCTGCATAGACAACTCGACTTGATAGTCATAATTCGCATCCATCAAGTTAATGAATAATTGTTCCTTATTAGCAACAAGAACATGTACATACAATGGACATTTTGAGTGTTAATTTCCGCTTCTAAAAGCAAAAGACAAATAATTATTATATACAAGAACATCGAAACATTGAGATGTCCAATACGATTCCACATTTACGCACACAACATATCCGAGACCAAAACGATCTTCTATGTACACAAAGTGTAATAAAACTGCTTTTGAGCTCTTTATGAGTTAAAGAGTTTTATAGTGTGTTACATAACAAGATCGAAATCCATATCGACTGAGTTTATCTAGTCAGGTAAAAATACCTTTGGTAACTCAAAGTAAAACCAAGCTCATAAATTTCTTTATAACTATTGATGTGTCTTAAATACCCTTTTTGCTATTTAAAAATGAATTCTGTTAAACATGGCTTCAGGGATTATATTTACTACACGAATGAAACTCTTTTTTATATATATATATAGAGGTGGGTTCAAATAGGAACCACTAAATATTTGAGAACCATTAGTAACCAATATTCACCAGTGTATATACATATGATATTCACCAGTGTATATATATATGTGATATTCACCAGTGTATATTTAATATGATATTCACCAGTGTATATTTAATATGATATATACACTGGTGAATATCATATATATACACTGGTGAATATTGGTTCCTAATGGTTCCTAATTATTTGTATGATTCTAATTTGAAACCAACTCTATATAGATATATATATATATATATATATATATATATATATATATATATATATATATATATATATATATATATATATATATATATATATATATATATATATATAGGATCCAATACAAACAATGTCAATTATATGTACCAATAATTATGTTTTAAAAAAATATTAAAAAATAATAAAAAAAGGTTTTTTCTCATATTTTTTTTCTGAGAATCTTGCTAAAATAACTTCTAGAATCTTTTTATAAAATAAAAAATATTTTGAATTTTTTTCGAAAAAAAACGTAGATGCATTTTTTCGTTAGACGCATTTTTCTAATTTTACAAAAATGCATCTACGTTTTCTCAAATATGCATTTACTTTATAAATAATAATGCATCTTATTATTAATATTACAAAACAATTGCGTCAAAATTCACCTTATTTTTGAAAATGCATCGACTTTTCTAGAAAAATACATCTACCGAAAAAATGTATCCAAGTTTTAAAAATAAAAAATTACGAAAAAAAATCATTTTTTTTTTATTTCATAAAATGATTTTAGAGGTTATATTAGGATGCTTCCTCAAAATAGTTTTGAAAAAAAACATTTTTGTACTATTTTTAAATTAAGTTATAATTAATTTTATATTGTTCCTACCGGTATGTATTTTAAGCATAGAGTGTAACCTTCCTATATATATATATATATATATAATATATATATATATATATATATATATATATATATATATATATATATATATATATATATATATATATATATATATATATAGTAATTAGATCGGGTAAGAACGGCCCAAAGTCTAGGATCGCTAAGAACCAATGATGACCGTCCGATTAAGGTGATGCCCTTCTACTGATCAGTAGTACCCTTCTACTGATCAGTAGTAAGGTTACTACTGATCAGTAGTAAGTAGTTACTACTGATCATCACCTTAATCGGACGGTCAGCATTGGTTCTTAGCGTTCCTAAACTTTGGGCCGTTCTTACCCGAACCTCACCCTATATATATATAATATATATATAATATATATATATATATATATATATATATATATATATATATATATATATATATATATATATATATATATATATATATATATATAAAGGGGATTAAATTTTTTTAGCACAACAGGTGGCAAATTTTGATGCGACATTATTTAATTGAAATGTATGTTAATTTTATTCTTAGTCAAATTACCTACTAAAAAGATATATTATATATTGAAAAAACATGCTAATCATTATCTTATATTTTAAATATTATGTTATAACTTAATTATTGAATGTATCTACAAAAAAACCGTTGATTTGTATTTACATATGATGTCAATTTTTATTTCCTTTAACATGTAAATATATGAATATGAATAAATATTAATTCATATTGAAGGTATCTATAAAAAAATCATTAATTTAAATATATAATATGAATAAATTTTTATTCTTATATATACTATTTATGTTTCTTTCAAAATATCTAATAATATGTCTTAAACATGAATAAATTAAGTAATCTAAAATCACAAACCTTAATTTATAAACTTTTGATGAACAAAACTTATTACTAAATAAATCTACAAATGTAGACTTCCAAACACTATAATTAGCTAAACTAACAAAAAAGATTGATCACCCATACATCACACGGGTATTAAAACTAGTTTTATATATATAAAATCCGAATTTTGCATTTAAGGTAACCACGTTACCAAAACGATTTGAAAAATATATATATGTATAATGTTTATGGGCTTCACATATTTCAACCCATAATATAAAAGTAGCCCTTTAAGCCTGACCCGCTGACCCCCAAGACAAAGCCCAACAAAAATCTTTTAGTCGTGACTCATTGACATTAATATATCCATGATTCGAAACGTCCAGTTGTCAAAATGTGTAGTTTTTGCTGCTAAAACTTGCTGTTTTGCCTTCAGAATGTATTTGTTTTGTGGTGCAGTTTTGCTGTTTCTGCTATTGTGAAATATGTGTAAATGGGTCGAAACACCTAGAACTTTTTATATATATAATCGCGACGAACATTCTATATAATCAAAAACTTTATACACAATTTCGTTTCTCTTCCTACATAATTTTAATTTCCGAATCGGTTTCCATTTCATTATCTTGTTACCAAACATAAGAACTTATATATTTGTTCATTTCACTAGTTATCAAACACTGAAATCCATTAAATTTCTAGGCTCATTTCATTTCTTTCAGTTTCTTCTCTTCTTTGTGTTATTTATCAAAATTCTTACCAAATGTGTCGTAAGCACTTACCAAACACAAAAAAGGGACAAAAAAAGATGTTTAATTTCATTCGTCATGAAAACAGATACGCTATAACTTGATACGTGATATTAGCCACTACAAAGCGAATTCCAAAAAACCCGATTCACATTGCTTTTGTAGGCCATACAATATAGTTCACACCGCGATGGGCCTTAATATTTTTCTTTTATAAATGGACTAGTAATCTGAGAAACAAACCCACTAAATAATCTAAAACAAGCATTCTAAGTTATCAAAATGTTTTAAATTGTAACACAAATGGAACCTCGTTAATACTTTTTGTTAAAGGTTGTTGTGTACCAACATTTATAGCAAAAAAATCGATATAGATTCTTGTGTTAAGTTCAAATCTCATTAAAAACAAACGTTTTAGAATTTCGGGTTAACTGTTAAAAAAATGACTTAGGGGCTGTTTGATAGCTGCAGACTAAGTTGGTGCTCAGACTGAGTTTGTTGTGTTTGATTATGCCTCGGACTGGCTATGCTGACTGGGAGAAATGACTATTTACCCTTCTGTTTATTTTTATATTGAATGTCGTACAAAATCCAAATTAACTATTTATCAAAACGTGAATATAGACTACAAGCTTAAACAAAAACACATACTATCAATCAGTTATATAAGCGCATTTTTTTTTATTACAACATCATATTTTTAATATTACAGCATCATATTTTTTTAATATTATTTCTCAGACATTTAATCGAACGTGTAATGGTCTTTGACGAAACAACCCGGTTACTATAATAATTGTCACAAAAGGTATCCAAGTTAGATACACCATTAACAAACAAGACAACTAACTAACAAGACAGTAGGAACCATAATCAAAATTCTCAGTTAAACTTCAAACAAAAAAATTAGGCCCATGTTACCTATAATTATATTAAATCATACAAAGAGTGCCCGCAAGTACCCGGAATCAAGAACAAAGGACAAAATAAGATCAATTTTGGTTCCTTTCTATATCATCTCGACATACAAAAAACTAGAAAGCGGTAGTGGTGCTTTGAAGGGTAGGGTTGGGTTTTTTGAATGAAAAAATGAGTCTCCACTTTTTTTATTAAAGACTCAATCTTTGATACGTGTCCGTAACAAGTAACAACCTTGGTTTATCAAACACGCAGACCACGGAGCGGATCCGTGGTCTGAGTCCGAGTCTTTGGTCCATGATAATTTCAAACACCCCCTTAAAAGAAATACAAGAAAAGGTTAATCAAGCAGCATACATAATATATCCTTAAAGGTTTTGACTTGAAATAGTACAAGTCAACTTATTTACTTCAAAGTTTAACTTGCAATTACATACTCTCTATAACAACAACTTGCTAATCATGAAACTAAACCTCTCCGTTAACGATGAATTTGGAGAAGACAATGATTATTCACAAAGCAACTCAACAACCATGAACACGAAAGCGTGGCAGTTTTGTAAATTCCCTCTACTCAATGGTTACTTTTGGAAAACCTTTAGTTACGGTTTTGAGAGAATGAAGCTCAGAAGCGGTAGCAAGACCTTGCAGCATTCTAAGGATCTCGGTTGAGTCCTCAAGAAAGTATCTTGCTTTGCTCGGTTTTCTACCTACTGTGCAAGCAAACACTTCGGCTACTGGGGAAAGAGATGGGCCAGCTATTGCCCTTGTGATTGCTTCGAACATGTCTTCGTCTGACCTGTCATCACCTATGCAAAGCACGAAATCTGGTACCATTCCTCTCTCTTGCATTGTTGTTAAAAGACGGTCTGCAACAAGCCCTTTGTTTATCCCCTGTTGCAAATGAACAGAAAATATGTCACTTTAATATAAACGGAGAGGTTTTCCCCTGTTCCTGTTACCTTGGGCCCGCTAGTTTTTTACTCAGATGTACGCAGCCTAACTGATGTATCAACGTAACCGTTTCCGAACATTTCCCTAGCCAGCCCAAGATATTACCTAGGGAGGTTCGAACCTGAGACCTCTATGAGGACATCAGGACGCCTTACCCGTCCTGGCCACCTTTGTGATGGTTAATTATGTTACGTTAATATATATAGTTTAAACTAATAAAAAGGTAAGAGCGTAGTAACCTGTGGTTTAACTTCCACAATGAATTGCCCGCTTTTGACAGTGACGGGTTCATTAGCAAGAACACTCTCCAAATGGTCTAAAAGCTCCTTAGCTTGACACGAACCAAAGTCTGGATCGGCGTATTGATAGTTCCAAACAAGTCCACTCTCTTTCGTCTCTATGGTTGACCCATCTGTAGTTTCCGTATACAACATCATCACCGGCTCTGCAATCTGTTTCCAGTAAAAATCCGGCACCGCAATACAAGTTTCCCACTCTGCATCCTTATTTTCCCTAACCACAAAAATAAGTTACAACTTGTCAAAACTAAAACCTTATATTCGGAAGTTTGTTATGAAAATAAAGTTAAGTGGTAACTTTTGAATAAGTAATAAAACGAACTCTAGAGGTGGCAAAATCAGTGAGTAAATGTTAAGACGGATAAATTTATAATGATAAAAACACATGGTAATTTTCGCATATGCTGCAAAACCGAACTCTAGAGATGGAAAAATGGGTTAGCTGATAAACCATGAATAGTTTTTGTAGGGATCGGGTTGGTTGACCCTACACACTTTTTTCATATACTTTTTTGAGCCTGTTTGACCCGTTTCTGATTAAGTTTTTTTGTTTTGTTTTACTTGTTTGACCCGATAGAGATAAAACATAAACCAAATCGACCCATTAATAAGTATTTAACATAAAAGTGGGTACCTCAAGAAGTAACCATGCTCAGCTGCAACACCCAACTTTTCACACGGCGAAAACCATTCATTCAATGTTGCCCGATCCTTCCCACTAACAAGAAAAACAACATTATTTGGGTCCCGACACAAGCTATTCACTATTCCTATAACTTCAGCACTCGGACTGGTACTGATTGAATTCTGCAATGTCATAGTACCATCATAATCTACCAAAATGGCACGTTTTTTTGTCCGTTTGTAAGCCGAAACAATATGTTCAATCGAAAGCTTCCGGAAATTCGGGTCCAACGCAACAACCCGAAACCCTAACCCAAACCCGATACCCCAACACCTTCTCCCCACATGATCACGACACGATCTCTCAAGATCTTGCCAAAAACTACGTGCCCAATACGCAACATCGTGAGTGCTAACATATCTATAATGTTTTTCATGCCTCATTTGTTTTTCAGCTTCAGAAAATACCAACGCCAAATCCATTGCTTCCGCCACCGAGTCAGTATTCCACGGGTTGACCCGAATAGCCCCACTTAGAGATGGAGAACATCCAATGAATTCCGAGACAACTAGCATACTTTTTTTAGGAATTGAAGGATTTACCCTTAAAGTTTCGTCCAACTTATCATTCCCTTGCCTACAAATAACATATTCATACGGTATCAAATTCATTCCATCTCTTACAGCGGTAACAAGACAACACTCAGAAATCACATAATAGGCAATCCTTTCGTAAAACTGAAGCGGGCTATCAATCAAGATTACAGGTATGTAACCTTGCCGACCGAATTTCCTGTTAATTCTTTCTTTAGTGATGTGAGTTTCTGACTGGACTTCTAGAACGTCCCTCCCCCGACCTCTAGCTGGATTCGCAATCTGAACCAAAACCACCTTACCCCTTTTTTCCGGATGCTGAGTCAGCAAATTCTCAAACGCTAAAAGTTTCAAACTTATTCCTTTAAAAATGTCCATATCATCAACCCCGAGCAAAACGGTCTGACCACGAAACTGATCACGTAACTCTGCAACTTTTGACACGGTGTCAGGGAGATCAAGAACGTTTCGAAGTTGTTTCAAATGAATCCCAACCGGTAAAATCTTGATGCTGACTGTGCGTCCGTAGTATTCCAGCCCGATATAACCCCGTTTAGATTGATAAGATAAACCAAGCATTCTACTACAGCAAGAGAGAAAATGTCTAGCGTAATCAAAAGTATGGAAACCAATAAGATCAGAATTCAAAAGTGCACGTAAAAGCTCGTCTCTTACAGGAAGGGTTCGATATATCTCAGAAGACGGAAACGGGCTATGAAGAAAAAAACCGAGTTTCACACGATTAAATCTTTTTCTTAAAAAAGTAGGCAAAACCATTAAATGGTAGTCATGAACCCAAACAAAGTCATCATCAGGACTAATCACTTCCATTACTTTATCAGCAAAGATTTTGTTAACGGAAACATACGCTTGCCAGAGTGACCGGTCAAACCGGCCACCAAGATCAGGTGATAACGGAAGCATGTAATGAAACAATGGCCACAAATGTTGTTTACAAAACCCGTGATAAAATTTGCTAAAAAGCTCGGGCGGTATAAACGCAGGCACACACTTAAAATTTTCAAGCAAATGTTGAGCAACATCATCTTGATCTTTCGGGTCGATTTCTTCTCTTAGACAACCAATGTACATGATTTCAACATCTTCACCCAACCCGTCTCTCAGTTGTAAAAGAAGGGAATCTTCATCCCAACTAAATTTCCAACTACCATCGGGTTGTTTACTAACCCGAAGTGGGAGCTGGTTTCCTACTATAATCATCCGTTCCTGAGAAACGGATGACGGGACATCAGAACTAAACCCTTCATCGTCTAGTTCCGATAAAACCCCAGGAACCGTTGCCACTCGGGATAGTTTCTTTCCGGCCCGACTAAAACCTGATGATGGTAATGGTGCTTCACCAGATGCAAGTTCAAAAAGATTACTATAAGACCTTGACATCATTATCAACGAATTCGACTAAAAATCGATATTAAATTCCCTTTTTAAGCTCAATCTACATAACAAAACAAATCATAATACCATTAGTTTAAATCAAAAGATTCATCATATGCTTAACTTTATCAGTAAAACAACTATAAACATTAAAAAACAAAAAAAATTGCCATTTTACTCAAATTTACAGTCCACTGTGAATCTTGATTAAAAAAAGAAAAGAAAAAAAAAAACAGAAGCTAAATATGTTCTAAAAAAAATTAAATCCATATGGGTATATGAAAACTAAATCAAGATTACATTTTTTTAGGATTTATGAACTAAAAATCCAAACTTTTTCATGGGAAATTATTTAAACTACCAAAAAGATTGATTTTTCTTTTTCAAGAACTAAAAAGAATACTAAAAAGCTGGAAAAAAAAACACTGAAGCATATGAACAAACAGGTTATGTGCATAAAGAAAGAAAATCATAAAAAGTGAATAAATTTACTTAAAATTTATAAATTTTGATGAAAATATTTACCTGGAAAGCTGCTCTCAAAGTGGTGCCATTTTCAGTGATTGAAGCATAAAGATTCCAAATTAGTTGCAACAAATAAAAAAGTTTCAAGCTTAATAATGAATATATGAACGGTAGTGATGAAAAATGAGAAAGATTAACTTTAATTAAAGTAAAATTTAAGAATAATTTGGTAAAAAAAAATATCAAAGATTCCTTTTTTTAATAATTATAAATAAATCTTTTAAAGATTCTTCACATATATATATATTAGTAGTACTTTTGTGGCACTATTTATGCAACCAAATGTTTTAAGGAATTAAAAAGAAATATTTTTGACAAAAGATTATACATGGTTTAATGCATAAAGTACAAGTGGAAATTAAGATACCTTTATGATGATGATGTTGAAAATGAGAGCTCAACACTAACATAATTTCTCATTTAAGACGGGTATATTTGCGAAATTATAAGATTAAGATGGAATGAAGTTGAAATTTTTTATTAGAGCACTTGGAGTGATAATGAGTGACAATGAGGTTGTGGTGGGTTGTGGGGAAAAAGGTGATGACGTGGCAGTGAGAATTTGTGGGATTATTTTATTATTTTTTTATTTTTCTTAAAAGATTTAAATAAAATAAATAATACATTTATTAAAATAAAAATACAATACAATAATTAAAAAAAACACACAATACATTAATTAAAAAAAAATTACAATACAATAATTAAAATAAAAATACAATACAATAACTAAAAAAAAAACACAATACAATAATTAATAAAAAAACACAATACAATTATTAAAAAAAAGTTACAATACAACAATTAAAAAAAAAACACAATACAATAGTTAAAAAAAATTACAATACATGAAAAATTATGCCAAAAATGAAAAATTAAGGTATAAAAATGAAAACCCTAGAAACATTAAGTCAAAATTGAAACTTTGAAAACATATATATTTGTTGTATTCTTCTCCACTCCTCCCTCAACCTCCCTCAGCGCCTCCCTGTACCTGCAAACCAAAAAAAAAAAACACAAGTTAATCAATGAAAACAAGAAAAGAAAAAGAAAGATTGAAGAAAAGAAAAGGAATAGAAAGAAGAAAAGAAAAGAACAAAAAAAACAAACACCACAACGAACCGTTGTCTGCACAACGGCCTCGCCACAACGACCGGAGAACGATGGGGGGGCGGAGTCACAACGAGCCAGAACGCTCGTTGTCAGTTGACAACGGGCCGAGACCCTCCCCCACTCCGGGTGCTCTTACGGTTGTAGTTGTACTTATTTAAATTTGAGTTTACTACACAATTGGTCCCTATGTTTGTTTTAAAACAACGGGTCCAGTTCCTGGGTCACAATTCGTTCGGGTCCAGTCCCTGCAGCCTATCTTTGGTTGCACATTTGGTCCCTCTTCCTAACGTTCGTTTATTTTGGTCGTTAAGTGAGTCACGTGCTTCTCACGTGAGGGGTATTATAGACATTCTCTTTTTTTATAGGGACCAGTTATGTACCTTAGGAATTTTATATTTTAATTTATTACTTTTTCACACCAAACCACCTCCACCCATTTCATCTCTCTCTCCTTTTTTCACACCAAACCACCGCCACCCACCCTCCCTAACCACCACCACCATTACCTGACTTCTGTAAACCACCATTTCCAACTGAGAGAGAGATATATCATAACTAGGGTTTATCGAAATTAAGCCAAGAGACAGTTTACAACAGTGACACATCATAACTAGGGTTACTCCGGGATTCAGCCAGAATCCATAGACAGTTTACAATAGTTTACAACAGTGACACATCGAAATTCAGCCAGAATCCATGGAATCCAAGGGCGGAGCATCGGAATTACTCCGGGAACTCCAATCATTGAAAGATTCCAAAAGCGATATCGAATCTCGGATATCAGTAATCGAAGCTCAGCTTCAACAAAATCAAAAATCTGTTTCTAATGGCGGCGAATCTGATTTGAGTCCAAATATGATTTATAGATATACTCGCTAGCTTTTACTTCCTTCATTTGGTGGTTAGGGAGGGTGGGTGGTGGTGGTTTGGTGTGAAAGAAGGAGAGAGATGAAATGGGTGGAGGTGGTTTGGTGTGAAAAAGTAACAAATTAAAATATAAATTTTCTAAGGTACATAACTGGTCCCTGTAAAAAAAGAGAATGTCTATAATACCCCTCACGTGAGAAGCACGTGACTCACTTAACGACCAAAATAAACGAACGTTAGGAAGAGGGACCAAACATGCAATCAAATATAGGCTCCAGGGACTGGACCCGAACGAATTGTGACCCAGGGACTGGACTTGTTGTTTTGGAACAAACACAGGGACCAATTATGTAATTAACTCTTTAAATTTTTAAAAAATGGTAAATGAGTTTGTTTATAAACTTTCGATATCTATATTAATTATAATGTATTTGGATTATTTATGTCACATCTCGTTTAAACGAAAACCCGAGTTGTAAACAGTATCAGAGGTAAAAATGCATCGATTAAATAAAATCGAAGATACAAAGTACAAATATTACATCATCCGGATAAATAAACTACAATAATGTCATAATGGATTGTAAAGGAACTAAATCATAAACAAAAGCAAGTTCCACGAAGCACTTAGACGATCTACTTAGTCAACAAAAATAGCATCAAAGTAACCTCAAACCCCTGAAAAGCATGAAAAATAAACGTCAACATAAAGTTGGCGAGATATTCGCTATTTTGTATTGAAAATATTAAGTTCGAAAGGTTGTCAATAGCATTTCCCTTAGTATAATTATATCGAAAACAATAAAAAAAAATTCCCCGAAACATCGCGTGGGTTTCCTCCTAGTATAATATAAATGTTACTTCTAAAGTGGAAAGAGTCAACATAGAGTTACATAGTCTAATAAGATATTTACAATAAAATGGCACACAAACGAGCGACAAGCTACGTCGCAACCCCCTATTGGATGGCAAACCAATCCTAGTAAAAATGAAGTTTTGTGACTTAGGGGTCAAAAAATTACTTTGTACAATCTGGTGAACCCTACTCAAAAACTCCACTGTCTCCGAAACTGGGAACCCAAATATATCAAAGGCAAAAGGGATAAACACGTGTTGAAAAGCGTATAATCTATATAAAAAACACTATTATATAAAGTATATATAGGTATTTTCATAATTATAAAGGTTTGGTAAGGTTAACGTAAGAAGACACCTTACCGAGAAAAATAATAGGAAGGATTATGAGCCTTAGATTAATTAAATCAATGATAAAAATTAATGGTATCATTTTTATAATCTAATTAAAAAAAGGTTAAAGAGATATAATAGGTAATTTACATGGAGAGTGAGATATCTATCAAATAAAATAGAGAGAATGTCACAAATCGTCCTTGTGGTTAGGCTGTTTTTCACATATCGTCCTTTTGAAGAAAAGTTAGCACAGATGATCCTTTTTTTTTAAAAATTTATCGTCTGTGATCCTTCCGTCCATTTCCGTTAGATTGTCTCCGTTAAGTTACCTCACATGATAAACATGTGAGGGTAAATGAGTCATTTATCTCTCATCCCTCTTTTGTTCTTGTTTTACCCTAACTTTTTAATTAACCTCCCACCTTCTTTCTCCCCTTTTTCTTCATCTCGCTCAACTTCTCTCTCTATTTTACAAGGCCAACGCCCAGCAGCCAAAGCTTTTTCTCATCTTTGTTGAAGCTTTGGCCCTATAACGGTTTGATTGTTGGGATCATCTCGAAGTAAAATCCGCTGACTCTCTGCCACAAAATTGAAATCGCGAAGTAAAATCCGGTGGAGTAAAATCCATAAGCGAATTGTAAAACCGATCCGGTGGAGTAAAATCACCGCTGACTCTCACACTACCGGAACCACCTGCAATAACCTTCTCCTAATCTAATCAATTTCGATGACGACGATGATGACGTGGAGTCAAAGAGAAAATCCTGGAAGAAGTCGCCATCATCCCATCCAAGCGTCTCCGTAACAAGATCGTCGGATTCTCCACTCACTTGATGAAACGTATCCAGAAAGGCCCCGTCAGAGGCATCTCGTTGAAGCTGCAGGAGGAAGAACGCGAACGCCGGATGGATTTTGTTCCAGATGAGTCCGCCATTAAGGTTGACCATATTGAGGTTGATAAGGAGACCATTGACCTGCTCGCCTCCCTTGGAATGAGTGATACGCCGGCGGTCGCGGCCACCATTCCCGGAGCTTATGGTGGTGAACGTGGTGGTGCTGCTCGGACTAGGTATTGATTCATGACATGGCCTACCTGTTTCTAGGGTTTATGTTTTTCTGTGTTTTGGTATTTTAATTTCAATTTTGAACAATTTATGTCTAATGTGATACTTTTTATGTGTTTTTAATTATTAAGTTTATGTTATATGATATATACTCTGTTTTACTCTGATTTGCTCTATGGTTAGAATGAATGTCGATTTAATACGGTTTGACAACAAATAACTGTTGGGTATCACGTGTTTTATACCAGTTCATAGTTCTGTGGCTCGTTTACTAGGTTAAAAACCTTATCGGAAATCGCTTTTCCAATTAACATCTATCCAGAAAACTATACTGCAGAATTTGTTTATGGTGGTTGTAAGAGGAGTAAAGAGGAGTAAAGAGGGATAAATGAATGGTGTGGGTTAAATCTTAAATGATAACACCTAAAAAGACTTATTTACCCTCATGTGACAGGCACATGGGGCCACTTAACGGATTAATTTAAACGGAAATGGACGGAAGGATCACAGACGATAAATTTAAAAAACAAAAGGATCATCTGTGCTAACTTTTCTTCAAAAGGACGATATGTGAAAAACAGCCTAACCACAAGGACGATTTGTGACATTCTCTCAATAAAATAATAACTAAAACCTCTAAATTTTCAAATTGCCAGAACTTTGCAATTTATTATAAAACTTTTACCGTTACATAAAAAATGTGGTTTCTCTTTAAAATAAGACCCGTCATGGTATAGTTATTTAAAAAAAGTAAATAAATAAATAAATACTCATATTACATTCGGAAGGATGAGGAGGGTCATGTTACTTATCATCTCCATGATACTTATCCTTTCTCGGTAAGGATTCTTCTTATTTTATCCTAACTCTATAAAAATTAAATTTTGGTTTAAAAGTTTCTTCAGATAGCTTTTTGATTGTTTCTTTTGTTAACAATAAAAGCGTATAATTCGAGTAAGCAAATAGAAATTTTCATATTTCTTTGTCGAAACCGGGTTTTTCATAAAAGTAAGCTTCAAACTCCTAGAAGCATTTAAAAAATTTTGGGCCAAAAATACCCAATTGAAAGAACAAAAATAATTGTTGATAATTTTTTATTTAATTTGTATTTTGTGTAAAAAAAAATTTAAAAAACTCGTCATTTGGATCTTGTATACTTACCCGGTTATTTAGGTAAATCCGTAAAGTAAATTAAGCTAATATAATAAAAGTAATGATTTTACTAAATAACATCGTTAGAGTTATCTTTAAAAAGTTCAGATACATATACTACGAATAGGGATTTAATATATCCATCAACTATTTAATTAATTAATTAATTGTCCATAACCCCCTTTTATTTACGACACTATTATGTATGTAGAGAAAAGATCATTTAACCCACAATTTTCTTGAGACAAAAAGACATTATTTTGGCCCTTCATCTCATTTTAATCTAATCGTTAAGATAAAAACCAAAACTCATTTTTCTTTTATTTTTTTAAATTAATTTATCTCACAAACCGTTGATCGTTAGACGAAACAAAATACACCGTTGCGATCGTCTCGTTTTTATCTTTAATTAGAGCAGTGCTGTTATATACTTTCGACGACGTTTTTTTTTTTTTTTTTTTTTTTTTTTAATGGGTATTGAAATTATAACGATAATATCATATATGATATTTACATCATTACGTAAAATTGTATAAAAGAGAATTACTATAAAATGTATAAACTACCTAAATTTAGAAAAAAAAATCGAATTTTAACTAGTTTTATTTTTTCTCGTTTTTTGACATAAAATGTGATATACTAAAATCACATATGATACTACTATATCATATGTGATATTACTGTAAATCATATATGATATGAATATAAATCATATGTGATATATATATTAAAATCGCATATGATAATATTATATCATATGTAATAGTACTGTAAATCATATATGATATGAATATAAATCATATGTGATATATACTAAAATCACATATGATAATACTATATCATATGTAGGAGTGGCAAGATGGACGGGTCGGGTCGGGTTGAATAATGGGTCAAAACGGGTTAGGGTCAAAAAGGGTCATAATGTGAAAAGGGTCAAATGGGTCACGGGTCAAACGGGTCATGTAGGGTCGGGTCGGGTCAACCCTAAATAATTTAACTAATTTTTATTATTTTTATCAAAACGATTTTAATTATTTTTTAATATTATTATTATTAAATATAGAATTGAAGGTTTTTGTGATTTAAAAATCCAATAAAACAGGTATAAATATTTGGGGAAAAAATAGCCCAAAGTTTAATTGGGCTTAGGTCAAGTAAACGATACACACAAATTCACAATCACACTATAAAACTAGCAGAGATCTCCTCTTTCCTCACAAACCTTGATTCGCCTATCAATCCCAAATTATTTCTTTATAAAAAAGAATTCATCTGTTATTTCATTGAAAACCTTTGCACGGTTTCCAAAAATCCATGGAGAAAAGCAGTCTACATTATCTCTCTTTCATTTGCTAAAACAGGTTGATTTTTACAACCCTTGTGATGACCCATTTGACCCTTTCAAAAATCAGCAAAACAATATCTATGACCCATTCGACCCTTTTTTTAGGTTTTGAAAGACCCAAATCAACCCATAATGTAAAGAAAAATGACCCATTCGACCCATTTCTTAATGTTTGGGTCAGCTTTGCCAGGTCTAATCATATGTGATATTAGTGTAAATCATATATGATATGAATATAAATCATATGTGATATATACTAAAATCATATATGATAATACAATATAATATGTGATATTACTGTAAATCATATATGATATAAATATAAATCATATATGATATTATGTATGTAAAAATTTTAAAACTTAAAAGACAATAACACACACGATTTTAACTCTAAATATGAATTTTAATACACAACAATGTCATACAACGTATAACCTATATTGACCCAGAAAAAAGTTCGAATTTTGACGACTTTTATTTTTTCGTTTATGGCCAAATGTTGAAATTCATAAGACAATATCACATATGATTTGAACACTAAATACGAGTTTTGAAACATAAATTTGTTATATTACATACATTCAACTTAAATCAAAAAGAAAAACAAAAAAAATAATATGTCAAACTACTGATATCACATATGATAAAACAGTGATTTGTAATATAAAATTTCAAAACTCGTAAAAAAACCCGAAAATAAATTTCGTCAAAAGTATATCGAGTGGGTGCTCTATAGAAAGAGGAGAAAATGCTCGTTTTAATGGTACAATTTATTCGTTTAATACATTTACCGTTTATGAGATAATTAATTTTTAAACAAAAAAAAAGTTATGATGGGTTTTTGAAATAAAGAGTTGTGATTGGTCCATTTGGTCTCAAATTTTTTAATAGTCATTCTTGATCTCACCTATGTGTGTATAGATTTATTATAAGAAAATAACGAAATTGATCATGTGGAACATAAAAATTTCGGAAATAATCATCAAATTCGCGACAATTTTCTCACGACAATTTTGTCTTTTATCTTTAGCGCGAGAACGAGATTTTTTACAATGGGTGATGTATATTAAGCCACGTCTTCGCGCCTATTAATACCCGTTCTCGCGACATGACAATCTCGTTCTCGCGCAATGACGTGGCTTAATATACATCACCCATTTTAAAAAATCTCGTTCTCGCGCTAAAGATAAAAGACAAAATTGTCGCGAATCTGATGCAGGCCCCGCCCTAACATTTCGGAGGCCTGATGCAAAAATATAAAAGAGGCCCTATAAAATTTATAATAAATATTTTTCATTATAATAAACACGAGTTACATTATTATTTTCTAAACATCGATCTTCTAGCATTTTTCGAAACAAAATACATCTATTATACTTTCATAATCATATTATCAAGAACCCCGTTCTCATTTGAAATTAAAGTCAATGCATTTAAACTCTCTTGAGACATGGTCGACCGCAAATGAAATTTTAAGAGTTTTAGTTTAGAAAAGCTTCTTTCTGCGGATGCAACAGTAATGGTTGTTTTTTTGCTTAAACAACTTGGAAGGGAAACAAAATACTTGATCAAGATCTATAAATTACACAATGCAATCTCTATGATGCTTCTCTCCGTTTGGTAAGTACTTATCATAAAATTCTGAATAAAAACGTCTCTTTTTTACATATTTAGGACCTTTACCTTTTAATATATCTCTTATAGGACCATTTTTCACTAGTAAATCTCTCCATTTAATATCGAGGGTGTCCCAATTCGTAGGATCATATATGTTGACTGAAATATTTTCCTGTTCTTTAGGTTCTCCATCAGTTTCAAGTGTTACACTCTCTCTATGATCGTTGTTAGATCGAACATTATCAACATTTATGGTATTATCTTCGATTATTGTTTCCTCTACCTGAAATGATTTCAGATTAGCTTCAGCTGTTACCCCTTCTCGTACTTGTTTGATAATGAATTTATCGATAACACCTCTTTGATTACGAATAAAGCGTTCTTCATTTTCTTTTCTTTTGCGTTTCGAAGAACCCGATTCAAATTGTGTAACAAATAGTATATATAAATAAAAACTTAACAAGTTAACAATTATCTACTAACTAATTGTGTAACAAATAGTATATATTGTATTCTTAGATAATAGATAAACTATCCAATACGATACTTTTGACAATATTAAACATAAATAATAATCAAATACGTACCTGAAATTGAAAGTATGTGGTGTGATTTTTTCAAAGGTATAGGTAGGTTAATTTATAGATATCTAATCAATTAATCACCGATGTGAGACAAAAGTAAAAACTAAACTGTTCTTTCGCTTGTGACTCAAATGTGGGACAAAAATAATTTGTATGCTTGTACAAAAAGAAACAAAAAACAATTTTCTTTTTTAAATCAGAGGCCCCTTGCGACCGCACGACCAACACACCCGAGGGCCACTGATCTGATGATTATTTTCGAAATTTTTATGTTCCAAATGATCAATTTCGTGATTTTCTCATTTATTATTTATGGTCTTGTGACTGAGGTCAGTAGTCTCCTATAAACATAATAACCAATATAATTGATTTTAAAAATATATTGATTCAAATGGATACGAAAGAATAAATTACTCGAAACATACTTTTAGAAAGAAAATAATCTTCCACTTAAACTTTAATTTATCTAAAAGTAATACTAAATTATAAAATAAAATGAAAAATCGTTCTTTTAAAGTTCTTTGTAAATTTGATAATACGTTGGCACTCTTTTTTAAGTTTTCATTTAAAGAAAAAAAATTGTAGAGAAGAAAAAGAACAGTGAGCAGTGAGCTCCACTCGACCCTTTTACTGTGCTCTGTACTGTACCCAATAACTCTATTGGTTTTGTTTTTGTCCAACAATATATTACTCCATATTAATAAATTTTAGATTTTGTTAATAATAATCTTATAAATCGTTTTTATCAAATTATTATATGTTTTATTTTCTTCTTATATCCAAAACAATATCCCGTTTAAAGAATTACAAATCATAAATATAAAATCAATTTATTTATATATCTTTAATATATAATGAAAAAGAGGATGCCATATGACGAAATAAGGGCCCTTGAATGGGTAAAAAATTTTGATTTCAACCGTTAGATAAAATTGATAATGTCATCCAATATTACTTTTATTTCGTACCCTTTTACAATACATAATAACATTCCCTCTTTAATTCCCATCTCAACTAAAATAAAAACAAAATTCTAATTACTTTTAAAATCACTCAATTTGGACTCTGATTTACCTTATTGTTATTTTAAAATCTTCTAATAAAATATATTAAAACAAGTGTATAAACGTAAAGGTATATATGATATTATAATCATAAAAAACATGTGTATAAACGTAAATGTATATATGTTATTATTCGTATAACATTGTCTTTTCATAATAACTTAAAAATCTATATAAACATAATGTTTATAATTCAATTTTTATATATGTTCGCGCTATCTCTCTATCTATCTATCTATATATATATATATATATATATATATATATATATATATATATATATATATATATATATATATATATATATATATATATATATATATATATATATATATATATATATATATATAGGGGAAGGTTAAAATAAAAAGTTTTTAAAATAAAAAGGGTAGGGAGTGATCCTGGCCACTCATTTAGTCAACAAAAAGGGGGGTTTGAAAAAGTCAACGCGGTGGCAGTTTGGTAATATTTTCGAACTTTCATACCGTTTTGGTAATTTGCGGAAATCTGGTTTTTTTTTTTTTTTTTTTTTTTTTTTTTTTTTTTTTTTCATTTTGCCAGATTACTCATTTTATTTTAATCTTTGTGCATAACTATTTCAATCTTTGTGCATCGATTTTCTTGTGCATCGGTTTTATCAAAATAACGCGTGTATTGATTTTACGTAAGTTTTTTTATACAAAACATATCCATCGCCGAAAAATTCACCGGAAAATCAATCTACCAAAACAAAACAATCAATCCACCAAAACAAACAAACACATATGCATAAAAAAAACATGTGCATATACAAAAATCAATGTGCATAAACAAAATATGTGCATAAAAAATTAATGTGCATAAGTATCAATCCCCCGAAACAAACACATGTGCATAAATTCACCGGAAATCACCTTCCTGTCACCAGAATATCCACCAGAAATAACACAACCACCACCACCACAGTACACCACCCGGCTAGAGATACCGCACTTAAACCTGTGTCAAAAATTAAACCCAAATCAAAACCCACTTCAAGATCACTAAAAGAAATCTGCAAAATTGAATATTTTTCCCAAACTAAAATTGATATCAAAACTCAAATCACAAAATAAACCTACAAATCCGTAATTAATGTTTTTGTTTTTTCCAAACTAAATCCTAAATTAAACCTGCAAATCAGAAAACAAACCCTACTTTTAACCTTTATTTTTCCGGTGGAGGAGCAGATCGGTGGAGATGAAGGTGGAGGTGCAGATCGGTGGAGGAGCAGATCGGTGGAGGTGTAGATCGGTGGAGGAGCAGATCGGTGGAGGAAACTGTCACATCGCCGGAAGTCACCGGAGCAGATCGGAGAAACTGTCACATCGCGCCACTGGTCACATCGCCGGAAGTCGCCGGAGCAGATCGGAGAAAGTGTCACATCGCTGGAGCAGATCGGAGAAACTGTCACATCGCCGGAGCAGATCGGAGAAACTTTCACTTCGCCGGAAGTCGCCGGAGGAATTAGAGAAAATCGGAGATCTATTTTTAAGAGAGAGAGAGATTTTTTAGTTGATCTAGGTTGATTTTGGGATTTAAAATTAGATCTGAAATTTGTGTGTAAAATGACCATTTTGCCCCTTCACGGGGTATTTTTGGGGTTTTAATTTTGGGACACGTGTCAGCCCCACAACCCTCCCTATCCTTTTTATTTTAAATCTCTTTTTATTATATCCTAATTCTATATATATATATATATATATATATATATATATATATATATATATATATATATATATATATATATATATATATATATCTCGGGTGAGGTTCGGGTAAGAACGGCCCGAAGTATAGGAACGCTAAGAACCAATGATGGTCGTCCGATTAAGGTGCTGATCAGTAGTAACCACTTACTACTGATCAGCAGAAAACATTTACTACTGAACAGCAACAAAATTCTGGCCGTCCGATTAAAATTTTTATATCAAACCTCGCAGTGCTGATCAGTAGTAAGTGGTTACCACTGATCAGTAGTATGTGGTTAATACTGATCAGCACCTTAATCGGACGACCATAATTGGTTCTTAGCGTTCCTATACTTTGGGCCGTTTTTACCCGATCCAATTACTATATATTTATATATATATATATATATATATATATATATATATATATATATATATATATATATATATATATATATATATATATATATATATATATATATATATATATATATATATATATATATATATATATATATATATATATATATATATATATATATATATATATATATATATATATATATTATATATAGAGTTGGTTTCATTTAAGAACCATGTAATTATTTAGGAACCATTAGGAACCATTTTTAGGCAAGGTGGCAATTTTGTAATTAAACTCAAGGTGGCAATTTTGTAATTAAGTCAAAATTGAGAGCCAAATTGGAAATCAATTAAAACCACTTTAAAATCCTAATTAACTTTAAATTAACATATCTAGAGTATAACTAGGTTTTAGGAAAAACTAAATACACCATTAGAACAAGCATTTAATTATCTTTTCAACGAGCACCCACTTGATATACTTTTGACGACTTTTTTTTTTTTTTTTTTTACAGTGAGTTTCGGTATATACACTAGTGTATATACTAAATATTCACCAGTGTATATACTAATTCACAAAAAACACATCTGAACCATATATACTATACACTAGTGTATACACTATATTCACTAATGTATAGTTATACACTAGTGTATTTATACACTACAGTAGTGTATTTATACACTAGTGTATACACTATATTCACTAATGTATAGTTATACACTAGTGTATTTATACAATATACACTAGTGTATACACTATATTCACTAATGTATAAGATGTATTCTCTATTGAATACATGGTATTCACTGGTGTATATTGTATATTCACTTGTGTATATTGCGTATTCACTGGTGTATATTGTATATTCACTTGTGTATATATATATATTGTATATTCACTTTTGTATATTGCGTATTCACAATTAAAAGGAAATTAATATAAAGATTCGTATACATTAGTAAATATAGTGTATACACTAGTGTATAGTGTATATGGTTTAGATGTGTTTTTGGTGAATTAGTATATACACTGGTGAATATTTAGTATATACACTAGTGTATATACCGAAACTCACTAAAAAAAAAAAAAAAAAAGTCGTCAAAAGTATATCAAGTGGGTGCTCGTTGGAAAGATAATTAAATGCTTGTTTTAATGGTGTATTTAGTTTTTCCTAAACCTAGTTATACTCTAGATATGTCAATTAAAGTTAATTAGTATTTTAAAGTGGGTTTTAATTGATTTCCAATTTGGGGATTTGACTTAATTACAAAATTGCCACCTTGCCTAAAAATGGTTCCTAATGGTTCCTAAATAATTGATGGTTCCTAAATGAACCCACCTCTCTCTCTCTCTCTCTCTCTCTCTCTCTCTATATATATATATATATATATATATATATATATATATATATATATATATATATATATATATATATATATATATATATATATATTTTCGCTCAATGGGGACGGTACCCCGGCAAAACTGATATAAATAAAAGGTTACAAAACAAGAAGATAAAAACTATCTTCAAAAAGAAATCATAGATGAAAACAGGCTTTCATCTAGACTCACAACCCCAAAAACAACCAACACCCACTACAGACAGACAAAACGAGCAGACCTATTCTCCCATCATGTCGACAATCTTCCACTTGTAGCAAACCTCCTTCCATTTAGCAACATTCTTAATCCGAATAGACATGGCTTTTAATCGACACGAATTAAGAATAACATCAAAAAGACGATCAACACTTCTGGACCCCTTATTATGCATCCGATTGTTCCGTTCCTGCCAGATAAAGTAAACCGAAGCACCAAAAATCAATCTACCAGCTAATCCCCACGCAGATCCTTTTGCAATAGATCGCAAAAAATCAATAACATCATTAAAGTAACTAAAATTAATTGGAATATTAGCTTCCACGCATGCCTTTTGCCAAACCGCCTTTGAAAACGCACACTCAAAAAAAAGATGATTATGAGAATCAGGAATCAAGCCACAAAAGAAACAATTTGCTCTATTAAACCTGGTTGATTTTTCCCAATCATGAAGCCGATCCTGAGTTTTCAGTTTCCGCAGCACTAGGAGCCAAACATAAAAGGAATGCTTCGGAACACCTTTTGGAAACCATACCACATCACGCCAAGACACAACCTCAGCCCGATTACGAATAACATCCCATGCGCCTGCCACCGAGAAATCAGCTTCAGCGCCCGTAGCATCCAACCAAACTAATCTGTCTCGACTACCAGTAAGCCGCGGACCAGGAAGGTTCCAGATTGCCTGGTATTTCCGAGCCCAACTGTCCGGCCAGCTCCATGTGCCGCTTACAATCAGAAAAAGTTAAATGAAACATTTTAAATGCCCACATGCAGGATCGAACTACAGACCTCCAGTTTACAAGACTGGCGCTCTACCACTGAGCTATACGGGCAGGTTTATATATATATATATATATATATATATATATATATATATATATATATATATATATATATATATATATATATATATATATATATATATTATTTAAAGACGTGATTGTTTATAATTACCAAAATCAATAAATTTATCGTTTATTCTCCGTTAATATATTTCTTTATTATTATAACAGAACAAACAATAAACAGTTTAATATAAAGTTATAAACTCCACTTGTCCATTTTATTTTTGTTTATTGAATAATCAAGCTACCTTAAGTTTTTATTATTATTTAAATATTGGATTTTTAGTGAGTTATTTACCATTAAATAATACTTGATCTTTCTTAGTGACTTTTAAATTAAGTTAAATCATTTAAAAAAATATCAACATCTAAATAATTATTTTAAGCTTGACTTTAAAGATGATTTTGACATCAGTTTTGTTTATAAGATATAATATGTTAAAAAGATCATTAAAACTATTAATTATATTATTTTTGTATAAAAATTAATGCCCGTAAACGTATTAAACAAATAAATTATATCATTAAAACGAGCATTTTTTTCTCCTTCTATATAACACCCACTCGTTATAATTTTGACAAAAAAACAATTCGAGTTTTTTTATGAATTTTGAAAAATTTATATTATAAAATGATCGTTTTATCAATGTGATTTTAGTAGTTTAATTTATACTTCTTTTTTTCTTTTTTCGATTCTAGTTGACTATACATTATATAACATATCTAGGTTTTGAAATTCACGTTTGGTGTTCATATCATATATGATTTGACCTACAAATATCGCCATTTGACAAAAAAAAAAAAAAAAAAGTCGTCGAAATTCAATTTTTGTTTCCCGAGTCTATATGGATTATACCTCATATAGTATTGTCGTGCTTTAAAATTCTCATTGACAGTAAAAATCATTTGTGTTATTGGCTTATTGTTTTAATATTATACGTATATTGTAATATCGAATAGGATTTACATTACTATGAGATGTGATTTTAATACTATCACATGTGATTTCGTTAAAACTTTTATGGGTCAATTAAATTACATAGCATATAACAATTTTAGGTCTTTAAATCATCATTTTATGTTAAAATCACATGTGATATAACGTTACGAGTTTAAACATTTGTCCAAAAACGAAAAAAATAAAAGTTGTCAAAATTTGATATTTTTGTTCATGGTTTTAAATAAATTATACATTATATAACATTTTTAGTTTTTGGAGTTTACTTACTTATGTTAAAATCACATATGATATTAACTTTTCAATTTCAATAACCACTCGAAAACCCAAAAAATAAAAGTCGTCGAAAGTATATAAGATCACTGCTTTAATTAAAGAGGAAAACATAATGGTCGCAAATGTGTAATTTGTTTTCTTCTTACGATTAAGAGTTTACGATATAAATTAATTAATAAAAGATATTTAAAAATGGATTTTAATTTTAGTCTAAACCATTAAATTAAAAATAAGTCAATGGACGATAATTTTAGCCAAAAAACATCAAATTTTTACAGGTTTGTTTAAAGTTATTTTTAGTGACCATAAGCTGTATTGTTACAGTTGCTGTTGAACAAGCAAAAAGCCCAGAAACTGTCGGCTCCGTTGCAAAAGTGAATAAGAAAGGAACTCCGTTGAAAAAAATGACGACGAGAGCTCAGAAGAGAGGGAGGAAAAGAGTTGAACAAAGGATGGGATTGAAAATGGCTGCAGTGATGGTTGATGGACAAGTTGCAAAGGTCGATAGCATAAAAGTGCAATCCGAGGATGAATTGTTTGGGCACCCCAGTTATACGTACTTAAACTGGAATGATTTTGACAAGTTATTTGCAATGGATGAGTTAAGCGGGGCTGTCGTTGCTTCTTATATCATGTAAGTGATTAAATATAGTTTATTAAAATTTTGACAGTTAATAGTATGTTAACAGGACTAATTGAATGTACACTTTGTATGTTAATTGTTAACAGGTTCCTGTATGAGCAAATCAAGAATGGGTCACAAACAGATCATGGAGTTTGTTTCATGACCCCGACTGCGATCATGCATCATGAACGTAAAGCGAGGGCCAAGAATATCGAGGATGCAAGTCGAGTTATTGCAAAAAGGTTAACTACAAGGAAGCAAAATGACCTCGTCTTAATGCCATACAATCCCGGGTTAGACTTTCGACAACATTTAAATTAATTAATATAAATTAACATTAATTAACAGAATCTTAATTTTTGTTATTTGTAGACGACATTGGGTGTTAGGCGTGCTGAACATGAAGACAAGTACTTGCTATTATCTTGATTCCCTAAAGATTAGCGACGTCAATCATCAGTTCAAGCAAATAGTGGATGCGTAAGTAATACTTAACTGGGTACTTTTTAGGGTAAGTTATAGAATCTTTATGATGCGTAACTAATACTTAACTGGGTTCTTTGTAGGGCAATTGCATTGTATGATGTAGAAGCTGGAACCAATAAGAGGACCAAACTTAACTGGGTTAATTCTAAGGTTAGTTATTTGTTGAATATTATCTTGTGCTGCTGCTGTTAACCTTCAGTTAGTAGACCTTAAACTGTTACTTAGTTGGTTAGTTTTGTTAAGGATTACATAGCATATTAGGCATATTAGGATAGATTACCTATAGTTGTATGTATATTTATGATGATGCTGTTGAAGTGTAATTTTTGGAATAGAAAACCTGGAAAACAATTAGCCCTGTTTGTAGTAGTTGTATATATGTTGCATATCATATTAGCCCTGTTTGTAGTAGTTGTATGTTGCATAGCATATTAGGCATATTAGGAGGCTGCTGAACAACCATTTAAGCAAGTAACAAGTAAAACAGACCAAAACCTTGGCAGTGTCGTTATTACCAAACTTGAGCAAAATTACTTCATATTAGGCATATTAGGAGGCTGCTGAAGTTGTGTTTCTTGTGTAGTGTCCACGTCAGCCCGGATGCACCGAATGTGGGTACTTCACGTTGAAGTTTATGAAGGAAGTAGTTAAACATGGAGTTCGGGTTCTGGAAAATGACATTGTAAGTACTAATTATCTGTTTTAAGTAGTTTAAGTAGTAATTAATTGTTTCTAAAATGTTGTTTTATTTGACTAGATTGGTGGTGAAAGCAATGAGTACACGGAGGCCGAATTCGATGATATTCGAGAAGAATGGGCAATTTATGTGTCAAACTTTATTTTTAGGTAGAAATCGAACTCGTTGTAATGAAACATGTTATAGTTAAGTTATTTGTACATTATTAGACAAATGTTATGTAAGGAAAACGCATGGTTTTGATTATATATGAAATGCGTTAATTTTGTACAATGATCAGATTGTTGGTCAGGTTTATTGTCATGTATATATATAATATATATAATATATAATCACCAGGTTTTATAAAAAAGAATTTTATTTAAAAAAAATTAGTTTGCATAACTTTGACACGCAATTTCATATGTCATAAACATAAGTCATAAAATGTGGGTCTTAAACGAAGGTCAAAAACGTGAGTCATAAAATGTGGGTCTAACAACGAAGGTCAAAAACGAATGTCATATACCGCGTGTCTTAAAACGAAGGTCAAAAAAGAAGGTCATAAAACGAGGGACATAAGCGCGGGTCATTCAGCTGTGACGCCTCAATGCGCGTCATAAATTATTTATGACTGGTCCATCCTTGACGCGCATTTGCGCGTCATAAAGCCTCTTCTTGACGCGCAATGCGCGTCATTGATGGCCCTGTTTGTAGTAGTGTAAGAATTAAGTATTTTGATCTTTATAAAGTTAGTAGTCTTCATTAATATTTTCTTTTGATATAATATAATATATTGATATTGATGTATAAAACATTTACAAGCAATTATATTTTTCAAATTAACATTTATAAGCAAACACAAAGAACTCATTTCGAATGTTGTATCGATATGTGTTTATAAATTATTTATAATTTTAAAAACATATTCATATTTATAATTACGGTTGGATTGAGACATTTATTTGAAAGTGTCGTCTTGGATGATCTTTTCTTATATGATTGGTGGACACGTATTTGTCAATCTTTTCTATCTTCTTCGGTTCTCTCATAATATCGAACTGTATAATTTTTATATAATTCGACTAAAAACCATGGCCAAAATATATATAAGGTTTGATTAATCCTTTACTTGCTCTTAAATCATAGTGAAGGCACTGAAAGTGGTCAAGACCAAAAGATGAAGGCATACTTCATCACGTACTCACCCGATTCTTAATTATGCTTAATGAAAATTTAATTCAGATTAGAAGCCAGTTAAGCTTACTTGGTTGCAAGGAAATTCTTTAACCTATATGTGAAAGGTATTAAACTATTAATCAGTGTGCTCACATTAAAACACACAAACCCTACTCACTTATTATACAATAATTCTTCATTGGTCTCGTTTGTTTATGACTTTGTGTAGATATTTGTAAAGGGGTATTTAAAGTGGTTTAGTTTAGATGTTGCCCCAAAAGGTTTTTATAAAACACAAAAATATGTTTGAGTGTAGATATATGTCATATTTGTATTAACAATATTGAATACATAGAGAGAAAAAGAGTTGTTTTTAGAAAAAAGTATGTAAAATATACTATAAATATCTTATTGACTTAAAGCTACAATCTCCAAAATAGTAGATCAACTCGAATACTATCTGCCATTTGTTAAGTTGAATAGTCATATGATCATGATATGCAACTTTACATTATCTATAAATTTAACAGAAATTGGGAATGATGTTTTGATACGTATTTACAACGGAAAGTCGAATAATTGGCGTTTATGATTCAACTTGTAGTAGAAAACACAAATAATGATAGTATGTTAATTGATTTAGACCTATAAATCATTCAACGATGACATTTAAGCAAGACCTATTACTTGATATATCGAATCGAACTAGATAACGCGATCTAAGAATGACAAATTGCAAATTCTAATCAACAATTCAAAGAAAAAGGTTAAAACCTTAACAAAATTCATTCATAATTTGAATTACAATGAAACAAAACAATTACTTATATAGGAAAACAAACTAAACCCAAAAATGCAAAAACGAAAGTCTAAAGGTCGGTTTTGGGCCGAAACTCAGCTACTACGCCGCAGTAAAGACCAACGGGTCGCGCTTTGAGATCCTTATTTGCTAAAATCCTACCCAATGCTCTGTATTCATAAGAAATGTGTCGCATTTATCTACTTTCCAAAACACGAAAACATGTTTAACCAGGTATTGCGTCGCATTCATGAGTGAATGCGTCGCATTAGGACTTCAGAAAACTACCAACTATTTGTTGATCTCCGGAATGTGTAGCCGTGAGTTTCGAATGCGTAGCGGTGAGTTCCAAAGTGTCCTTTTGAGTCCTACAAGTCTCTAAAGTCATCAAACAAACCCCCTAGCCATGGTTTCTTCAAAAGATTTATTTATAAGTAATAACTCCAAGTCTTGACCATCCAAAACCGTATCATCCCCTCCTCCTTTAAAAGGAATTACCCTCAATTCCGAAATGCTATAAAGAGATAAATCAACAACAACGAAAGTAGCATGAATTCTACCGGGGTCAAAAGGAAAATCACTTTGTACAATCTCGAGGATCAGGACTTGCTTTTCTTTGGATCCACCATAAGCTGTGACAACCGCGGTTTCGAGGTATCATTTCAGTGTGCCATTTGTCATTTTTATTTATCGATTTTTTTGTTTTGACCCTGTTATTGTTATTGTTTCGTTTATCACGCGTTATTTATTTGTTTAATCTGGATTTTATTCTTTGCTTTGTCCTTCGTGACAGAAGCGTGTTAGTACCTAAGTTTCCTAGTAGAATTAGTACACTCGTAAGATAAGTTAGGGTGTTTATGCCTTCGATTATTGAATTAAGATTAACGTTATTAATATTCCAAAATTGGTACTTTCTAACGAGTCAAATCCGTGCCTAAGTTACTATTGCATACGTACTAAACAACTGGAAAATCGAACGTCGGAAAACTGCCGAAACCAGCCACCACTGCGCCGAAGTTGGCAACGGCTGCGCCGCAGTGCGGGTCTCGGACAAAATATGCTAAAAACGTCTTTTCCACCTTTTTGAGGTCCAAAACTTGCCATCACGTGATTTTTGGCTGGAAACTTTCTAATATGAGTGGGTTAGAGCATATTCAAGATCTAACAACACTTCATAACCCTCCCTCATCCCATAATCCATCCTTACATATTTTTTCTCTTTTTTTCTTTCATATCAACTCACTTCCTACATCCATTTCTCTCACTTTCTTCATCATGTTTCCAGAAAATTTAGAGGTATATAATAAGCATTTGAGTGGGTTTACGTTAGCGAACGTGGTTGCTGATGCGCTCATGCCATGTGGTGTACCGTTGATTATTCGTGGAGATGAGGCTGGGAAGCGCCTTAAGATCATTTCTAGTCTTAAGGTGCACGAGTATATTCGTCAAGGGTGTTCTTTGTATCTTGCTCATTTGGTGGAGAAAGATTCAGCGACGAAGATTGATGATCAGCCGGTTGTTAGGGAGTTTGCTGATGTATTCCCTGAGGATCTTCCTGGACTTCCTCCCCAGCGGCAGATCGAGTTTCGTACAGATCTTGTTCCTGAAGCAGCGCTTGTGGTGAAAGCTCCTTATCGTTTGGCTCTGTCACACCCTGCTAAAGCGGAAACACGAGATGTGAAGAGCGGGAGTATTCAATATGCAAGTTTATAGATACGTAGCAAGTTATATTAAATAAAACATCACTTCAAAGTTTACGAAATAGTTAAGGGTTAATGCACCCGAGGGTCACTTTACTATTCGAGATAATCCAATTGGGTGATTGAACAAAAAAAAGTTGTAAAGTTTTCATTCTACTTTCAAATAAACTTTAAAAGCATCACTTTATGGGTTATAGCAGGTTTCCAGTTAAAGTTACCGGATGACGTGGCTAAAAAGTCTACGTGGCAACTAACATGTTTTATAATAATCTACGTGTTTTTTCCCTACAATCAATCTACGTGGCAACTGCTGCAACTCCTAACCTACTCTCATTCTACAACTCCACTAACTCTGTTTTTTTCCCCGGAAGTTGACTGTCACCATTAAAATATCCGGCAGCCGGAGATCCTTTACTGTCAAAAGTCAGACTAACCCATCTGAATCTTTTAGACCCAGTAAGTAAACCTTCATTCATTCCCAAGATCATAGAAAACATTTATGGGTTTATGGCTTTATTTTTTCTTCAAGATTTTACAAAATAAATATGAATTTTTATATTTGTTCATAACCCAGTAATAAAGTTTCAATTTTTTTACAAGATTTCATAAAATTATTTACGGTACAAGGTGCCGGAATCTGTATTCTGATCAAAAGCTGTTCACCGCCGGAATCTGATTTCATAAAATTGTTCCATTCACCAACAAAGTATATAGTGCATATCTTCAAACACGGTCGGAATCACCGCCGAAATCTGTATTCTGATCAAAAACATGCCGGAGGTAAAAGGTGACAGATACGAAGCAATCTACAGTTTCCATTTAGGAGATTACGGACAGATTGCGGTACAAGGTGCTTACATCGCTACAGAATATACTTACCTGAATGTCAGCGGCGGTACCAGAATATTCGTCTGAGCTTATGATCGAGTCAAACTTCATCAGCTAGTTTTCAAGCTGTTTTACACTTTTTACTCGCAAGGTTTATCCGGTGATCTGCCGTCTGAGTTGTTGGATTTGCAGCAGCTGTTTGAAAAAAAAAGAATGAAAAGAGGATTGAAAAAGTAGGTAGAAAGAGAAAGTAACCTAATTTATATAAAGTGTTTGTGTGACATGGAAATAGTGATGTGGAATAGAGTAATGACATGGAAAATATAAATTGGGACAGATTGAATGTAACCTTCTACTAGCCGGTTGAAATGGACCCACATGATGAACTTGATTCGTTTTTAAATAGAAAGTGGTGGTTTTAAACCTTTTTAATAGTAGAATGAAATTGTTATATTTTTTTTTTGTTCAATCACCCAATTGGATTATCTGGAATAGTAGAGTGACCCTAAAGTGCATTAACCCAATAGTTAAAACCATAGTTTACAATTCCGATCACAAAATGAAAGTGTTCAAATACGAATTGCCCAAACCAAATTCCCTTCTTGAAGTCGTCGACCAAATCATACAAGCATCATCTCAAAGCTTACTCGTTTCCTGAAAATACGAGTCAAGTGTTAACTACGGGAGACGTAGTTAGTGAGCTACAAAGTTTATGTTTAAGCATTCAAAGTGTTAACGCATAACAATGCGTAAAGTATAAGTATTCAAAGTGTTGACGCATAACAATGCGTAAAGTATAAGTATTCAAAGAGTAGACGCATAACAATGCTTAAAGTATAAGCATTCAAGTGTCGACACATAGCAATGCGTAAAGTATAAGTATTCAAGTGTTGACGCATAACAATGCGTAAAGTATAAGTATTCATGTTTTGACGCATAGCAATGCGTAAAGTATAATTATTCATGTTTGTAGGCATTGACCACATAGTGTACGGCTATGTGACAATCCTAAGTATTTCCCAATGATCGTTGCTAAGCCTATAGCCTACCAAAATAATAATTATGCACCATGTGGTTGTTGTTGTGGTGAGGGTCTACCTACCCTAATAGTGCTATCCATAACTACTAACGGTCCTTTCCAAAGGGATTAATAGCAACTGTAGTGTTTCTTGTTGGAGTGTATGGGGATTTTAGTGGTATCTCACGTACATGTTGTAAAACGTACGCAACATGAGGATCCGATGTTATGTCATTGGCAAAAATAATTTTTGTATCCTCAACATTGTTGGCAAAACCATCAAAAATGATGGCAAATAGTTTTCGTAATAGTATTCAAGTATCAAAGTGTTTCGTTAAGCATTCAAAGCATGTTCAACATAAGCATAGTGCTTAAGCATAAGACTCGCATTTCACCCCAAAATGTATTAAAAACGTTTAAAAGAAGGGGTTTGTAACTCATTGTTTGCGAAGAATCTAGTTGTACTCGGAAATGCTCGGAAGGTTCTCGAAATCCCCGGAATCCTAATATGTATCAAATTCGGGTAAGTATCATTATATGTTAACTTTGATATTCGTTAGCCAACGAAATGGTTATTGTTTAAGTGTTATAGTTAGGTCTAACTAAATTTGGGCAGCGCTTCCGCGCTATATAATTTATGTCTAATATTTCTAGCCATTTTCCCGCTTACAACTTTTTACAACGATATTTAATCTAGTTTACTAACATAATAAGATGTTTATATGTTCAAAATGTCACTTTAATACTAGTTAAAGTCATTACAGTTAGTTGTGGACATATACGTGAAATATCGAGCTTAAGGTTACGTTTTACAGCGGATTTGATAAGATTTCTCGGACCTGATCTCAGTTACGTTGGCGTAACGTAAGTGTAGTTACGCTAGCGTAACTATAGTTACGTTAGCGAAACTGAGATCAGTTCCTCTATTTTGTCAAAAATCGTTTTCGTGGTGGAATTTCATCTTTTGGTGGTGGATTTAGACATGTAATGATAGAAACATCAAATTACATTATAAAAGACAGTTTATATCAAGTTTTTAACCACAAATACTAAGATTTAAGTAATGATTTATAAAAACCCGTTTTGTATGTAAATGGGTTATAAAACTTCAAAAATCATGTTTTTAAGTGTTAGATCTTACATGCAAGATGATTTTTATATAAAAACAGTGAGTAGAAAGGTTTATACCGGAGGGAAATGGAGGAACGAAGCTTTGGAGAGTCTTGGTGATGAGTTCTAGCTTCAAAACGGTGGAAAACGATTGTATAACCCAAACAATGAACCTTCCTTTCTACCCTTGATTACTGGGACGAATTTATGTTGTTTTTGTGGTGATTTTCCTTGCAATGTGGCTGTAATTGATGTAGCTTTTAGAGAGAATGTAGATGAAATGTGTGTGTTTTTGTTTGTGATGTAAAAGTGAAATAATGAGAGAGAGATGAAGACATAGACATAAATCTGTAAACTTGGGGTCAAATCGGACTTGTACATGTGTTGGGGTCGAGCTGACAAATGTTCCAATCGTTTTTCATGCAAAAGTGACTCATCACCCATCTGCACGCTAGTTACGCTAGCGTAACTATGTAGTTACGTTAGCGTAACTATTCCAGATAGTTACGCCAACGTAACTGTTCGGTTTTTGGAAATTTTTCGTTTTTCGTTTTTCGTTATCGTTAAGCATTTTCGTTAGTTGTGAGTTTACGATTAGTTATGAAATGAAATTGAGGCAAGTTCGTTATGCGTTTTCTTGGTATTAGGATTCAATTTAAGATTTGATTTCCGATTCCGTAACGCACATGTTTAATGTTTAAGTAACGTAAACCTACGTTAAAAGTTTTGTATGAGTTACATCGAGCTCAGCTTGAACAGTTATGTCTACGTAGCCACGTAACACATAAAATCATTTATAGCAAGTATCAAATATAAGTATCGAGGTTATAAGTTAGTGCACTCGACCTGAGTTTTGACGGTTGTCACATTCTCCCCACGTTGAAAGAATTTCGTCCCGAAATTTCACCTTGTAGTATTCGTTGTGGGAGAAGTGTAGAGATGAGGATAGTTATGCATCATTTGATACTATCGTTCCCAAGTGTATCCGGGGCCACTTTTTACGTTCCAACGTACCCTTACTATAGGAATCCGACTGTGTCTTAGTGTCTTAGTTTCACGATCTATGATTTTAATCGGTTCTTCGACGAATTAAGTTTTTCGTCTAGTTGTACTTCTTATAAAGGTGTGATTAGTGTTTCGTACGATAAGCACTTTTTCAGTCTCGACACATGAAAAGTGTTATGTATGTTACCGAGTTCTTGAGGTAGCTCCACACGATACGCAACTGGACCTACTCTTTCGAGTATCTTAAATGGTCCTACATATCTTGGGCTAAGTTTTCCATGTTTTCCGCGACGTATTTCACCCTTCCAAGGTGACACCTTTAGATGTACTTTGTCACCGACTTGAAATTTTAAGTCTTTTATGCGCATATCAGCGTAACTCTTTTGACGATTTCTCGCAGTCTTAAGTCGTTCCTTAATCGTGGTAATCTTATCGATCGTTTCTTGCATTACATCCATGCTAATTAGTTGTCGATCTCTTGGTTCCAACCAACAGAGTGGAGATCGGCATTTCCTTCCGTAAAGAGTTTCAAAGGGCGCACATCTGATGCTAGCATGATAACTGTTATTATAGGAAACTCTCTCAATGGTAGGTGGTTATCCCAACTTCCTCCGAAGTCAATAACACATGCTCTTAGCATATCTTCTAGTGTTTGTATAGTGCGCTCACTTTGACCATCGGTCTGTGGATGATAAGTCGTGCTTAAATCTAATCGAGTGCCAAACGTTTCTTGGAATGCCTTCCAAAATCTGGAAGTGAAACGAGTATCTCTGTCCGAGATAATTGACGGGGGAATTCCGTGACGAGTCACTACCTCGTTGATGTATATCTGGACAAGTTTTTCCACTCTAAAACTCTTCTTAATGGGAATAAAGTGTTTTGACTTCGTTAGTCGATCCACTATGACCCAGATCATGTCATTACCCTTCGACGTACGAGGTAATTTTGTGACGAATTCCATCATAATCTGTTCCCATTTCCATTCGGGAATTTTTGGTTGCTGTAGCAATTCTGATGGCTTTTGGTATCCAGCCTTCACTTCGCAAAAGTTAGGCATTTCTCTACGTATAAAGCAACGTCTCCGGGCCACCAATAATGTTCCTTTAGATCTTTGTACATCTTGATCGACCCTGGATGAATGGAGTATCGTGTTTGGTGAGCCTCATCCATAATGGCCTTTCTCAATTCGTTAGTTGTAGGAACCCATGTTAGATCCTTAAAGTAATAGACATCGTCGTTTTTCCATTTCGAAATCCTTTTCGTGTTTGTGTAATGTTTCGACCTTTATATTATCTGCTTTCAAAGCTTCATGCTGAGCACTTGCTATACACATCCTCAAATCGGGTTTAATATAGATTCCTAATGCACGTACTCGAGTCGATTGATGCCTTTCTTTCCTACTTAAGGCATCTGCTACGACATTCGCTTTGCCAGGGTGATACTTAATATCACAGTCGTAGTCGCTAAGGAGTTCCAACCATCTCCTTTGCATCATGTTGAGTAGCTCCTGATCTAGTACATGTTGTAGGCTCCTATGGTCTGTGAATACCGTGCATTTGGTTCCGTAGAGGTAATGTCTCCAAATTTTAAGCGCAAAGACTATTGCTCCCAATTCTAGGTCGTGCGTAGCGTAATTGACTTCGTGTTTCTTGAGTTGTCGTGATGCATACGCTATAACCTTGCTTCGTTGCATCAATACACAACCTAACCCTTGGTTAGATACGTCACAATATACCACAAAGTCTTTGTTTCTCTCAGGAAGAGATAGAATTGGAGCATTGCACAATTTGTTTTTAATATATTGAAAGCTTGTTCATGTTCATCTATCCAGTTGAACTTCTCGTACTTTTGCGTTAACTTGGTCAAGGGTATGGCTATCTTAGAGAAATATTGAATGAATCGTCGAAAATATCCAGCTAGTCCTAAGAATTGGCGGATTTCTGTCGGGCTCTTGAGAGATTTCCGATTCTCTATAGCCTCGATTTTTGATGGATCAGCGTGAATTTCGGATCCATTGACTACACGACCGAGAAATTTGACTTCACGCATAAATAATTCGCACTTAGAAAACTTTGCGTAGAGTTGTTGTTCCTTGATTTTAACAACAGTTTCAAGTGCTCTGCGTGGTCTTCCTTGGTACGCGAGTAGACTAGAATGTCGTCGATGAATACAATGACGAACTTGTCTAGATACGGTCGGCACACTCTATTCATTAAATCCATGAATATAGCCGGTGCATTTGTGAGTCCAAAAGGCATTACCAGGAACTCATAGTGTCCATATGTAGTGCGAAATGCGGTTTTGGGATGTCGTCTTCAGAAACAAGGACTTGATGATATCCAGAATTTAAGTCTATCTTTGAAAAGTATGTTGCGCCTTGGAGTTGATCGAAAAGGTCGTCGATTCGTGGAAGAGGGTATCGATTTTTAACAGTTAGCTTATTCAATTCTCAGTAATCGATACACATGCGGAACAACAATGTATATTTGTTCATTTACTTTATGTTATTTCTTTTTACATTTAAATTTAATTTTTCACAAAATAAATTTTAAATCAACTAATTTATATAAATCGATAGAAAAAATGAAAACTATTTCTCATGCATGTTGGTATTTGAATGGTTTTAGAAAATATGTGTCCGTAAGTGGGTGAGCCTTTGGGAGCGCACACATCGACATTAAGATATTGCTTATTTGCCTTTAAATTATTAATTATTAGTTAAGTGTTAAAAGTTAATAATTAAATAATTAGAGGGATTGTTTTTGTAAGTTGATAACTCGGAGATTAAGTTTTGCCTATCCATAAATTAACGTTTATAGATTAGGTTAAAACTATCCTACAAAAAATCTCTCTCCCTCTTCTTCTTGGTTTCGGCCGAACAACCCAAAGAAAGGGGTTTTCGGTTTTCGTTGATTCAAGCAAAAGAAAGGAAGTCAAGATCGTTGACTAGATCGGGGCAAGTACTAGCATACAAGCATATCGATAAAGACGGTGTCGTTTACGTAACCAAAGATAGATCTTACACTTAGATCTACTGCATTCATACAAATAATTCAAGGCTTAAAGTTATAATATAATCCGAATTAATTATTCCTATGTGATCATGTTTTCCGTTGCCATGTATTGTTTGACAATATGACTCATGATGTATACCTATAGTGGTATTAGCCAAAACATAGGTTAATTTTTATTTTGGATTTAAAAACATCAAAAATTATGGGGGTGATCAAGGGTCGGTTTAAAATTTTTTGTTTTTTTTGTTAATGACAAACCGTGAAAAGAAAAAAAAAATCGGTAATTTTTTTTTAATTCTTAATTTTCGGTTATATATAAGGCAACTTATAAAATTCACTATGAAGTTGCTTGTCTCATGCTCAGCAATATGAATCCTGAGTTATGTAAGCAATTCTAGTCATGAAAAGCTTGTTTGATCGCGTGGATAGAATGCAACACTCATATCATGAACCTATGGCTATAAGCCTATAAGCATTGTCCTCAATTCTCTTTCACTGGAGTTTGAGGAGTTTACACACAACTATAACATGCAGAGTATGAAAAAGAACATTAACGAACTCCATGCTATGCTGGTGGAATTCGAAAAGAGCATTTCCAAGAATAAGGTGAATGACAACCAAATCCTTGTGATTGGTGGTGGTCGGGCCCAGAAAAAAGAGAAATAAACCGCTACAAGCTAAGGGCAGAGTTGCAAAGACTAGTAAAAATAAACAAGCTATTGTTTATTCTTCCAAGCCTAAGCAAACCCCTCCAGATAAAAAGGCATATGTCGCTAAATATGATGGTGTCACCATTGTGGTCAGATAGGAAACTGGAAGAGGAATTGTCCCAAGTATCTATCCGAGGTGCAAAATAAGAACGACACAGTCGGGTCTTCAGAGATTTTCACTATCGAATTATTTTCTTTCTCTAAAACAAATACTTGGGTATATGACACTCGTTGTGGTACTCATATTTGTAACTCCTTGCTGCGTTTAGAGGAAAGAAGCAGTTGAAGAATGGATCCTTGTATGTGTACGTCGGCAACGACATACGTGTAGCAGTGGAAGCCATCGGAAGTCATGACTTACAATTACCTTCGGGCATAATTCTTGTATTAGACGATTGTCATTATGTTCCTTCTATTATTAGTGGAATTGTTTCAGTTTTAGTATTAAAAGATAATGATTTTAATATGAATGTAAATTAATACATAATAATAATCATTTAAAAAAATATATAATATGAATGTAAATTAATATTTAACAAGTATATAAATTATTATATTAAATATATAAATATAAATACAATAATTTAATATTCAAATTGATATCATTTATCGTCATAATATTTCAATTGATTTGAAATGTTTACAAATCTGACTGAATTATGCAAATGAATGAGAATTGAATGTCGTTGACTCTACAAACCAAACATAACAACTTTTAATCAATTTAGATTTTGATTCTTTCAAATTTCAATGCTTTTAACATATTTCAATTCTTTTAAAAATATCTACGAGAAAAAACCCTTAGAGTTTTATTCTTTTTCGATAGTGGATCCCGTTATGGTAACGATGTTTTACGCCTTGAGTTTATGTGTATTCTACTTTGAGTTAGATATATCATATATGTCATTACATACATAAAAGATTGTAATTCAAATAATTCATGTTACATTTTAAATAACAATTCCTGGTTAAAGAATATAATGATCTTTATACATGTTAAATATAGTTTTCGTATTTACCAAAATTTGTTTAAATTATACTCTTGTTGTCCCAGAAAACAACTAAAATTTCTATTTACGTGTACCTGAATCTTTTTTTTTTTTTTTTATAAACATAGATAGTTTAAAATTAGTAATTTCCAATTTCTTTCTTATAAAGTTTAAACTTAAAATGACTAATGTCTTGATTGCAAAAGCAAAATAGATAATATAATAAAAAGGTTTTTTTAATAATTATAGCTATTTTATTTTTATTATTTTTATTATTTTATTATTTTTATTTCTATATATATTTTTTAAGAATAATAGGAAAATAGTTATCTAATATTTTAGTAATTCTTTTGGCACATCTCCTACGGATTTGGTACCTACACGTGTTCTCCTTTTCCTTGTTGCACTGAAGTAAGTTACATTCCATTATATAGTTTTTTTAAGAGTAAATTACATAGATCGTCCCTAAGGTTTATATGGAATTACGGTTATCGTTCCTAAGTTTGAAAAGTTGCATGGATGGTCCCAAAGTTTAGAGTAACTACGGATTTCGTCCCTATTTTAGACGTCCGTCTAATTTCACCGTTAGCCTTCCCTCACGTGTTAAACACGTGAGGGTATTTTAGTCTTTTCGCATGTCTTCACTCTCATCTTTCCTTCCATAACCCCAAAAGTCAAAATCAAATTATCCTCCATTCCATAACCCCAAAATACCCTCCCCTCCCTCTCTCTCACACACAGACACAGCCACACACATTCAGATTCATCTAATATTGATTCTCTCCCCATTGCTTTATACCTGTTACACAACCACTGATAATCGTCGTCAACCGATGACCACCATAGCGTTGTTAATACTCCCCCGACCGTTGCAAACACTACACCGCGCCATAATCGAATTTCGCCTCTCCTTCGTCGGAATTAGTTCTGTCATCTCTCTTAATCACCATGATGTCGCCATCATCATGAATAAATCTTCAAAATTAGTTTGCGTTGTCGCCTCACTACAATGGTTAGGGTTTTTTATTTTGTAGATCTCATGTATAGGGTCACAAATCTCTCATTACATCATTCATCTTTCATTACTTGATTTCAATTGGGTGAAGATTAACTAAACCCAGTTCAGATTTCAATCCAGAAGCTAAATTCTTTGACACCCACCTGGAATTATTAGGGTTTCTTGATTTAGGAATGAAATCTTGATGATGATGATTTGAAGAAGTTGAAGGTTGTGTTGATGAATTTTCATTTTGTGATTTTGATTTTGATCCTTTTCTGTCGCCTTGTTTAACACGTGAGGGAGTTGAAAACAATTGGGGAAGATGAAGTGTTAGTTTAAAAAAAGGGGTAATATAATTGAAAATGGCGAAAAGACTAAAATACCCTCACATGTTTAACACGTGAGGGAAGGCTAACGGTGAAATTAGACGGACGTCTAAAATAGGGACGAAATCCGTAATTACTCTAAACTTTGGGACCATCCATGCAACTTTTCAAACTTAGGGACGATAACCGTAATTCCATATAAACCTTAGGGACGATCTATGTAATTTACTCTTTTTTTAATATTGATTTAAAAATTTCATTATTCATATTGATTTCAAAATTTCATTATTAGTTTTGTTGAAATATGAAAGAAAATCATAAGTTAATTGATTTAATTTAGGAAAAACAAGTATAAATATATTAAAATAATATGATCTCTTTGGGTCCACATTATATTTTCTTTGTTTAAAGTAGTCCTATATGTCTAGATATTTGATTTAAAAAATTCATTATTCATATTGATTTCAAAATTTCATTATTAGTTTTATTGAAATATAAAAGAAAATCATAAGTTAATTGATTTAATTTAGAGAAAACAAGAATAAATATATTAAAATAGTATGACCTCTTTGGGTCCACATTGTATTATCTTTGTTTAAAGTAGTCCATGTCTAGATATTTGATTAAAACAATACTTTAGACAAAATATCAATAGTTGTAGTTTATAAATTGATAAACCAAAACTTGATGGTAGGGGTGATAATGGTTTGAATCTT
>CAJVGC010000592.1:11514677-11582262 GCA_910822075.1 Senecio squalidus
GACCCGCCAACAGGGCTTCATACTCGGCCTCGTTATTCGTGCTGTTAAAAGAAAGTTTCAGCGCATACGTGAATTCTTTTCCTGTAGGGCTAACCAGAATCATGCCCGCCCCAGATCCTGAACTACTAGATGCCCCATCGGTGTATAGGAACCACACTCTACTTTCTAGTGCTTGGGAGGGTGATACTGTCATCTTCCCTTCCTGAATGTTCATAGGTGGGGGAGGAGGCATTGGTACTTCAGCGATAAAGTCCGCCAGGACTTGTCCCTTCATGGCTTGTCTTGGTCTATATTCGATCGAATAGGCCCCCAATTCTATGGCCCATTTTGCCAGCCTCCCCGACCTTTCCGGTGTTGCCAGTATGTCCTTAATAGGTAGTTCGGTCATTACTACTATCAGATATGCTTGAAAATATCGGGGTAAGCGTCGAGCTGTGTGTATTAGAGCTAATGCAAGTTTTTCCATGGGTGGGTAATTTAACTCAGCTGCTCTTAGAGCTTTACTTATGAAATAAACGGGAGTTTGCTTTCCCTTTTCCTCCGTAATCAGGACTGCACTTACGGTGTTATTGGAGGCTGCTAGGTACACAAATAGTTCCCTTCCTTCAGTTGGGGCCACCAGGGCCGGTAGCTGAGTTAAATACCGCTTTAATTCTTGAAAAGCATCTTCAGCTTCGGCTGTCCAGACAAAGTCAGTCACATTGATGCTTTTCTTCAATGCTTTAAAGAATGGGAGTGATCGTTCGGCCGACCTTGAGAGGTACCGGCTTAATCCTACCAGCCTACCGTTGAGACACTGAACCTCTCCCAACGTCCCTGGGGATTTCATCTCTGTGATTGCTTTTATCTTGTCGGGGCAAGCCTTGATACCCCTTTCGGTTATCACATGTCCTAAAAACTTCCCTTCTACCACACCAAATGTGCATTTCTTCGGATTTAGTTTCATGTTGATACTCCTCAGCTTTCGGAAGGTTTCATCAATGTCGTAAAGCATATCTTCCTCTTTATGACTCTTGATGACGAGATCATCTACGTAGGCTTCCAGGTTTCGACCGATTTGAGCCTCAAAGGTCTTGTCAATCAATCTTTGGTAGGTGGCCCCGACATTTTTCAATCCAAAAGGCATCTTTCTGTAACAGAATATGCCAAAATCCGTATAGAAGGCCGTTTTATCCTCGTCTTCCGGTGCCATTTGTATCGGATGATACCCCTTGTAGGCGTCCAAGAAGCACTTGTATTTGTATCCCATCAAAGAATCGATCTTCCAATCTATCTCCGGTAGTGGGTAGTTATCTTTTGGGCAGGCTTTGTTGATATTCTTAAAGTCCACACACATTCTCCAGGAATGGTCACTTTTTTCGACGAGAACCGGGTTCGCCACCCAAGTCTGATATCTTGCTTCTCGTATGATTCCTGCCTCCGTTAACTTACTCACCTCCTCTTTGATGACCTGACTGCGTTCCGGAGCCATTCCCCTTTTTTCTGCTTTATCGGTTCCACACTGGGGTAAGTTTTTAACCGGTGTTCGGCTATACTTCTTGGCACTCCCGTCATATCTGACGGTGTCCATGCAAATACATCCATGTTGCTGCTGAGTAGTGTGAACAGTTTTTCTTTACAAGGTCTGGATAAGTGTGACCCTATGGCAATAGTTTGTTCCGGGAACTTGGGATTGATGACGAGTTTTTCCTCCGGATCATGGCTCGTTGCTTGTGGGTTATCTGTCCTTTCTGCAGAAGCACACCACTTTTCCCTTCGTCTTTTGGTACGAACTGTAGCGATACCCTGGGGAGTGGGGAATTTCACCAATCCATGAAAGGGGGACGGTACCGCTCCCAACTGGCATAGGCCTGGTCTTCCTAGGATGATGTCGAATGGGGCTGGTGCTTGCACCATCGCAAAGTTCATCCATTCAGTCCTCATGCGAGGGTACTCTCCTAGTGTTAGAGGGAGGGTTATCTCTCCCAGCGGCCAGGTCATTTCGCTATTGAATCCTTGGAGTGCCGATTCTGGTCTCCTTATGCGAGCTTGAACGTTCTTCCGAAGCTGTCGGAAGAAGTGCTCATAAATAACTTCTGTGGAGCTCCCTGTTTCGACATATATCCTCGGGACGATGACATTACCCATTCGTCCTTCCACTATGATGGGATCCAGAGTAGGCAACATTCACTTCTGGGAGGAAAAGCTATTTCTTGGTTCATCCACACTAGGTCAGGCTCTTTTCTTTTCAGGGACAGTGAGTCCTTCTTTATCATGTTAATGGTTAGGTTCCTAGTCCCCTGAGAACCGTCGCCTTTTCCCCTTCGGTTGACCTTATTACTTTGTGGTGTTCCCCTCTCTATATCCTCAATCAGATGTGTAGGTTCTCCCGATTCGACTGTCTTCGTGAGTGTTGTGAACATCTCCTTCCGTCTATGATCGGTGAAAGCGTTGGGCGTGTAAGGATTAGGAAACTCCAGTGTGACTGGGCTTGTTTGCTCGTTCGCTCCTGGGGCGAATGTCGGGGGTGGCCCTGTGTCTTCAACAGATTCTCGGGTAATGGACTGGACTAGTCCTTCCTCTTGCTGATCTAAAGGTATTTTCCCCCTGTCTTCCCAGAATCTATCGCTGACTAACAACAGGGTCCCACGGATGGCGCCAATGTTAAAGTAAATTTTTGCATGCGTAACCCTTCGTCCAGCTCCAGACGAAGGGATGATAGTATAGGTGAGTGAGTGTTGTATTAAATGAATTCACAAAGGCATTCAATGGTATAAAATGATTAGAAATTGAATGCAAGGAATGTTTACAATTAATAGAATCTACATTCAGAAATAAATGTGTTACAAGAGTTAACTTAAGTTATTAGTTCCTTTGTCTTGCCCTTATATAGCAGGCCTTCGGTTATTACCCTTCGGGTAATCCATAAGGACTGGTCTATGTTATCAGTCATCTCATACGTGTCAGCGACGTGGCTAACTTTCCTCCACACCGGTCAGTTGACTGTGACAGTCATTAAATGAAGAAACGCGTGGGCGGCGTTTTGTCTCCCACGCTCCTCTTCATTAAATGCTACCATCATTCTGTCTTGTCTGCAATTAATGCTACACTCTCTTCGATGTTCCTGCTTCCAGAGACCCTTGAGTGCCCCTTCGTCCGTCCGTAACTCCTGTTCCATATACATCAGCCTTATCGGTACCTGACCGGACGAAGGCATGGTCCGTCTGTGAGTAATAACTACCCTATCCCAACATATAAATTTCTAATAAATGTAATAATCTATTTATCATAGCTCATGACAGTGTTGTTATCAACATTAGTAAATATATATATATATATATATATATATATATATATATTGTGAGGATCGAATCAATTACAAAACAAAATTAATTGATTTAATGATTTAGATCTAATCAATCATAAATGTGTTGTAGCAGATAAACACAAATTGTATTGAACAAGGTTTAGATTAATTGAGGTAACTGTAAGAATGAACGATAAGAACAAATAACACGATTTATCAAACAACACCTCAATTGACTTGTATTAATTTCGAGAGAATTACAAAATTACACAGTCAACGTTATCATCTCAATATGATAAAGGAATTACTAAATACAAATCCTTGAGGCCACTAAGCTATAAACAAGTACAATTACAATCGAGTAAAACAAATACTTTAATCTATAGCCATACTCTACAAACATGGTTAATCTCTAATCAACCTGTCTAATCAACTGAAAACAACGACTCCCAGTAAAGCACTCTGCAGCAGCACGTGAAAAGTACTTTAGTTGTTGAGAAGCTTCAGTAGTTGAGGATCTTCGTCAGCAGACATAGCTGGTGATTGTCCACCTCTACTGATCAGTTGAAGAAGATGGGAGACTGCTGATCAGTATGTGGCTACTGATCAGTTCTTCAAAAGCTAGATACTGATCAGTTCTTACAAGCTAGATACTGATCAGTACCTTGGGACCAAAATATATGTTTTGCTGCTGATCAGTAGATAAATACTATCTGCTGATCAGTAGCAAAGCATACTTACATAATATTGTCCCAACAATCTCCCCCTTAGTGATAGCATATCCATGCTCATCACTATATAACAAAAACCCAAAATTTTTCAAAAATCAAAGCAGCTTACTTGATAATTATTGATTTGGCTTTTGATCTTTTGACAAGTGACTTAGCTTTGCTTTGAGTTGATTATTGATCCTCCAAAGCAGTTCACTTGCCTTCTTTGAATTAAGGGCTGCTCTCAGTCTTCTTTTTATTAGAATGGCCATAACTCCAGGATGATGATTGTATTCTTTCTCAACAAGGAAGAATTCTGATATGCCATCTTTCCTCTGAATGCAGTAGATATTGTTCTTTTCATATAGGAACCATGACACCACCTCAGAAATCTATGAACCCTTTCATCCATGAATTCTGGCTCAAAGGATATAAGCAGGAGGTCAAGAAGAAGAATGTTGAGATTGAAGTCTGAAGGATGCTTTCTCACATACTTGGTCCTTCCTATTTCCAGCATCTTTTGAAGCTCTTCTCTTGACAAGGAGGAGAATAGGACCCTGTGAGAGGGGATGATTTGAGAAGAGTTGTCAGTTCTGATAATTTTGATTTTGTCTTTACCCTCATCCATTACATTGAACCAGCCAATGATTGGCACAATCCTGTTGATAGGCTTAGCTTCCTCATAAACTTTGAATTTTATGAGTTGTGACAAATCATGAAAGGTTCTTTTCTTTGCTGCTTCATATTCATCCCTCAGCTCTTCAGTTGATGGACCTTTGTCTGAAACAGACTTCCCACCAGCTGATGAACCTCCTGCAGCTGATGAGGATCCTTCAACTTGTACCTTCTTTCTCTTGAGAGGCTGCTCATCTTGTTCAGCTTCCCTCCTTCTTTTCTCCTTGATTTCCCTATGAGCAGGCACATCTTCAATGCTTTGAGTCACCTTTGATCTTAGTTGACCAGTTGTATTTCTTTTCATGAGATCACTAGGTGCTCCCATTGAAGGATCATGTGCTGCTTTGATGTTTCTCTCAAGGATGTACAGAGCTTTCTCCTGCTCTTTTGCTTTCTTCTTTTCATCCTTGTAGAGATTTACCAGGGTTTCAAGCTTCATAGACCTCACAGACTTTGGATTGTAATTTTTCTTGATGAGATATTCAACATATTTCTTCTTGTCATCCTTTCTTTTCTGCTCAATAGTCTGTGCAGTCTTCTTTTGCTTTCTTTCTTCCTCAGCCACCCTTTGCTCTTCTTTCTGCAACTGTCTGCACAGTTCTTCATCATCTTCCAATTGTTGTATTTTTCTTTTAAGCTCAGCATCTGTTGCAGCTTCCTTTTCTTTCTCAGACACACTCAATTTATCAGCTGCAGATGGAGCTTAAGGATCTTTGATGATGAGAGAGCTGGGTCTACTTTTCTTCTTTTCCAATTTCTTTTTCTTCTCAGGCTCTTGCTCTTGTGTTTTTCTTTTGCCTTGAGACTTAGATTCATCTTCCTTCATTGCTTGCTCTTGTTCTTCCCTTTGCTCTTTGGCCTTGAGCTTTGCAAATGAGGCTCTGCATTTCAAGATATTCTCCTTTGTAACCATCTCAGGGTCCTTCTTGTTGAGAACATCATAGATGAAGGTGTCTACTCTGAGAGGAACTGGCTTGAAGACATCCTCAAGAGCTGGTGGGGCATCAGTAGTTTCCTGGGAATCATCAGTAGATACCTTAGATTTCTCCCCCTCTTTGTCTTTAAACACCACCATCTTCCAGTTTTTCTCCTTCTTACTAGCTGATGGATCAGTAGATACATCATCATCAGCAGAAAGCGGCACATCGGTATCTGGAACATCAGTAGATAGAGTAACTACTGATGAATCCACTGTAGCTTCACCACCTTTTGGAGTTTCCTCTTTTTCTGACTCCTTTTCCACTTCTTTTTCAATCACCTCATCATCAACATCCAACTCAATCACCATTTTCTCCCCCTTAGTGAGTGCATCATCTGTTTGCACACCACTATCTACCAACTGAACCCCTTCCTTTTCAATCACCATAGTTGGAACCTTCTCTTCTGTCTGAACAGCTTGATTGAGCTTGACAGTTTTCTTTTGAGCCTTACCAGATTTCAATCTCTTGAGCATGGAGGAGTGGGAGTGTTTGACAGTATTTGCAAGCTGGGCCAATTTTCTCTTGAGCAGTTTGATCTCCTGGCCCTGCTTGATCACCTTAACCTCCAAGGTGGTACATTTATTCGTCAATTGCTGAATATTCACAGTGTTCTCCCCACTTGCACGTTGAGTACCAACAACAAGCAGATCTTTGAACAAAGGTGCAGTATCAAGCCTAGCTTGACCAGCTGCACCCCCCTTGGTTTCTTGGCACCAGGAACCTTCCCATGAAGGATTAAAAGATCCTACATGATAGGAAGTTGCCACAGATTGGGTCTTAGTGCCTGTCACCGTGTCCTGTGTCACACTAAGTGGGACATCAGTAGGGTGAGCCCTTTCTGCATGGTCATGCATCTCCTCAGTGACCACCTCTGTAAGGCTGGGTGAGACCTCAGGTGTACCCAATGAGACTGAAATATTCCTATAAGCTTCATAGGATAAAGGATTTGTAAGAGCATCATCTTCATTTTCACTGTCACTCCCAAGAAAGAGGGAAGTGTCAGGATAGTCTTTAAGGATTGGGTCTGCAGTATCAAGGGTTGAAGGACCCCCTTGAGACTGATCATGCAACTCTTCATCATCCATGGTCTCAAGCATGGATGTTTGGTTTTGTGTGCCAACCTCAACAGGTGGTGTACTTGAGCCTGGTACAACATGTGGTTCAGGAATGGGGGCTTCAGCTTGATCAAGAGGATGATCAGCTAGTTCATCAGCTTGAACAAGCTGTTCAGGGGCTGGAATATCAGCAGCAGGTTGAATAACCTCAGGTTCCACAACAGGTGGAATAGATGGAGAAGAAGAAGTGGGAGGTGGGGGTTGGGATGCACCTGGGTTAGATGATCCCTCACCTCTAGCAGCTGATGATGAAGATACTCCCAACATGTTTGGAAAAAGAGGAGTATCTGGATCACCTTCAAAAGTTTTTCCTACCCTCCTCATAGATGTAAAAGTTTTGGAGGAGTGGATGGATGATAAGAAAATATTTGCATGAGGAGTTAAATTGGGGATTTCCTTTGAAAGAATTTATGCCAAGAATCTAGGGTACATTAAAATTTTACCCTTGGCAGAGATGTTTGATTGCATCCCCTGAAAAATGAATTTAGAAAAATTGAATACCTGGCCTTCAAGTGAACATGCCATTGCATTAGCAGTAGGCACATTCACCTCATTCAAGGTACTGTGTTTTGGTGCAACACATGATTGGATTATGTGGGCGAGCAGTTTCCAGACTCTTGGAAACCGGGCTTTGTTAAAAGTCACATGTTGGGTTACAGGATAACCCATACGCCCCACAATCTCAAGCAAGTTTTCTTTAGGCATAGATATAATACCTGTTTCGTCATCCAGCTGGAGGTGAGTTCTAATGATGGCTTCAGTAATGATAGCAGGTTTTCCATCAACAGTGGCAGAGATAGTTGGTACGCCATTAATATCACTTGTGGTGGCTGTTGCCCAAGATTCTTGAATGTGAAGACTTCGAATCGTCGGATTGACAGTTAGGGCATGTTTGATTTTGGAGCGATTCAGGAAGTCTATGAGAGTGTGAAAACCCTCCGTTTCTTTTCCTTTTATTAGATAGGCCACATCATTATGTTGATCTTGGGACTCGAGAGCCATTGATGATTGTTAACTTTTTGTACTTTCGATTGCGTAAAGAGGGTTTTCTTGAGAGGGTTTCTTGCAATTTAGGTCACGGTGAAGTGAATTAAGGTTGAAGATGAAGCATTTATAGTTTTTCAAATATTACCGGGAAAGGACTTAAATGCCCTCATCAGTATTAAATGAACACTAAACGACAAGAAATTTACACGTCATCACCCCTTCATATTCCAAGTGCTGATCAGTAGGAACCCACATCACTATGTAGATTTCATACTGATCTGTATTGTCAATCATCAGTAGTTCCCCGCCTAGTCTTTCATCAGTAGTTCCCCGCCTAGTCTTTCATCAGTAGTTCCCCGCCTAGTCTTCTTATACTGATCAGTTAGATATGTCTTTTGTACTGATCAGCATTACACTTCTTCTTCGTCAGTAGTCACTTTGATGACTTGTATGTGTCAGCTGATCAGTAGGAAAGTCTTTTCAACATGACAAAACTTTCTTAGTTGGTTTTCACAACTGATCAGTAGACACATAGACTTGGATTCCATCAGTAGTTACAAAGTTACATCTGATCAGTAGAACCTTTCATCTACTGATCATCAGTAACAAAGTACTTTGTTTGTTGTTGTTCTTTTTTTTTCTTTTTTTTTTTATTGGTTAGTACACAGTTCAATAATGTTCAATATATAGCAGTGTACTCAAATTTTACAGTAATTTACCAAGCACAAGGGTGTTTAAATTGTTTGAAATAGAATTAAAATTAATTTTGATTAATCATTCCGATTGAGTTCACAAGAAATGTGAATCTTCCCACATCAAAAGCTTTTGTGAAAAGATCTGCAAATTGATTGTCCGTGTGAACTTTTAAAACTTGAATTAATTTCTTTTCATTGCAATCTCTAATAAAATGAAAGCGTATTTCAATGTGCTTAGTTTTACTGTGTTTGACTGGATTGTTTATGATGCAAATTGTACTCTTATTGTCAACAAAAATAGGAGTTTTAAGAATGAACATACCATAATCCATCATTTGATTCTGAATCCAAAGAACTTGAGAACAGCAACTGGCAGCTGCAACATATTCAGCTTCAGTTGAAGAAGTGGACACATTAGTCTGCTTCTTGCATTGCCATGAAACCAGTCTGGACCCAAAGAATTGACATCCCCCAGAGGTTGACTTCCTGTCCATGTTCTCTCCTCCATAGTCACTGTCTGTGTATGCAATTAAATCAAATGGAGATTCCTTTGGATACCATAAACCCAAATTCTGCTTTCTCTTTAAATATCTGAAGATCCTCTTCACAGCAGTCAAGTGAGAGACCTTTGGATGACATTGGTATCTTGCACATACACACACACTGAACATGATGTCAGGACTAGATGAAGTTAAGTACATCAAGGATCCTATCATTGATCTGTAGAGATGTTCATCAACCTCTTCTCCAATAAGATCAGGTTCCAAATGCTTGTGTGTTTCAAATGGAGTGCTTGCTGGCTTACTGTCTTGAAACCCAAATTTTACCAAGATATCATTCACATATTTGGTTTGGTGAATGAAGATCCCAGATGAAGTCTGCTTGACTTGAAGACCAAGGAAGAAATTTAATTCCCCCATAGAGCTCATTTGAAATTTCTTGTGCATCATCTTCTCAAAGTCTTTGCATAGACTTGTGTTGGTGGAGCCAAAGATGATGTCATCCACATTAATTTGCACCAATAAGATGTCCTTTTTCACAGTCTTGATAAACAATGTCTTATCAATAGCTCCTCTCTTGAATCCATTCTCCAGCAGATAGAATGAAAGAGTATCATACCATGCTCTTGGAGCTTGATGAAGACCATACAGAGCTTTGTCAAGTCTATATACCATATCAGGGTAGTCTGGATCTTCAAAACCAGGAGCTTGACACACATAAACCTCTTCTTCAATTTTTCCATACAAGAATGCACTTTTGACATCCATTTGAAAGACTGTGAAGCCCTTAAATGATGCAAATGCAAGAAAGATTCTAATTGCATCCATTCTAGCTATAGGAGCAAAGACTTCATCATAGTCAATGCCTTCTTCTTGAGTGTATCCTTGGGCAACAAGTCTAGCTTTGTTCTTGATGGCAATGCCTCTTTCATCAGTCTTGTTCTTGAAGATCCATTTGGTTCCAATTACCCTCTTTCCACTGGGTAATATCACCAATGTCCATACCTCTTGAAGTTTGAATTGAAGCAATTCTTCTTGCATAGCTTCAACCCAACTAGGTTCTTTCAATGCTTGAGTTACCTTCTTTGGCACCATTTGAGAAATGAAGCACGCAAACAAGCATTCATTTAAACTTATGTGCATGCTTCCCCTTGTTTGGACTGAAAAATTTAGGTCACTTAAAAGTTGATCTACTGGATGTTCCTTGTTGATTCTTTGAGAAGGATGAATGTCCTCTGCAATGGTTGATTCCAGATTGGTGTCATTTGTGTCTGGATTCTCCCCCTCATTGTCAGACGGAAGAGATTCATCATACTGAGCACCTTCATCAGTACTTGAAAGTAGCTCAGTTGGAGGAACATCTTCAGCTTGTGGACCTTCTTCTTCTTGAGATGACTGGGATTCAGAGTCTTCTTGATCTTCTAAAACTGCTTGAGATTGAGCAATACTTGGAGGATCAGCAGTGTAGACTGGGAAGTACACAAATCCTTCATGTTCTTTGTTTTGAATCTGATCAGTAGTGGGCCTCTGAATGTACTGATCAGTAGGAACTTCAGTAGATAGGTGCTGATCAATATTTTCACCTGGTTGATACTGACCAGTAGGACCTCTTGAAATTGAAGCTTCAGCTGATTTTGTACTTGTTCCTGCATTATTGCTAAGCACAAAGTGATATCCTAGAGATTTGGTTAGTTCATCTATATCAAATAGCCAATCAGGACCACTACCATTTGCATTCAAGGTTTTCTCATTAAAGGTAACATTGGCACTTTCTTCTATAAGTTTAGATTTGATGTTATAGACTCTAAATGCCTTACTTTGTGATGAGTATCCTACAAAGAACCTTTCAATTACTTTGCTATCAAACTTTCCTAAATGTTCTTTTCTGTTTAAAATTGTACAAGGACACCCAAATGGTTTCAAGAAACTTATAAGTGGTTTTCTCTTGCGAAAGAGCTCATAAGGGGTCTTGGTACATGATTTTACAATTGACACTCTATTTTGAACATAACAGGCAGTGTTGACAGCCTCTGCCCAGAAAGTTATGGGAAGCTTAGCATCTACTAACATAGAACGTGCTGCCTCTATGAGAGTCCTATTCCTCCTTTCAGCAACACCATTTTGTTGTGGAGTTCTAGGGGCACTAAATTGTCTTTCTATGCCTTTCTTCTCACATAATACATTCATGTCCTGATTCTTAAATTCTGTCCCATTGTCACATCTAATGGTTTTTACCTTTTGATTTCTTGTGTTTTCTATCCTAACAAGAAAAGATCTAAGAATTTCTCCTGTTTCATCTTTAGAGTTAAGAAAGAACACCCAAGTAAAACGTGAGAAATCATCAGTAATAACAAAACAATATGACTTCTTTCCCATGCTTTGGATATGGGTTGGGCCAAAAAGATCCATATGCAACAGTTGTAAAATGGAATCATTTGAATTAACTTCTTTAGATTTGTGAGACACTTTGTGTTGTTTGCCTTTAAGACAAGAGACACAATGATCAAAACATGTAAATTCCTTCTGAGGTAGACCTCTTACAAGGTCATTTTTGACAAGTTTATTCATGTTTTGAAATTCATGTGACACATTCTTCTGTGCCACCAAGAAGACTCATCTAAAGATGCTTTTGATATAAAACAGTGTTCCTTTTTCAACTGTGCATTGGCCATATCCAAACAGTATACATTCTCTCTCCTTGGTGTTCTCAAAATGATCATGATTTCATCAATTTTGAACCTAGGATCAAGAATTATACATTCTTTTGTAGTGAAAAGGACAAGGTTCTTGCTGTCACATACCTGAGATACACTTACCAGATTGTATTTCAGCTCCTTGACATAGAGAACATTGTCAAATCTAATTCTACCACAAGTAACTGCCCCTTTGCCAGTTATTCTTCCTACCCTGGAATTACCTCCAAATGCAACATAACCTCCATCATATTCTACAAAGTTTTCCAGGAAGTCCTTGTTGCCAGTCATGTGCCTTGAGCGGCCACTATCAACATGCCATAGTTTCCAAAGTCCTCCTCTTTCGACTGTTGGCTTGCTCTGCACATGAAAAACGAGTTAATTCCTTTTAGGAACCCAAGCCATGGTTGTCTTGGGTTGACCTTTAGCATCATTGTAATTAAATTGCTTTAAGTAAAGAGATGATGCATGAAAGGTTGTGGTCTTAGCAATTGTAGTGTTAGGGGTGGAATCAGTAGTGATTTTGTTAATGTTTTTGTTGCCACTGATGACCCACACTTTGTTGCTACTGATGTCAGTTTTTGTTTTGGTAATACTGACGTCAGCACTCATACTCTTTTGACTCTTTTTGCTACTGACAACAGTTTTTTTTTATCCTACTGTTGTCAATATTCTTGGTCTTGGCACTTTTTCTTTTCACAGTGTTTCTACTGATGTCAGCAGATACCTTTGCCTTTGCCTGGTTGTTACTGTTGCCAGTGGCTACCTTAGCTTTTGTTGAGTTTCTACTGATATCAGTATTAACTTTGTTTGAAATCCTTTTTCCGTTGATCACTTGATTGTAATAGCAGTTTTTCGCTATGTGTCCAATTTTGCCACAAATGTAATGAATTTTGGATTTCGTTGTGTCATTAAATTGTTCAAGTTTCTTTGATTGCCACATGGTGGAGTTTTAGCGCAGTTTCAAAAACAATGTTTGACTTGATTTGACACATTTGATTTTTCAATTGTCAAAGGTTTATGTGCAATTCTAGTTGGCACAGGTTTTGACTTTTCAAAATTCTTTGACGTTGAAGCTTCATTTTTCTTAGCAGTCTTGATTTTTGGTTTCTTTACATTTTGAGACGCTTGAATGACTGGTTTGCTTGAAATGATTTTGATAGAAGTAATTGGTTTTTCAAATAATTTTGGATATAATTCTTTTACATCCTTTTCAACATTTTCAATCTTGACAGGGTCTGGGTTCATCAAGTCTTTTACATTTTCATTTTCCTCCTTAATATTATAATCAGGGGTTGGAGGAATGTAATCTTTATTGAATGGTGGTGACACATTGTTGTACCCAATTCCTTCTTTGGACTTCCCATGGATTTGAATCTTTAGGATTTCATCCACTGTTTTTGAAGATTTTTCATATTTAGTTATTGACAGCCTGATTTGATCACATTCTAGCTTGGTCTCAGCCATTTTGATCTCTATGGCATCTACCTTTTTTAATGCACTGTTTCTTTCCCATGTCAAATACTCTATTTTTTCTTCGTATTTTAGTTCATTTTGTTGGTATGCCTTGACTTGGTTCTCAAAACTAATTATGATGTGCCTATACTCATTTCTACTTTGATTGGCCAATTTCAGTTCATCACAAACCGTTTGGTTGTGATCCCTGTACTCTTTCAGTTGTTTAATGCAGTTTGGAGTACATAGTTTTGAAAGTACCTCATTTGGAATGGAGTCATTCACATCAGCCATCAGGGCTTGATTAGTCACAGCATCACCAGCTTCAAAGCTCCAATCATACCCTCCTTCTTCATCAGTTGTTGATGTGAGAGCTATGGAAGGTTTCTCTTGGTTGCTTTGATTTCTTTGAAATCCTCCTTGTCTTCCTTCATGGTGTGGATTTTGAGCACGTTTTTGAGTACTATCCTTGTTTGGACATTCTCTAGCAAAATGACCTGGTTCTTGACAATCATAGCATTTTACTTTGCTTTTGTCAAATCCAGCATTGTCATTTCTCTTGACAGCAAAATTTCTTCTTCCACTCCTTTGAATGAACCTTCTTGTTCTAACACTTAACATGGCCATTTGCCATTTAAGGTCCATTTCTTCAAGATCATCAGCATTGAGTTGTTCCAGGTCCTCAATGATCAAACCTGAGTTCACATGACTAGAAAAGAAAGCTTCTCTAGCTGTGTCATCCAAGTTCTCATATCTTGGTCCTTTTGAATTTGCACTTCCACCAGCTACAAAAACTTGGTCACAAGGACTGTATTTGCTTCAGGAGCCTTTGTTGATACAAAGGCAATATTATGTGGATTGTTGCTTGTCTGACCATTCTTTGAGCTTACTTCCCCTTCAAACACTCTTAACTCATTGAAGACATCATCTAGTTCCATATATTCCAAAGCATCTCCTTGCCTATAGTTGATGGTATATGTAATCCATTCTTCAGGAAGAGATCTTAAGAACTTTCTGTTGAGTTGTCTTTTGAGATGTCAATACCTACTATTTCCATTTCACTTGACAGTCTGTTAAACCTGTCAAAGATCTGGGTTAGTAGCTTTCCTCTGCTTGCTTTGAATGCTTCAAATTGTTGATTCAAGACTTCTTTATAGTTTCTTCTTGTGCTTGCATTTCCACCAAACCTTTTCTCTAAAGCCTCCCAGAGAGTCTCTGCATCTATATACTTGAAGAACTTGTGTTGGTAGTCATTTGGAATGGCCAACAGCAAGCTGCTTAAAGCTTGACTCTCTATATGTCTTTGTTTCTTCTCTTGGTATGTGGGTGGAGCAGCTTCTGTGCCTGCAACTGCAGTGGTTATTGATTTGTTGCCATTTTGAACCACTTCCCACAGAAGGTAGTTGGTTTGCAGCATATACTGGTGGATTTTTATTTTCCATAGTCTGTAGTTAGAAGAGGATAGAACAGGGACTCTATTTGCTTGAACACCATATTCAATTCTGCCATTTTTCAAAAGTTTTAAAGTTTTCTTTTGAAGATTTGGACACAGTTGTTTAACCTTTGTTTTAAATTAGATCTAGAGCACCTGAATGCTTTGATACCAATTGTGAGGATCGAATCAATTACAAAACAAGATTAATTGATTTAATGATTTAGATCTAATCAATCACAAATGTGTTGTAGCGGATAAACATAAATTGTATTGAACAAGGTTTAGATTAATTGAGTTAATTGTAAGAATGAACGATAAGAACAAATAACACGATTTATCAAACAACACCTCAATTGACTTGTATTAATTTCGAGAGAATTACAAAATTACACAGTCAACGTTATCATCTCAATATGATAAAGGAATTACTAAATACAAATCCTTGAGGCTACTAAGCTATAAACAAGTACAATTACAATCGAGTAAAACTAATACTTTAATCTATAGCCATACTCTACAAACATGGTTAATCTCTAATCAACCTGTCGAATCAACTGAAAACAACGACTCCCAGTAAAGCACTCTGCAGCAGCACGTGAAAAGTACTTTAGTTGTTGAGAAGCTTCAGTAGTTGAGGATCTTCATCAGCAGACATAGCTGGTGATTATCCACCTCTACTGATCAGTTGAAGAAGATGGGAGACTGCTGATCAGTATGTGGGTACTGATCAATTCTTCAAAAGCTAGATACTGATCAGTTCTTACAAGCTAGATATTGATCAGTACCTTGGGACCAAAATATATGTTTTGCTGCTGATCAGTAGATAAATACTATCTGCTTATCAGTAGCAAACCATACTTACATAATATTGTCCCAACAAATAAATATACTCATTTTTGAAACAAAATTACATAAATATAGTTGTTTAATACATATTTTCATTATTTCGTTTTCCAATGTTATACAATAAACAATCTAACTAAATAAAAGAGCCTCTAAAGAAAAACCACTGCATCCCATCTCGACCATCGTTCTCCAAGCCCGATCACTCTCTACACCAGTCTCCATCGCGTACTTTGGTTTGAGCTTTATATTTAATAATGAATATATTATCAAAAAAATTTCATTATTATGGCATCGAAGTTGTAAATAAGTTTCAATGGTTTCATTGATTTCACGCTTTTAAGATGTGGGAAGTTTTTCTATCACTATTGCCCCAAACTTTGTTACAATATTATGTGATATATCTGACCAGATTGTGATGAATCAGAATGTTATAATGGTGATTTAATCCGTAGTTTGATATTTTGTTACATAGATGGATTTAAATCCCGCTAATGTTTTTAGTAATTATATTGTGGTTTGTCCCGCTCACTAGTATGTTCATTTCAAGCGACTTCTGGTTTTTATTTTTGTTATTCGCACTTTGTTTGATCAAAGATTAGCAGGCTCAGTAACTGAGTTTGGGAAGATCATCCTCTTGGCCTCCTGCTTAGCAGTGTAAACCTAACAGGCTCTTGGTGAGCCTAAGATGGTCAAGAGATTGATCGGAAAAGACGATCGGTTGATGTTGAACCAGAAATGTATACTTAAGCTGATAAAAAACTCATTGATGGTGATCTCAGAGCTCTAGGTGCTGTTATCCTTGCTTTGCCTACTGAAATTTATAACAATTTTAAAGACTGTACTTCAGCCAAGGAGTTAATGGATGCTATGGAGTTACGTTATGTCACACCCCGCCTGCGGCGGAAACGCAGGGTGTGGGCGATTGACATTCATCACAACACAACAATAAAATAGAGAAATACTAAATGCAAGAATTAAACAAGAGTGTTGTGACATTTCCATTTAACAAGATAAATATCCTTATCTAATGTACACGTCTTACACTACAACAGAATTTTTCAACAGAAATGTAAATGATAACGAGGTATATCAAATGGAAAGACTTGGGCTTGCAAGCCTCAAATAAACCAATGTATTAATAAAGAGAGTACGCCAATGCAATGCATAATCTAGAAGTCTTCTAAAGTCAAATCTCAAACCTACGTCCTATGCATGTTCATTACCTGAAAATAAAGCTCGAAAAGTCAACATAAAGTTGAGCGAGTTCATTGAGTAAGTAGGAAAATGTAATAGTAAGAAAACATATCTCAACACCATTTTAGTAAAAGAATGTGTAACTAATGCATGTAAGTAGTAAAATATAATCATCCTCAACCATGCATCGTAAGCAAATATCACTAGTAGGAAAGGTATACTAGAAATCAAGTAATCTCAGTAGGAAAGTTATACTGACTAGCACATCCGTAGTAGCCACGATACCGTAAGCACACATCATTAGTAGGAAAGGTATACTAATGAGCAAGTAGTATCAGTAGGAAAGGTATACTGATACGTCGGTAGGAAAGGTATACTAACTAGGGTTTACCAGTAGGAAAGGTATACTAGTAAGTAATCATCACAACCAACATCTCATATAAGTTTTGAAAATTTGCCTTAGGTTTATGTTACACATTTTATGATTTCCAAATGTAGTAAGTTTCTGAAAGTGGAATATTTCCAAAAATAGCAAGTTTCTATAAATAGAAATATCTATTTATACTAAGTTTCCAAAAGTAGTAAGTTTCCGAAAATGGAAGGTTTCCATAAATTGTAAGTTTTCAAAAATGGCAAGTTCCCGAAAATGGAAAGTTTTTATAAATAGAATGTCTATTTATAGTAAGTTTAAACTTTTTATGTGAATACGTTTGGTTGAGCTTTACTTTCCCCCGATTTTTTAAAACATGTAAAACAGTAAAGATGGGCCAATGAACTCACCTCGAAATAACAAGTAAGTAACACTACTCGTGTAGTGTGAATGTGTGTCTAAAGTGGTAGGTCACAAGCTAGTCCCGACTATGCGATGAGCTTCCTAAATAGTAAGTAACACTTATGAGTATGTTTTCATTTTAAAGATTTAATCCCGTTTAATGTTTGTATAGAAGTGTTCAATTGGTCGTTTCATAAAAGTCATTAATAATGGACCAAACGATAGATTTGGACAAGAACGTTAAAACCGGCTAAGGAATGGGAAATCCTTCTCCTGTTAAAATACTCAACAAGTACCCCCTGATACTAAAACAGACATATTTTGAGTTTGAAAAGGAGTTGGATGGTGAATCTTATATATTCAGAAAGTAGACTCAGAGGGCTACATCGAGGAATCCAGATTTTCTTTGAGTAATTTATCACAGAGATATGCTCCGAGCAAAACAGGTTATATAATCTGTCCAAGACAGTAACCTTATAGATTTAAGTTTTAAAAACGTTTACAATATGACCAACGGACCACTAAACTAGTATGACACATTTACATGATTAAAACCTGATTACAAGTGTAAACAATTCATTTTAACTTATTTATAGTTTGCTAGGTTGACACACAACTTCAAGTTTAACCTAAGATAATCATTCTAAATTTCAGATCTGACCCATGTTCACTAATTTACAGATTCAAAGAGTTTGACGAGGAACTAGGATACGAGCCTTACATTTTTGAAAACTAGACTCCGAGGGATACAAGATAGATGTAGAGCTAGATCATTTTGAGTAATTTATCACCATGTTAAGTCCATTAACAAAACATGTTGTATAATATTTCCAGTATGTCAATTTTCGTAGATAGAGTTTTAAAACGAGTTTGAGGAATCCAACAAGTATACAAATGACCTAGAACCTTATGGTGACATATAAGACCTGATATAAACCCAAAATAATCAGTTTTACAATGTTCTTAAGTTTTCTAAATTGTTACACATCTTCAAGATGTAAATACCTACGATATCATTTTCAGAAATTTAGATTTGACCAACGTTTACTAATTTGCAGTTATCGTTAGTTCTATAAAGAATTAGACGACTAGGTTTATAATTTCAAAAATTAGATTCCGACAGAAACAACAATGGTTTAGACCTTAGTTTCATAATTCAAATCATCTCAGAGTTATAGACCGAGAAAGACAAATCAAAATCCAATACAACAAGTTTTACAAACTAACGAATAAGCTTTTTAGATTAAGGTTTTTGTAATGGTTTGAGCGTGAAACTTCGTCAGGCGATTATTATGGTTCAAATCCAGATTATGACATGAACCAATTCAAAATTCCCAAACAAAACAACATGATATAGAATACATCAGTGTACAAACAAAAGGAATAGGTTTAGGGTTTTATACCCTTAATAGTGAAACTTCCGAATGGATCCGCGTCTTGTGCTTTTAACCATGAACACGTGAATGGTTTAGGTCACTTAAAAGACACTAAAGGATTCTGAAGATGATCCGATGATTTAGATGGTAATTGTATGAACAAAAGAAGAGGAATCGAACACCAAACAAGCATAATGAATTGTAAGGGTTTTTGTGAAAGAAGAATCAAATGAGGAATGCTCGGTTGACGGATGCCTTTATGATGATGATGATCAGTATATACTCAGCAAATGCACACAACACAAAGGCTAGACGACTTCCTGGTTGGAGAATGAAACTAGAATGATTGAGGATGATGGTGATCGGCCACGAGCTCTCCAAGAAAACGAAGAAGGGGCCGAGGTGGGAGGGTGACGGAAACAAGTATTAGGGTTTTGTGGTTTTGGATGTAAAACCGATTAGGGTATTATGGGGGATTTGGGAAATTCAGTTTAGGGTTAGACATAAGTTCAATTTGGTGTTTGCTTTTGTCTAATGCAACCCATGATCAACCCTTAAGGCCGAAAGTTAAGTCCAAGAGTAAAGAATCTCGATCACACTTTGTTTGGACTCGACACCAGCACTCCTTAAACGATTTGCAAATGTTGAGCTAGTACACGTTGCGACGCAGTAGAGGGATACTGCGACGTAGTCCTCTCATGCACAAAATGAAATTCTTTTCGCGTATAAACAACGGACAACACTCGAATGCGAAGATCATGAAATAAACGGAACCCAAAACTATGATTTAAGTACATTACGTATTAGTATTTGTCACACCCCGCTTAGAGCGGAAACACGAGGTGTTCCAGTTATAATATCATGAGTCAATTGTTACAACAATACAACCACTAAACAAAACATCAAATATATTAATCATGCCAAATGTTACCAAAATACATTACAAATCAAGAGTGATACAACACCAAGTACCATTACAACATCAAAAGTCAACAAGCGGATCAACATGGAAATATCGTCAAACATTACAAATTCGAATTTCCCAAAACAAGCGATCCGAAAACAACATGGCATGATCAACAGGCATCCTCAATTTCCTGAAAAGCGTTAAAACGACATCAACAACATGTTGGTGAATTATTCGCAATTTTAAGTAAAAAGTGACCCATCGACAAGTTTCAGTAAACATTATAAATTTAAAATCACATATCTTGTATTCATCCAATAGTGAAGGGTACTATGCCTAGGTTAGTCATACATCTCGCTCCTGAACCAATCAGTTTAATCCCCTATCCTAAGGTGTGTCAAACCAAAGGCAATCGGTTTAATCATAACAGTTTAATAGTAACGGCCATAACATCCGCTCGTAGTAACAGCCTATAGAGGAATGGGGGTTAGGTACATAACTCGATATAGATCTATATATATGAGAACCGCGGACATAAGCTTAACGAGTGTATTAGAGGGGAGCCACCATGGCTTAAAGACACGTAATCTAAGGCAGACCAAATTCACTGGGTAAAGAAGATAATTAATAACATTTCCGCATACATGCAGACATTTTTAAAGTACGCTTTCCAGCCCTAAAAATATTTAAGACAAGGGCTACGAATAACTCACTGTACAACTTCAGCAAATCTCGGGTAATTAATCATGGAGTTACAACCCCACCGTCTAAACGCCCTAAAACAGCAAATAACATAGTCTCAGTATCTCTATAAGTCTAGTCCGGTTTTGTGACAACCGTCCAATTTCAGGTGCATTTTATACTCTATGTCTCTCTTATTGTCTGTCGTTGTCTTTAACTGTTCAATAACCGGAAACGCGACAGTGTCGGAATCACACCCGGAATCAAATTATATAAGTCCTAATACCAAGAAAACACCTAATGAACTTTCCTAAGTTCATAACGTATCATAATTAAGAACTTTTAGTTAACAAAAAGGTCCAACGAGACAATAACGCAAAAACAGCAAAAACTCAAATTTTATTACAAAAATGGTCCAGGACGACGCACACAGGCCTTGTGCGCCGTCCTGGCAGGACTACGCACACAGGCCTTGTGCGCCGTCCTGGCAGGACTGAATCCGCAAAATATTTGAATTTTTCCATGTATCGTTTTTACCACACCAACCACCAATCAATCTCGTTTTTAGGCACTCAATTACTGCCATGTCTCTGTCCCAATACACCCTCTTTACCATTTCTTTACTTTTCTTTTCATTTGAACATTTTACAAATCAAAAACCAAAACACACACTAACTTTCTCTCAAAACTCTCTCAAGAGAACTTCAAAAACAGTAAATCACAGCCATAAAAACTCACTTTTTAACCATCAAAATCGTTTGAAACACCAAGGGAAGCAAGGGGAAGCAAACTATTTTCGTTTTCAAGCACCTTCACCGATTTTGGAGCTCTAAATCCGGCCAAATCATCATCCAAGCTATTTCCTCCGGTATATTTCTGTCATTTTACTATTTTTACATAAACAAACACTTGCATGTAAGATCTAAAGCATAAAACTAAGTTTTTACAAAGATTTATGACTTTTTATGGTCAAAAATGATTTTTAACCAAAATAACCTTTAGATCTCTAAATTTATGGCTAAAAACACTCTAGAAACTGTTAAAATGATGTTTTATTAAGTTTAGACCCATTGCATGTCGAAATTCGTGGCTAAAATAAACGTTTCGCTCGAAAAACCCGAAAAACACACACATGTGCGCCGTCCAAGGGCACCAGGACGACGCAGCGGGCACTCTTGCCTTTTGTGCGTCGTTCCTAAGGCCCAGAACGACGCACATAGCTGCAACTTTTCCCGAAAGTTCGTTATTTGGATGTTTTTGTCTTGTTTGACCCGCTGACTTTTTGATATATGATATTTGTTACTGAGTTTGGTAAAAGTAATAACATTTGTAACTTGTATGGACTAATTGGACTTAAAATGGACTAGATTAATATGATATCGTGTTATAGGTGATTTTGTGAGCGGAAATGGTATTGCATTTTTTGTTATGAAATTTGGGCGCGGAAACGCTGCCCAAATTTCCTTAGAAAAATATAAACCACTTCAGCGAGCAAAAACACTTGTAACGCGACAATAATAAACGTTAAATCGGACTTTTGGACAAAAACGTAACAATTACCGTTCAGGACTATTTTGGACAATATTTAACCTTGACACTTAAGGTTTAATTAAATTTTATCTATTATATTACATAAAAATAACTGTTAGAGCAAGGAATGACAGGCTCAGTAACTTGGGTGTTTGGGATTCAACCCCTTGACCTCCTACTTAGCAGTGCGAACCTATCAAGCTCTTGGCGAGCCTAAGGTGGTCAAGTGGCTGGTTGGAGAAAGATGATCGGAATATGTTTACTGCGGGAAGCGTATAGGTATTCTGGTCAAGAGATACTGTGTGCAAGTATGAGAGTGGAGAAGATGTGTCCAAAACTTGAAGTGTTGAGTATTTATACCCAACACTACCAGGCATCAACAACGTATGGCAATGATGACCATTTATGGCTCATCAATAGGATTCCAACGGGTATTAACGTCTATATCATTATATAACTTTATTAATGCTCTGACGGTTACACTCAAGGATTAGGCTTGAGTGTCTGACCGGTAGGATGTCAGGAGCATTATACTACGAGAGGCATCCCAAGGCATTAGTGTTGGTTTAGAGGAATAATATACTTACTAGCGTTGGTTCCGGAGTGTCGGACCGAGAGTGTGAGTGTCGGACACCAAACGTCTCGGCACATAACTGACAGCCCGGTGTCGGATGACGGGTCCTGGTGTACGAGTGCCGAACGCCGGGACACGAGTGCCGGATACCGGGTCACGAGCTCCGGACGCCGGGTCACGAGTGTCGGGCGCTGAGGCAAGCCTCCCGGATACGGGGCTGGAGCCCGGGTGCCAGGGCCAAATCTCCGGACACGGGGCCTTTCTCCCAGACATGGGGCCGAAGCCCGGGTGCCGGGGCCAAATCTCTCGGACACGGGGCCTAGCTCCCGGGCGCCGGGGCCAAACTCCGGACACGGGGCCTGACTCCCGGGTGTCGGGGCCTGACTCCCGGGTGTCGGGGCCAAAGCCTTGGTGTCGGGGCCAGGTTTCCGGACACGGGGCCTAATTCCCGGGCGTCGGGGCCAAACTCCCGGACACGGGGCCTAACTCCCGGGTGCCGGGGCCAAAGCCTTGGTGCCGGGGCCAGGTTTCCGAACACGGGGCCTATCTCCCGGACACGGTGCCGAAGCCCGGGTGCCGGGGCCAAATCTCCCGGACACGGGGCCTGATTCTCGGTGTCGGGGCCAAATTCCCGGACACGGGGCCTAACTCCCGGGTGCCGGGGCCAAAGCCTTGGTGTCGGGGCCAGGTTTCCGGACACGGGGCCTATCTCCCGGACACGGGGCCTAAGCCCGGGTACCGGTGCCAAATCTCCCGGACACGGGGCCTGATTCTCGGTCTCGGGGCCAAATCTCCCGGACACGGGGCCAAGGGCCAAGTGTCCGGACGCCGGAGCCTTGTGTCCGGACGCCGGGACGAAATGTCCGGATGCTGGGGCCAAGTGTCCGGACGCCGGAGCCTAAGGTCCGGAGCTAGGAGATAGCAGGCAAGCTTTTGTAAGTCAGGTTATGTGTTTAGGGGGTTAATGGGCTATGTGTATGAGCCATTCCCTACTAACACTATCATGCCCCCAGTTAGGTTTTAAAATGGTTTTTTGAAGCCTAACTTTTTTTGTTCTTATTGTCTCTTCCGGCGATTCTTTGGCCATGCCTTTCTTGGCCGCTTGAGGTTGCCTTGAGTAGTTGTGACCGAGGCCATGTCCAATGTGTCTTTGAAAAATAATGTTTTATTGGGTGATCAAGCCAATAACACATTTTTAACCTGTTATCTTGGATGTTGTGTCACACCATCTTACGACACTCATTTGAGTACCTATGGTTCTTTTGTATGCCGATGACATAGCTAGATGTTGGCATATCATGTATATTTCATATCGTCCCGATGGCACTTTTGTTGGTTAACCTTCAATTTGTTTTACTCGCGAGTGATGTCGCTTCCCAATGAGAAGTGCTTGCCATTTCCCGGTAGGTAAAAAGACGAATATGTGAATGCATGTTTGGCGTAGACTGAAGATGTCTATATGTGCCTTTTGCTAAATTTCCCTCCAAACGTAGTTTGGGGTGGTGCATCAGGTTTGTTGCCTTATGGGATACATAGATCAGACCACTTTGTATTTTGAGGTGCATTTCTGTGAATGACTCTTTGAAGAGTGTTTTCTTATGGTGTAGCCAAGTCCCTGATGAGTGAGATGGCCAAATACCAAAGTTTGCCAGATTTCCCAGATATCCAAACTTGGCTAGTTGTTTATTGTCAAGGTGTACCATGTTGTAAAGACATCCGGACTGGCCGGCTGTTCAGGTTTTTTTTTTTTTTTTTTTTTTTAACTTTCGGCATTGAAACAACTGTTGGCTAGGCACATTCTGACGGGTGTTGTGGTTGTAAGTGCTTACAATCAGCAATAGTATGTAAATATTAAACGTAGCACCTTTTTAGATTCATTGCATTCCATGTTCTGGGTAATGGTTGTCCATCTAAGTCAGACAGGGTGTAGGAGACAGTTCCATGTGCTTCAAGGACACTATATGGGCCTTCCCATGTGGGACCCAACTTGCCCAAGTTTTCGGTACTGCTAGCTTCATTCTTCCGCCATACGAGATCTCCCACTTTGAAAGATGTGTGTCGGACTCTTTGGTTATAATACTTAGCCATCTGTCTATGGCTTTCAGCTTGTCGGATGAGAGATATTTATCTTCGCTCCTCGATGATATTCAAGTTCTCCCTTAGGGCTTCTTCGTTTAGCTCCGGATTGAAATGAAGGGTCCGGTGAGTAGGGATTGTAAGTTCTGGTGGGATAACTGCCTCAGTGCCATAGACTAGGTTGAAAGGGGTTTCAGATGTAGTTCTGCCGGGGGAAGTTCTATGTGCCCAAAGGATGCCTGGGATTTCGTCTACCCATGCCTTTGCATATTTTCCCAATCTGGCCTTAATTCCCTTGACGATTGCTTTGTTCATGACTTCCACCTGACCATTAGCTTGTGGGTGTGCCACAGAGGTAAATCGTTGTTGGATATCCATATCCTGACATCAAGTCTTAAATGGATTATCTGCAAATTGTTTTCCATTATCACTTACTAGGACGTGTGGAACTCCAAAGCGACATACTAAATGTTCCCAAACGAAGCTTATCATTCGAGGCCCGGTGATAGTTGCCAAGGGCTTAGCTTCAATCCATTTTGTGAAATAATACACAGCCACTAAAAGGTTTTTAACATTTCCTACTCCAGGGGGGAATGGTCCGACAATGTCGATTCCCCATTTGTAAAATGGCCATGCACTAGTCACTGGAATGAGGTCCTGCTTTGGTATTTTTGAGACTGACGCATGTTTTTGGCATGATTCACATTTTTCAATTTCTTCCTTTGCATCTCTGTGCATGGATGGCCAGAAGTATCCAAGTCTCATGACCTTAGTGGTTACCGAACGAGGGCGTGCATGCATGCCACAACTTCCACCATGTACATCCTGAATTAGATCCTTTGCTTGTGTTGGGCCGACACATCTTAGATGTGGACCCAAAAAAGACTTCCTAAACAGGTAGTTGTCTATGAGGAGATACATTGGTGCCTTCATTCTGATTTTCCTTGCTAGTTGTTTGTATCTGGGAGTTGTCCATTCTGAAGGAAGTTTTTTTATTGGAGTCATCCAACAGTCTTCCTCCGTTATTGCGGCCACTTCCTTGTTGGCACTATGGATTTCTCAGTTAGGACTTCCACCAACAATTCTTTCTTGAGGTGGGCAAAGGAGGATGCTGCAAGTTTGCTCAATGCATCTGCTATTTTGTTACGGTTTCTTGGCACTTGCTCTATGGTAAATTTTGAGAAGTCCGAAATGATTTTTCTGGTTTCTTCCAAGTATTGTTGCATGGAAGTTTGATTTGCTTCATAGCTACCTTTGATATGATTAGCTACCAGCTGGGAGTCCACAAAAGCTTCTATATTTTGAACTCCCATCTTTCTAGCTATTCGTAGCCCTGATAAGAGAGCTTCATATTCGGCTTCATTGTTGGTTGTCGGGAAGTCAAACTTAAGGGCGTAGGTATACTCGTTTTTGTCTGGATCTGTGAGTATGAGGCCAGCTCCTGACCCTTCTAGGCTGGATGCGCCATCTGTGAAGAGGGTCCAAGGAGGGCTGTCTGTCACTAATGGATCCTTTGGTTCTTCCATTCCTTCGATTTCAGCCAGGAAATCTGCCAAGATTTGTCCTTTCATCGAGTTTCGAGGTTGGAAAGAAATTTCATGTTCTACCAGTTCAATTGCCCATTTTTCTAATCGTCCCGACACTTCTGGTTTTCCCAATATTTGTTTGATTGGTTTGTCTGTTATCACTTGGATGGGATGTCCTTGAAAATATCTCCTCAAACGTCTAGACGCATGAACCAAAGAGAGTGCCAAATTTTCCAAACATGGATAAATAACCTCTGGGCCTTTCAGTGCCCTACTGATGAAATAGATCGGCATTTGTGAGTCGCCCCTTTGGGCTACTAAAATTGCGCTTACACATTCCTTGGAAGCAGCCAAGTGTATAGTTAGTGTCTCCCCGGCTATTGGAGCCGTGAGTGTTGGGAGATTGGCCATGAATTTCTTCATTTCTTGAAATGCTACTTCTGCTTCTTCAGACCATGAGAAGTATTTTTTTTTCCGAATGCATCCCTTTAAGGTATTAAAGAAAGGGAGGGATCGATCTGCGGCTTTGGACAAGAAACGGCTAAGTGCTGCTAGCTTGCCATTTAGGCTTTTGACTTGCTTTTTGGTGGAAGGAGATGGCATGTCAATGACTGCCTGAACCTTCTTAGGATTGACTTTGATGCCATTAGGTGTAACAATATGTCCCAAGAATTTTCCTTCCTCCATGCCAAAACTACACTTAGATGGATTAAGCTTCATGTTAATATTACGTAATGTGTGGAAAGTTTCCAGGATATCAGCCAACATGATGTCTTCCGTATTGATTTTGATAACTATGTCATCTACATAGGCTTCTATGTTCCTTCCCACTTGATTTTTGAAAGTTTCATCTATTAGACGTTGATAGGTTGCTCCAACGTTTTTCAAGCCAAATGGCTTTTTTTGGAAACAAAATATTCCTTGGTCTGTGTGAAAAGTTGTTTTTTCTTCATCACCTTTTTTCATACAAATTTTGTGATAACCTTTATATGCATCTAAAAATCATTTGAGTCTAAATCTATCTAAGGATTCCACTTTCCAATCGATTTCTGGTAAAGGATAGTTGTCCTTTGGACAAGCTTTGTTGATGTCTTTGAAATTAACGCATAACCTCCAAGAACCATCTCCCTTCTTTACCATAACTGGATTAGCAATCCAAGTTTGGTATTTTACCTCTCTGACAATCCCTGCTTCGACCATTTTGTTTACTTGGTCACATGCAGATTTACTACGATCCGGGGCCATGCCTCGTTTTTTCTGTCGGATAGGCACAATATTGGGATTCGCGTTTAGGTAATGCTCTGCTAGTTCCCTTGGGACACCAGTCATGTCTGATGTCTGCCATGCAAAGACATCAAGGTTTGATTCTAGTAACGCTATGAGTTTAGTCTTTGTCTGTGCTGGGAGTTGTGAACCAATGGTCACTGGTTGTTCAGGGAAATTTTTATTAATAATAACTTTTTTTTTCCGGACCATCAATGATTTCCATTTCCGGATCACTTTTGGGACCCTCTACCAATTTTGGTTTCTCTACCCTTTTGCACTCTTTAGGCCATGACGTTCTAGCCCTAACTGTGGCTATGCCAGCTGGGGTAGGGAACTTTATCATGCCATGAATGGTTGATGGAATTGCTCCTAATTTTTGTAATGCAGGCCTGCCCAGTAGGACATTGTAGGCCGATGGTGCATCAATGATTGCAAAATTAATCATTTCTAACCTATAGTGTGGATATTCTCCTAACATCATGTTTATTGCTACCTCTCCGATTGGCCAATGCGTCTCACCTGAAAACCCCACTAGATGGAATTGTGTTGGACGCTTTGAATGTTGTACTTTTTCAAGGAGCTTCCTAAAACAGTGGGCATAAATAATGTCCACTGAGCTCCATGTATCAACATATGTCTTATTCACTTCATAGTTGGCTAACCGGATTTGTATTACTACAGGGTTGATGGAAGGAGTTTCAATTGGTGGAAAGCAAATAGGCTCCATCACCCAATCCTGAAGGACTGATGCCTTCCTTTTGCGAGATGTAGTTTCTTCCTGCGCCATGTATATGTAATTAGGTGGGGTGGTGGATGGGGTATTGGTGGTTTTCTTTGGCTTAAGTGAACCGATTTGTGATGAGGAATTTCCTTCCATGGAGAAGAAAAAATGGTGGTGAAACTAAGAAATGAAATGAAAAAAGATAGAAATGAAATGAGACACCGTTGCTAAAACGTGTCCCACGGATGGCGCCAATGTTAGAGCAAGGATTGACAGGCTCAGTAACTTGGGTGTTTGGGATTCAACCCCTTGACCTCCTGCTTAGCAGTGCGAACCTATCAAGCTCTTGGCGAGCCTAAGGTGGTCAAGTGGCTGGTTGGAGAAAGATGATCGGAATATGTTTACTGCGGGAAGCGTATAGGTATTCCGGTCAAGAGATACTGTGTGCAAGTATGAGAGTGGAGAAGATGTGTCCAAAACTTGAAGTGTTCAGTATTTATACCCAACACTACCAGGCATTAACAACGTATGGCAATGATGACCATTTATGGCTCATCAATAAGATTCCAACGGGTATTAACGTCTATATCATTATATAACTTTATTAATGCTCTGACGGTTACACTCAAGGATTAGGCTTGAGTGTCTGACCGGTAGGATGTCAGGAGCATTATACTACGAGAGGCATCCCAAGGCATTAGTGTTGGTTTAGAGGAATACTATACTTACTAGATGTAAAGTATAAGTATAGGTTCCGGAGTGTCGGACCGAGAGTGTGAGTGTCCGACACCAAACGTCTCGGGACATAACTGACAGCCTGGTGTCGGATGACGGGTCCTGGTGTACGAGTGCCAAACGCCGGGACACGAGTGCCGGATGCCGGGTCACGAGCTCCGGACGCCGGGTCACGAGTGTCGGGCGCTGAGGCAAGCCTCCCGGATACGGGGCCGGAGCCCGGGTGCCGGGGCCAAATCTCTGGACACGGGGCCTTTCTCCCAGACACGGGGCTGAAGCCCGGGTGCCGGGGCCAAATCTCTCGGACACGGGGCCTAATTCTCGGGCGCCGGGGCCAAACTCCGGACACGGGGCCTAACTCCCGGGTGTCGGGGCCAAAGCCTTGGTGCCGGGGCCAGGTTTCCAGACAATGGGCCTAATTCTCGGGCGTCGGGGCCAAACTCCCGGACACGGGGCCTAACTCCCGGATGTCGGGGCCAAAGCCTTGGTGTCGGGGCCAGGTTTCCGGACACGGGGCCTATCTCCCGGACACGGGGCCGAAGCCCGGGTGCCGGGGCCAAATCTCCCGGACACGGGGCCTGATTCTCGGTGCCGGGGCCAAATCTCCCGGACACGGGGCCAAGGGCCAAGTGTCCGGACGCCAGAGCCTTGTGTCCGGACGCCGGGACGAAATGTCTGGATGCTGGGGCCAAGTGTCCGGACGCCGGAGCCTAAGGGCCGGAGCTAGGAGATAGCAGGCAAGCTTTTGTAAGTCAGGTTATGTGTTTAGGGGGTTAATGGGCTATGTGTATGAGCCATTCCCTACTAACACTATCAATAACATAATAAGATAATAACCAATTGAACTATTTTGGTATTAATAGGCGATCCGTGATTCCCGGCTTCCGTTCCTACCGATTTTCCGTATTCGTGCTCTTCGCAATCCGTGAGTTACAACCCCTTTACTTAATGTATTTTTGCATAACTTTTTGGGGGGAACATAAGATTACTCGTATTTTGGAAACTTTACGAACATTTGCAACTTTTGTGAACTTTTGGAAACTATTACGAACTTATGCAACTATTGTGACCTTTTGAAACTATTATGGAACTATTGATCTATTTTGGAAACTTTGTGAAACTTTTATGCGTAAACACTTTATTGCCCTACTGGCTTACTTTAAACTTACTGGCTTGCCCCCTATTCGGCTAAACTAGTTATTGATTACTTGTATGCGAGACCAACTCTTGATGAGATTATAACGCGATTCTTAAGTGCCTACTATCTTTTTGAAACAAAACTACTTTAGTGCCCACCTTTTTAAAACCCTACACACTATTAACTTCTGAGTCGTTTAGTAATAATGGGTATCAATACTTAGGAAAGAACCGTTCCTTGCTTAGATGGCAGTCTAAGTACATGTTACTATGATCTTTGATACTCCCCGTAGGATAGGCGGGGTAAGGGACCTCACGGTTGGATAATCGGTTTAGTGTGAACACTTAAGTTATAGAATGCCAAGAGGTTGATACAAGAATCTAATTAGTTACTTATACGCATAAATATACTCTTTTAGCGATTGATTCCGCAACTATGATTTTACTAAATATTGTTCTACTTGGTCTGTAAAAACTTTAGGGTATTGATACGCCCGTTACTTCGAAACTTTAAAAGTATATAAACTATAAGCGACTTTCTCCGCTAACCTCCTTTTGGGAAACTTTTTACTTTTATATACTTAATCGAAACTTTTTCCGAGCAACTTAAATTGTAACTCACTCACTACTTTTTGTAGTTGACACTTTATCTTATGTTTCAGGAAATTTAGTGTAAGGATGAAGTGCATAGCATGGACGGGTCAAGGCGGTTGCGTGAGATCACTATTGGGAAAAGACTTGTCCATTTCTTTTGGGAATTTTAAATTGAAACTTTAAATTATGTATTCGTGTACTGAATGACTTGTTTGTTTGAATTTGTAAAAACTTTTATTTTTAATCAATGAAATGAAACCGTTATGTTTGTTATGACCCGTGTAATGATGTTCCAGCTCTTCATACTTCGTGTTTCCGCTTTAGCGGGGTGTGACAGGTTTAGCCTTGTCGGTTAAGATTAAGTTTAATAAAATATTCCAATGATCAACCAGTTTAATCAAGATGACGTATTTAGGATGACGATGTTCCGTGCCAAAAAGGGCCGACCGGAAAGATATCGACATTTCACGTCATAACGACAATCCGAGAAGAATAATATTCCGAGTCGAAAGGAATATTGATACCAAGGTTTTATTATATCGACCAAGGTCAACGTCGAAGAGGTTGACTTGGTCAAAGTCAAAGATGTTAACTTTATAAAAGTCAAATGTCAAGAATGTTGACTTTATAAAAATAAAAGTCAACAATTTGAAGTAAAATCAAAGTCAATTTGAAAGAAAGTCAAAGTCAACGTAAAAGTCCAACTTTGACATTTTGGAAAAATTAAGGTCTTTTCCTTTCAAACTACTAGAGTAAAATGTTCTTCAAAACCATTTAATAAAGTTTGTCGTAAAAACATATTTTGATGAATTAAAACGATGATCAAAATTTGTGACGAAGTTTTATTTATCGCGAAGAGGTTAAAAAACGTCCGTTTTAAGTAATATTATGACAACTTCATATGATATTGACGTCTTTGGTTCGTGTATAATATGTTACTTTTATGTATTTTACTTATACATGTTTTTAATGACGTAAAAAGTCGTGAGATGAAATTTCGGCAGCGCTTCCGCGTCATAAAATATTTGTCCAAAATCTGTACACTTTCCCGCTTGATAACAAATTGTATTTTAAACCTTTCTCATAATACATAATACGATAATAAGTTAAATACGATACTTTTGGTTAGATTACACTTTAACAGATTTCGTCCAATCTCAGTCCAAAACCGACAATATATTAAGTGTTGGTCTAATATTTACTCCTAACTGTTTTCAAGGCTAAAACCGAATAACGAAGATAATGAAATCGAAAGATTCACAAGGATAACAATTTATACCGTTAACACTCGCAAGGATTTGATAAGAATCTGGAACAAACAACTTCAGTGGTGTGGTGATGAGAATATCCGCCTCCAAAACACAAGACAACCATCGATAATTAGCAAAAACACAAAATCCGAGTTAACAGAAGGATCCAGCCGCCGGCTGGGAGTCCATAGTCAGCTCCGGATTTTCGTTATTTTAGAAATTTTAAGCGTTTTCAAGTGTATTTTCTGTAGATCTCGACATGCAACTTATAAATCTTTAATAATGTTCATAGATTTCTTCAAATAACCACTTTATATAACAAGATCTATGTAAAAGTTTATAAATCTTTATGTTTATAGTTAAACCACCATTAAACTTTTATAAAAACCTTTATTAGATGTTAGATTAAACATGCAAATGAGAAATGTAGATTAAATCAGTGGGGAAAAGTTATTATTCCTCAAGAAATATGAAAGTATATGATCTAGCTTGATTTTGATGAAGATTTGACCCCAAAATGATGAAAACCAAAGTAACCAACCGGAAGAATCACCTCCTCTTTCTCCCTTTGATGAGTATAACCGATTATTGGGATGATTATGGTGACTAATTGATGATTGTTGGCTGGAATTTACAGCCACAATGAAGAGAGTAGAGAGAGTTTTCAAAGGAAACCCAATGTGTGTGTGTTTTTTGTTATTACAAAATGAAAGAAATGAAAAGGAAAAGAAGTATTATCACTTTGGGGACTGGATTTCTGGTAGAAAGGGGGTCAAATTGAGTATAAACAAGTGGCACCACTCAACTTTCATGCAAAAATGAGTCACCAAAAATGCTGACCAGAGCCTTTCAGCCGCTGGCTGGAGCCCAGCCGTTGGCTGAATGGCCGGTTCAGCAAAATTTTCGATTTTCGTTCTCGTTAGGCATTTTCGTTCGTTAAGGTTCCCGATTGATTTCAAATGAACTTAGGCAAGTTCATTGTATGTATTCTTGGTATTAGATTTCATTAAATGATTAACTTTCAATTTAGATTCCGAGATACGCATAATTTCGGTAAATGATTGATAAGAGCAAAAGCACGATATCTCGAAGATAAAGAATACGTTAACCGGCAAATTTGGCATAAACCTCCTAACTTATTACCATGAGCATACTAACTATTTAGCACTTAGACAAACATAATCTTACGTCTCAAGGGACGAATCAAAGCAAACATTTAAAACCCGAATCTCAGTAAATAAACCATGAGTAAAAACAAAGCGAAATGCAAGGGTCAAAACAATTGCGAATAACTTTAAAATAATAATGGTAACATAAGTACTTCATATTGATGGGACGTCACATTATTGAACACTGGCACTCTAATTAAGTTTAATAAAGTTTATATAATAACGATAAACGATATCATAAAACACGAGATTAATCATTAAGTCGCTTAGAAGCTCATCTATCGGTGAACTATCTACTTGTGCACCTAACGTATAACACAACATCACACACATAACACATATTTAATCACACAACAACAATAATAAGCAAGTTTAAAATTCTTCAGTAAATTACGGTAATGAACTACATGCATACTAGACTAAAATGAGACGGATAAGTGACGGTTGTCACACGTTATGAAGGAAGTCTGGAGTTATAGGAAATCAAAAAGAATATGCTTAAGAAGATCTATGAGTCGTTTGGATATGTGAGAAATAAGAGTTTGTCTGAACAAGTAAGTAGGTACATTGTTAATTAGTGATTTGAAGAGTGCATGAGTGGTGTTGAAAGTGTCAAAAGTTAACGTTATTATTATTGTGATAAATATATTTTAGTCGTTGAAGTGTTTTATAATTCCAACAAAATTTGGGCAGCGCTTCCACGCCAAATTTTTTATGTCCAAAATAAACAACACTTTCCCGCTTACAAAACATATATATTTACATAACATTATTAAACGAGTTCATTTAGGTAATTTAAGTCCAATAAAATGCCACCAATATAAGTATTTTACTAAACTCAGTCCCAAAAAGTTAGTCTCGAAAAATCAGATTGTACATATGAGCTTTTAAAGCCACACGACGATTTTCGGGAAAAACCAGCGGCTCACCGTTCTGGGCCACTAGGACGACGCCCTGAACACTTTTGTGTCCCGCTGCGTCGTCCTGGGTCAAAAGGGACGGTGCCCTGGCTGCTGTTTTTCTCCGACTTTTGTTTTTCTTGCAAAAATGGTCATTTGGGTCATGGATCTCGACATGCAATTGATAAAAACCTCATTATATAACATTTTCACAGTTTGTAAATAACTTTTATCCATAAAAACATAGATCTAAGTAATATTCGGTAAAAATCCGTTTTTGTTTAAAAAGTGGTACAAAACTTTATAAAAACCCATTTTTAAGCCTTAGATCATCCATGCAAATGTATAAAACAGTAAATATAGTAAAAAAAAAAGGTTTCTACCGGATGAAAAGCTTGGATGACGATTTGGTAGAGATTTGAGCTTCAAAATTGATAGAAATGCTTTTTAACCGAAATGACTTGATTCTCCTTGCTTCCTTTGATGTTTGAACGTTTTTTATGTAGGTTTTAGTGGATTTTTGTGGCTGTTTTGTTACTGGATTTGTGGTGTTCTTGGAGGAAAGTTAGAGAGAGAATGGAGAGAAATAAGTTTGTAGGTGTTTTTAGTTTTGTAAAATGAAAATGAAAAGAAAGCTAAAAGAGGGGTAATAATTAGTCTTGGGACAGTGGAAAAAGACTATAATGCAAGTCAAATCCCGAGTTTAGGATGGTTGGGTTTGTGTAAAACGAGAATAAGCTTTAAAATCTTCTTTTTTTTTTTGAATCTGCGATGCTAGGACGTCACCCTGGCTTGACCTGTGCGGCGTCCTAGCTTGTTTTTCAGTATTTTACTGATTTTTCGTTTTTTTACGTTTTTGTTCCGTTAGACCTTTTCGTTAAATGAAAGTTTTTTATTTTTGTATGATATGAACTTAGGAAAGTTCCTTAGGTGTTTTCTTGGTATTAGGACTTATATAAATTGATTCCGAATTTTATTCCGACACTGACGCGTTTCCGATAAAAGTATGGTTAAAGACAACGATAGACATTTTAAAAGATATAGAGTATGAATTTCACCTGAAATTTTGACGGTTGTCACATCTTTATTGATTAATGTTTTGTGATATATATGTAAAACCAATTCTTTATTTATTTAATCTATTCAATTCATTCGGTATTTGATTCTTCATTGGTAGATTTGTTTGAATAAGCATTTGAATTAGTTTTATTGATTTATTCAATAACTTATAATATTAAAATTATTTAATTAATATTTAGATGATTAATTTAAATATTAAAATTAGTTAAATATTATTAATTTATAATTTTAGATATATATATATATATATATATATATATATATATATATATATATATATATATATATATATATATATATATATATATAGAGTTGGTTTCATTTAAGAACCATGTAATTATTTAGGAACCATTAGGAACCATTTTTAGGCAAGGTGGCAATTTTGTAATTAAACTCAAGGTGGCAATTTTGTAATTAAGTCAAAATTGAGAGTCAAATTGGAAATCAATTAAAACCACTTTAAAATCCTAATTAACTTTAAATTAACATATCTAGAGTATAACTAGGTTTTAGGAAAAACTAAATACACCATTAGAACAAGCATTTAATTATCTTTCCAACGAGCACCCACTTGATATACTTTTGACGACTTTTTTTTTTTTTTTTTTTACAGTGAGTTTCGGTATATACACTAGTGTATATACTAAATATTCACCAGTGTATATACTAATTCACAAAAAACACATTTGAACCATATATACTATACACTAGTGTATACACTATATTCACTAATGTATAGTTATACACTAGTGTATTTATACACTACAGTAGTGTATTTATACACTAGTGTATACACTATATTCACTAATGTATAGTTATACACTAGTGTATTTATACAATATACACTAGTGTATACACTATATTCACTAATGTATAAGATGTATTCTCTATTGAATACATGGTATTCACTGGTGTATATTGTATATTCACTTGTGTATATTGCGTATTCACTGGTGTATATTGTATATTCACTTGTGTATATATATATATATTGTATATTCACTTTTGTATATTGCGTATTCACAATTAAAAGGAAATTAATATAAAGATTCGTATACATTAGTGAATATAGTGTATACACTAGTGTATAGTGTATATGGTTTAGATGTGTTTTTGGTGAATTAGTATATACACTGGTGAATATTTAGTATATACACTAGTGTATATACCGAAACTCACTAAAAAAAAAAAAAAAAAAAAAGTGGTCAAAAGTATATCAAGTGGGTGCTCGTTGGAAAGATAATTAAATGCTTGTTTTAATGGTGTATTTAGTTTTTCCTAAAACCTAGTTATACTCTAGATATGTTAATTTAAAGTTAATTAGTATTTTAAAGTGGGTTTTAATTGATTTCCAATTTGGGTATTTGACTTAATTACAAAATTGCCACCTTGCCTAAAAATGGTTCCTAATGGTTCCTAAATAATTGATGGTTCCTAAATGAACCCACCTCTATATATGTATATATATATAGAGATATATAATATATATATATATATATATATATATATATATATATATATATAATATATATATATATATATATATATATATATAATATATAGGGGAGGGTTCAATTGAGATCCTTTTTTTGCTAGAGATCCAGGGATCACATTTATAGCCACACAAATTCATTAATACATCAAACACACGGAGGGACATTTTAGTCTTTTTACCTTTTTATTTCTTTTAACTCCACGCGCCCCTAAAAGACTCACACACACACACACACACACACACACACACACACACACACATACATACATCCAATCCATCCAAACACTCACACACACACACACATAAACACACACTAATCTTCTTTCTCAATTTCTCAATCACTCAATCACTTTCTTATACAATCTCAATTTTCTAGATATTTATTTTCCCCAATTTAATTTCCCTAGGGTTTCAGTTTTCAGTTTCCATTCAACAATTGTACTAACGTCATCGCCACGTGTGCTTTCCATGTTTCTCCGACAACACCGTCGTTTAATGGCATCGTTACAAAATCCGTCTACTGGTGTTTGGTGTAGTAAGCTGAGATCTGGTTTGTTTCTATATCTATATATGTTCATCTCTATCTTTATTATTATTATTATTATTATTATTATTATTATTATTATTATTATTATTATTATTAAATACCCACTTGATAATCAAAGAGATCACCATGATTCATTTCAACTAAAACACGGTGGTGATGAGGCTATTTTTGTCTTTATTCAAAATAACTGGAATCTGTAAAAAAGATGAAATATTTATCCTTTGTTGTTGTCTAAAAAAAGAGAGATTAAAAGGCAAGAAGAAATACATATCGGACCGGTGACGGAAACTGCTGCTGCCAAGAAAAGAGCACCAAGAGGCTTCTCTAAACCAAGACCAGTTTCTCAAGAAATGAAAGATTTCTTAGGAGGTAGAACTGAAATTCCTAGAACTGAAGTACTTAAGGTTATTTGGGTTCATATCAAGGAAAAAGACTTGCAGGTAACCCTATTTATTTTAGGGGTTTGATATTTGGGGGATGGGTTTGGTTAGATCTAAAGTTAGAGAAAAGATGTATTTTTCAACTGTAGCAACCATTACGTTGGTATTTGAGATTACTTTTTGTCCTCTTTCTTTTCCTTATTATTCAAACTTAAAACACTTCAACTGTTCAAACTTATAAATAACGTTACCTTCATTTTAATACTAAATTAATAAACAAGACCTTTGCTAATTATGTCCTAAACAGATTTTCATTCTTAAAAATATACATAGCTTTAAGCAAGGGCTCACGATTGACAAAAAATCTATAATAATCACCTGTGATTGTATTAATTTAGAGCCTTAAATGTCATAAAAAATATTTAGTAATCACTTGTGATTCTAAAGTTTTTATATTAAGAAGTATTTATAATTTAGTGGCTTAGTACCTTGATATAAAATGTCACCAAAATGTTTAGTAATCACCTAGTAATCACCTGTGATTTTATTAATAATGTGCCTTAGTATGTTGATGTAAAATGTCACAAAAATGTTTAGTAATCACCTGTGATTTTATTAATAATGTGCCTTAGTATGTTGATGTAAAATGTCACAAAAATGTTTAGTAATCACCTGTGATTTTATTAATAATGTGCCTTAGTATGTTGATGTAAAATGTCACAAAAATGTTTAGTAATCACTTGTGATTTTATTAATAATGTGCCTTAGATTGTAATATTAACAATCAATTGAAGTAAAAACTATGGAATCACAGGTGATTACTAAATATTTGATGTAAAATGTCACAAAATGTTTAGTAATCACCTGTGATTCTATAGTTTTTACATTAAGAACTGTTTATAATTTAGTGGCTTAGTACCTTGATGTAAAATGTCACCAAAATGTTTAGTTATCACCTAGTAATCACCTGTGATTTTATTAATAATGTGCCTTAGTATGTTGATGTAAAATGTCACAAAAAATGTTTAGTAATCACCTGTGATTTTGTTAATAATGTGCATTAGTATGTTGATGTAAAATGTCACAAAAATGTTTAGTAATCACCTGTGATTTTATTAATAATGTGCCTTAGTATGTTGATGTAAAATGTCACAAAAATGTTTAGTAATCACCTGTGATTTTATTAATAATGTGCCTTAGATTGTAATATTAACAATCAATTGAAGGTTTGACACAAATATTTTGAATTTAATATGTTACTTTACTAGTTGAATTTTATTTGAAATGAGTAGACAAATATTTTGTTTGAGAATACTTTCGGTTTGGTGTATTTTCTTTGAACAATAACTATGTCACATGTGATTTTATTAAATTAAGTCACTAAATATCTTAAATGTAATTTTGTAGTCAACAAATTGTAAAGAAAATCACCTGTGATTTAGTGCCTTAATACCTTAATACATTTAAGGTTCTTAATTTAGTGCCTTAATACCTTGATGTAGAATTTCATCAAATGTCTAGTAATCACCTGTGATTGTATTAATTTAGTGCCTTATATGTTGATGTAAAATGTCATCAAAATGTTTAGTAATCACCTGTGATTTTATTAATAATTTTCTTTAGTATGTTGATGTAAAATGTCACCAAATGCTTATTTAATCACCTGTGATTATGTAGTTTTCTTTAGTATCTTAAATGTAATTTTGTAGTCAACAAATTGTAAAGGAAAATCACCTGTGATTTATTGCCTTAATACCTTAATACATTTAAGGTTCTTAATTTAGTGCCTTAGTACCTTGATGTAGAATTTCATCAAATGTCTAGTAATCACCTGTGATTGTATTAATTTAGTGCCTTATATGTTGATGTAAAATGTCATCAAAATGTTTAGTAATCACCTGTGATTTTATTAATAATTTTCTTTAGTATGTTGATGTAAAATGTCACCAAATGCTTATTTAATCACCTGTGATTATGTAGTTATATACCACAACGTTATTCTCAAACATTACTATCTCCGCTGCATAATATTATATTCGTTTCATATACTTCAACAAACATTCTAGCAAGAACAGTGATAGATAAAAGATAAAAAAAAATAAATGATTTGCTTTTTAAAATGATTTAATGATATTTCAACTTTTAAAGAGAGAGAAAGTATGAAAAGGTGACATTTCAACTTTTACAGAGAGAGAAATGTCACTTTTTCATACTTTTACAGAGAGAGAAACTTGGTAAATGTGACACAAAAGCAAAAGACAAAAAGACAAAAAGTGAAAGGAAAAGCGCGTGGACTGAAAAAGAGAGAAAAAGGTAAAAAGACTTATGTGCCCCTCCGTGCTTTTTCCCTTACAAATCATTTAAACCCAACTTTTAATCTCAGCCACAAATTTTATATAATCTTGTGGCTGGGAGGGTGATCCCTGGATCTCTAGCAAAATAGAGATCTCTATTGAACCCCAATCTATATATATATATATATATATATATATATATATATATATATATATATATATATATATATATGAGAATTCTTCATGTTTTGAAAGGATATTAACGTAATTATGATATTTATAAAGATATTGACGTAATATTAAAGTTTTATAAGGAATTGGTAGCAAATTTCCATTAAAGTTATTATAAACATATCAGTAGAATCTTCTGATCACGATTTGATTTTGCAATTCCCATCTTGTCGAGACAAAAACGAACATAAGATATTGGCCTTAATATATGTTGTTTTTATTAACAAGTTGCAGAGACCTAAGTAAAAGAAAAGTGAATCTTTTATGAGCTATAAACACCGAGTTTGAGATTGTTGTCTATCGTTTGTCTGGGTTTTCATCTCGGTCAACACAAAACACAGACCGCGAACAGCCGAACAATAATAAAAGGTGGCAGAAGAGGAGCAAAATCAGACGACCGCTTTAACGCATTCACTTGTTATTTACACCAGAAACTTGGTCATACTTATTTGAGTAATTGTTGTTGATCATATCTCAGCGCATGGATAAACATTAACATATTTAAAATTCCATCTATGATAGTCAGACACTATTGGTGTTCATGAGATTTTCTGATCTTAAAAGTGGATGATGCGTATCTGAATAAACTTTTTGTGGCATTTTTTTCTTTTCTTTTCGGTTTGACATGTTGCGTTAACATTATCGAAGTTTAGCATTTTTTACCATGAAACAGAAAATGGTTTGCATTTAAATGTAACTAAGTCAACTTGCGGCATTGAAAGTTTTATAGTTGAAATCGAAAACTTGTTTTATGTAAAATGTTAAATGTACGTTGCCTTGTATGAATATCAAAAAGAATATGTTACATCAATCTTACTCTAATTCATCTAAGAAACTATGAATAGGCCTAATTCATATGCCTAAAATCATTGTCATTAAGACATACTCGTTCTATAATCTACATCTAAACTGCACCTATAGATCCAAATATGTACACATTGCCACAATTTATATGATGTGAAAGTAGATTTTCTTTTCTTTTTTGAGCGAGTTATCTTGTTTCTCCGATCTCAGTACCTCATGTTTCCATTTTCCAAATGAGTAAACTTTGATATGTAACCTGGAAGGCGGCATTTAAGCAATACAGTTTGCTAGGCACTAAATATGTAACTATCTAGTTCGGAAAAAGCCTCTTATGTCACATAATCGAATGATAAAATATGATAGAAATGAGAGTTGGAAAATCGTATGAAAATAGATCTTCTTTTGACAAGAACAAAACCATTTGTCTAAATCTATAATATCCTCTAGAAAACATCCACTCAACCAAAACAAACAAGATAATGACAAATATTCCAACAAGAAAGAATATACACAATGAAGGTGTATAACTTCTATGAGACCATAAACTCCAAACAAACATACGTTTCGTTGCTATAGGGCTGTATGCTGTCTGCACCCCTTCGGACCATAGTGTTGAGACCCGCGTCTAACTATCTTTTTACACAAATAACAGTAGCCGGTTTTACATGCCCAGCAACTCAAGTGATTGTTATTATCACGCTGTCACACCAAACCAAGTACACCAACATCATTAGTTTTTCTAAATTATAGGGATGAGCCTATCAGAGATTGGTTGAGTTCGGTTTTCTAGTTTTGTGGCCGGTTTTGGTTTGGTTCAGTTTGAAACCGTTCTTTTTTGAATTAAAACATTTCACGTGCAATACACAGGTTAATAATCTTGTAATTAATATATAAATGACAAACCGAATATTTCAATATTCAGAAAACCAGAAACCAAGGAGTTTCTTATTGCCTTAAGTAGTTTAATATGATTCGTTTTTGTTAATTCAGTTATGGTATGGTTTTTCTGCTTACCCCTACTAAGTTATAATCACTAAAACGTATAACAGTAGTCTCGTGAGACGTGACTCACCTTCTCATTCATTTGACCACATTGAGGGCACAAATGACCACCATTAGCCAAGAATTGCTGCCTTTGTAATTGTCGTAATTGCCTCTCGACCATTTGTATCTGGTTCATTTGTCCCTCCCAGATAATAATTTCTTCTCGTGGGAAAAGTTCACAAGCTCCGTCCCTTCAACAAGTAATTACTAAGCTGATTAGTATATGGGATCCACGCACAAAAGTGTAATAATGAAGCAAATAAGAAATAAAACAAAAGATGACCTGAAATGTTCATAAGCGCTAATGGCCTTGTTACATCGATAACAAAAATATGAGCCACAGTTTGTACACACCATTTTATTACAACCTCCGTCTTTTGAAATTGCTGTTTTACAAGATGGACATTGCTTTGAATCACGAAGTATCGCTCTTACACTAAGAAGCTCCTCGATCATTGCTTTTTCACGCTGCCTTTGTTCATCTTTTATTTGAGTTGAACCTTGTCTCTCCTGCACCAAAACAATATCATATTGTTTCTATGGGTTTTGCTAATGAGAGCCTTACGCCGTTGTCACTAAGAAATACATATACATATATACTATGGTTGTAGTTTCGCTAATGTACAAGTGATATTGATTTCTTAAATAAAGGAGAGGTCATTTTTATTAACGCATAATTATCTAAACACAACTCATAAGGCTGTCATTAACATTTCCCCTTTACTATTTGAAACACGCCATTATGTATTACGGAGTATTACGTTATTGTTCTACTAATATCACTCAAACAGTAACCTAAATAGCGCAGTTACGACTCTTTGTTACTATGTTGTAACTACTACCCCTCCCCGCAGAATGACCTATTAAACTGAAACAAAGTTTCACAACATTGGAGCACTACTGAAACAAAAGTTGTTTTTACATACCTGCAAGATTTGTAGCTGATCATTTCTGGTGTCATACACATGATTCCAACATGGCGTTTATCCATACAAAGTGTGCAGAAACTAAAGAAGCATTTAGAACATTGAGCATGTTGATCTGCATCTTCAATGCACGGTGTTTCACATCTTGGACAATAAACCACATCGGACATTGAATCAAGTGACTTTTGTAACGTAAGTCTTTCCCATTTTTCAAATTCTTCATCACCAAGTAATTGATTTAAAAGACCTGGCGGAATCATCCTCCCACATTTTGACGTAGGACACAAAAGCTTATTCACAGTGCCATCTTGTATAAGCACATTTGCATAAGTTTTCATGCATTTTTCACAATAAAAATGCTGGCATGGCAATCGTAAAAACTCACTACCAGGATATTCACCTAAACAGATGCAACATTCTTGCAAGTTTTTAAGAAATTCTTCATGCCGTTGTTCATCATTGTAACGTCTCAATGAAGGAACATCAACATCTGGTGAGACACATCCTGAAATCGCATGTGGGTCCCCGTGGTGTTTTACACCATATGGGCCAAGAACGGAAAGTCTTATTTTCTCCCGTGATATTCTCTCAATCATATATTCACTTCCATGCTTAGGGTGCTCATTTACAGCTCATTACAACTACTTTCTTTTTGTATCATTCAAGCTCTGTATAAATCTATTCCCCATGTCATAATAAAAGATATAACATTTTCTGGTGTCAATTTCTTTATGGTATCAGAGCCATATTGATCCTAAAAAAAAAAAAAAAAAAAAAAAAGGGGAAAAAACCCGAATTGTTCTTCATGTCAGGAGACAATGGAAAGAAAACCCAGAATGAAGGAGAGACAATCGACCACAACTCTCCTTTTTACCTACACGCTTCCGACTATCCAAAACAAATGCACGTGAATGATGTGCTTACCGACAAGAACTATGGCGATTGGGAACAAGAAATGTTGAACTTTATGTTCGCGAAAAACAAACCGGTTTTATTGATGCTCCATCAAGAAGCCCGAGACAAAATCGGACAAATACCTACATTGGATGCGTTGCGATGATTAAAGGCTGGTTAACGACGGCCATGGAAAAGGAGATCCGAAATAGTGTGAAATACGCCAAAACGGCGGCTGAAATCTGGAAAGATTTGAAGGAAAGGTTTGGGAAAGAGAGCGCCCCCAAGGCGTATGAACTAAAACAATCATTGGCTGCAACTCGACAAGATGGTACGACCGTTTCTGCTTATTACACGAGACTACGTGTCTTGTGGGATGAGATGGAATCGATTCTACCTACTCCTCGATGTACATGTGATGGATGTGAGTGCGGGCTCGGAAAGAAACTAACTGAGCTAAAAGGGAAAGAAAGAACATACGAGTTCTTAATGGGTCTTGATGATCAATTTAGTGTTATTAAGACCCAAATATTAGCAATGAAGCCAACGCCAGATCTAAGTGCAGTCTATCACCTAGTGGCGGAAGATGAACAACAACGTACCATTGCCTCATCAAAGGGACCGATTCGCGAAGTTGCTGCTTTCCAAGCAAAGTTTCAAGAGAACAAACTCGGAATCAACAAGAAAAAGATTGGAAACATAATAAAAAGGGTGTTCAAGTCGACAAAACCGAACAATGCAGTGAATGTGGAAGAGATGGGCATGATAGAAGTGGATGTTTTAAAATAATTGGGTACCCAGAGTGGTGGCCAGGAAAAGGAAAAGGTGACAAGGCGAAGCCAAGGGCAGCAATGGTTGAGACGAAACCGTGTCCTATACCGGGCATGACAGAGGAGCAATATGCAATGTTTCTGAAGTTGTTTAGTGAGAATCGAGAAGGGCCAGTGATAGCTAACATGGCAGGTAACATAAGTGTTAACGACAATTGGGTTGTGGACTCGGGTGCCACCGAACACATAACCCACCAAGAACACCTCCTTAAAAATTTATTCATGAACACCATTGAAAGGCCAGTCACCATCCCCGAATGGGGAATCCATTCCCGTAAAAGGGAAAGGTGAAGTCGTTTTTAAGGGTGGATTGAACATCAAAGGAGTTCTTGTACCAAATTTTACATGCAACCTTTTGTCGGTTAGGAGACTCACCAAGGATCTTCATTGTGCCGTAACATTTTTTCCTGATTTTTTTGTTTTACAGGATCTCAAAGCGGGAACTTGATTGGAGCGGGTGATTGTCGTGATGGTCTATATTGGATGGGGGGAATAAAAGAAGAGAGGCAAGCAATGATGGTGACACTTGATTCATGGCATAAACGACTTGGGCATGCCTCCAATGTGAAGTTATCTAGCGTTAGTTTCCTTAAAGATGTTTCTTTAAAATTCAAAGACAGAGTTTGTGACTCATGTAACAAGGCCAAACTCACTCGGTTACCTTTTCCTATTAGTTGCATTAAAACCGGTGAATGTTTTGATTTAATTCATTGTGATGTTTGGGGAAAATATAGGAGACCGTCACTTACGGGGGCAAATTATTTCCTAACGATAGTCGATGACTACAGTAGAATGGTATGGGTTTATTTGCTTAAACATAAATACGAAGCAAGCAACTGTTTAATTGACTTTTATAATATGGTCAAAACACAATTTGGAAAAGATATTAAGAAAATTAGGTGTGACAATGGTGGAGAATTAGTGTCAAACAATATGAACCAGTTTTATAGGGAACATGGAGTTATCCTTGAAACCACTTGCCCACATACCCCGCAACAAAATGGGGTGGTTGAGCGAAAGCACAGGCACCTTTTAGAAATTGCACGAGCCTTGCGGTTTGAAGCAAGCCTCCCTACAACATTTTGGGGGGAGTGTGTTCTAACGGCAACATACATAATGAACCGGTTACCATCCAAGGTCATAAACAACAAGACTCCATATGAAATTCTATTTGGAAGTCAACCCGAATATGATCATATGCGAGTTTTTGGTTGTTTGGCCTACTACAAAAGCACCGAAACAAACGGGGACAAGTTCGAACCGAGAGGAAAGTCGGGTATCCTTTTGGGCTATCCACCTGGCAAAAAGGGATATAAGATATATGATCTTGAACAAAGAAAGATGGTGATGACAAGAGACGTCAGATTCTTCGAAGACATTTTTCCTTTTTCAAAAATAGAGCCAAAGAACCTTGAACAAGAGATATTTGAACACTTGAACCCAATCTCCCTATGTCGTGAATTGCATGAAGAACCACTAAAAAATATGGAGACTGGGGGAGTTTCCATGCAAACCAATGAGGATGAGCCAATCATGCAAGATTCCAATAATGAAAATAATATTCATGCTGAAGATATCCTCATGGAAACACACGTTGAAACACCTATTGCTCAACAGGAAGTTGAAGAAGGGAGACAAAAAAGGCAAAGAATGCAACCAAAATATTTAAGTGATTATCAAGTAGAGATCCCCCCATCGATCGATCACACGCAACCCGCATCCAATCAAGATTCTTCGACGGTACATCCATTATCTCATTATGTTTCTTATAAACATTTTTCTAACACTCACAAAGCTTTCTTATCTGCCATCAATAATCATGATGAGCCAAAATCCTTTTCGCAAGCAGCTCAAAACAAGAATTGGACAAAAGCTATGATAAAGGAGATCCGTGCTCTCGAACAAAGGACGTGGACTCTTGAGAGCTTACCTAAGGGAAAGAAGGCCATCGATTCGAAATGGGTTTACAAGATTAAGTTTAAACCTAGTGGCGAGGTTGAAAGATACAAGGCAAGACTCGTGGCTAAAGGCTTTACGCAAAGGGAGGGGGTAGATTATCATGACACGTTTGCTCCTGTTGCCAAATTTGTAACGGTAAGGACCCTCCTTACTATCGCTGTGAAACGAGGATGGGAGATTCAACAACTCGACGTGAATAACGCATTTTTGCATGGAGACTTAGAGGAGGAGGTCTATATGAAGATTCCACAAGGATTCTCCAACAAGAATGAGACAAGGGTCTGCAAACTCAAGAAATCAATCTATGGGTTGAAACAAGCGTCTCGAAATTGGTATCACAAATTCACAAAGTCGCTCACTAATCTTGGTTATAAACAGTCAAGAGCCGATCATTCGCTATTCATTTACAAAGATAGAGATGTGTATGTGGTAGCCCTCATATATGTGGATGATGTGATCCTTGCTGGAAACAACATGAAGCATATTGAAAAAACAAAAACCCATCTTGACAACATGTTTAGCATAAAGGACCTTCGTCCTTTGAAATACTTCTTAGGAATAGAAGTTGCAAGAACATCTGATGGCTTGGTCCTTAGCCAACGAAAGTACACCTTGGACATTCTTGAGGATAGCGGATTGAAAGGATGTCGACCCAGTTCATTCCCCATGGAACCAAATTTAAAACTTGACAAAGGAGAAGGAAAACAAAAAGTCGACGCAAGTCGATACCGAAGGCTTGTCGGTCGTTTGCTTTATCTACAAGTTACTCGTCCCGATATCGCCTACTCCGTGAATGTTCTCAGCCAATTTGTTGGAGACCCAAGAAATAACCACATGGAGGCTGCAAATAGAGTGTTACGGTATCTTAAGACCACAACTGGACAAGGCATCCTTCTGCCTAAAACAGGTGACATCAACCTCGTTGCCTATAGCGATTCTGATTGGCTCGGATGCCCTTTTAGTAGACGATCCAGGACAGGTTACGTGCTTCAGTTGGGCGGAGCACCAATCTCTTGGAAATCGAAGAAACAGTCAGTGGTATCACGTTCTTCAGCTGAGGCAGAATATCGGGCCATGGCCGCGTCAGTAAGCGAAATTATATGGGTTCGTTGGTTACTGGAAGAATTAGATGCCGCCGTAGTTGGTCCTACGCCATTGTTATGTGATAATCAAGCCGCTAAGCACATAGCTAACAATCCCGTTTTTCATGAGCGGACGAAACATGTTGAAATGGACTGCTATTTTGTTCGCGAACGTGTTGAACGAAAGGAGATCGAACCCGTACACATTAACTCTAAAGATCAGGTCGCTGACTTACTCACCAAACCACTTGGCTCTCATTCGTTACAGAATTTACTTGTCAAGTTGGGCATTCGAAACTTACATGCGCCAACTTGAGCGGGAGTATTGGAAAGTCTTATTTTCTCCCGTGATATTCTCTCAATCATATATTCACTTCCATGCTTAGGGTGCTCATTTACAGCTCATTACAACTACTTTCTTTTTGTATCATTCAAGCTCTGTATAAATCTATTCCCCATGTCATAATAAAAGATATAACATTTTCTGGTGTCAATTTCTTTATATTTCTTTGTTAAATCCGAGATAACAAAGACAAGAACTCTGTAGCCATTCAGCCCACGAGAAAATAAGTTCTTGCCCGTGTTGGTCTTTCCAAATCGAATCCAACATGGAACACAGACTTGAAATTTTCAAGGAATCCAACCATTGTGCAGAGATTGTAAAATAAGGAGGAAGATGTGTAGGGTATGATTTCGGTAATAAACAAGTCAATACAATTGGTGGAATATATTGTACTTGGAAAGAATAAGAAAAATCTTCCGAGTTTTTATCTGAATTTAGTATTGTTGAAATGGTTAGTTTTTCAGGAGCTTCGATGTAGATATGAATCTGAAACAGAACATATGATAAAATTGTTAGTATCACATATTTCTTGGTTAATAAAATAAAAATCACCTAAAAACAAATACATAACCTGAAACGATTGCAGTCCATTTTGCTTGTCGAGAATGAAAATGTTGTCTCCATAAATGGATTCCATTGCCAGTACCTGCAACGAAATTTTGACCCGGAGATGTGACGAAACGACTTTAAAATATTATCAGGTAAGTATAAACATGGTATCGAAACACTGTGAGATCAGAAAATAGTCTTTAAAGTTAATTCGTTCATAAGGTTCGTTTACTTTTCATGATTAAGAGACGGTCTTATACTTGAGAGAGGTGGTTGTTTTTATTGTACAATCTTCATAAACATATCAGATTATGTGATTATACATTTCAATAATATATTTAAAACTAGTTTATAATCAAGAGAAACACAACACAGGTTGCACAAAAGTTATTTAAACAAAAATTAATGAATAAAATTTACCTCATCTTCCTGTAATTGATCATTATCTTTAATCAATTCGTCGGACAAATCGACTTCTTCTTCTTCTTCACTAAATATTCTCAATTTTTCTAACCTTGAGACGATATCATCGTCATGTTCTTCAACATATTCGTCGAATTGATCGTTGTTTTCGTCAATTGGTAGATTAAAATCCTTAGTGCGTTGTTGTTCCATATTCGAGACGGCCCACATAGTAGTTGTCATCGTTGACAAGAAACAATCTTTGTATTCTGTTATGTGGGCCCCAAGATCTATAGGGATATGCAACTTGGCGTTCACGTATACGTGATAACCAAACCAAAATTAATTTCCTTAGTCCTAAAGTCACGTGCCACCTCGGCACACTTTTTTTCTTTTCTTTAATTGCACCATGGTTTGAAGTATTTTGCAACTTGGGGTTCACGTATACGATTTCAACCTCGGCACACTTTTTTTCTTTTCTTTGCACCATGGTTCTTTAGTACCTACCTAATGCTCAAACAATTTTTTATTTTTAACTTTTCTTTTTTTAATAACTTTTTCTTTTGTATTTTTTTTAATCAATTTTTTATAACAGTGTGTCACCTCTTATTTTAATGATCACTAACAGGGTCGGTCCTTAACAAATTTTGTAAACAAATACCGTAATATTTCGTAGGGGTTTAAAACCGAATCTAACTAAACAAGTTATAATTACTCCCATTTTCTTAAATAAATAAAAAATGTTACAACTTCTAGACATAAAGTCGAAATTACAATAACATACTTAAAATTAATATCTTACGTCGAAATTACAATTAACATACTTTAAAATTATATCTCATTGTGTCTCTTAATAAAAAAAAGTACATAAACAAAATAAATATTATAATCAACATTATGTCCAAGTGGCAATTTAAAATTAGATAAAACTCACACCAAAGGTGGAAGGTACAAAGTTCGTATCCTGTTTGGGACATTTACCGGCTTAAAGAGTTATTAGCGAAAAAAATAAAAACAAATTATCGCTTTGACTTTATTTATTTATTTGATGGGCATACACAATGGAAAAATACCTTCTTTTTTGTATATTGACATATATATGATAAGATGACAAATATTACAAAAAAGTTACAAAGATGAATCCAATTTTTAAGTGTGAAAAAAGTAATACATAAGATAACTATCATTTGATTTTTATTTGTTATTATAGTTGATACGTTAGAACTTTAGTGCATAAATCTTTTTTATATGGATAAAGAATAACACATTTAGATTTTTCTTTTGTTTAATCAGTTAGTAATTAAAGAAAACAAACTATAAGTATTTAATACATTAAATTTATGTTGCTTTTTTTTATAAACTTAAACATTAAAATAGGATAAAATTGTAAATATTAGAAACTATAAGGTGCAAATAAAAAATTAACATTAAAAGTCATCTTCTTCCTCTTAAAACTTGCGTGTAAAATTCGCTCTAATACTTTTAGAAATAAACAAATTCCAGCTTTATCTTATTTTGCTTCTTAATCAAAGTATATGACATTTAAAACATATTCTCAACTATTTTATTCAAGAAATCGAAGATTAGTACAAAATATCATGATACCGAATTGATGTCCCCTATTTCGATGATGCCCTGTGCGGTCGCCCGGTTCGCCCATGCACAGGGCCGGTCCTGATCACTAATTTTTAAGCGCTTCTTTTGTTATAATTTTAAATATTTAGGTGTTTTAGATTATTTAATAAAGTAGTTACGTATTTATTTCGCTTATTTGTTAGTTTTGAGTTTTTTAGCTTATTGTTTTAAGGTTACATAATTTTTTTTAATTAATCTATTTAATAAAGTAGTTATATATTGATTTCGATTGATTGTTAATTTTTTGTTTAATTTTTCTTTTTTGGGTTATGTTTTTGTAATTTTTATAATTTTAGGTTGTTGCTTTTGTTTTTAGATTATCGATTAAAATATGACTTTTTAAACTCGCTTCAACGCACGAGCATTCAAAACTCGTTTTGAACAAAATATTAAGACTAAAACGGTAATTTGGTTAAACCACCAAACCGGTTTATACAACAAACTTTATATTTTTTTATTATAAAAATGTACAACATAAAATATCTCTTAGAACATAAACTCTTAGTAGAATATCGATCTTGATTATAGAATTGCAAAATCTATATCCGATCCGTTCATACTTTGTTTCAGTTCAAGAACAAAAAATAACATACATTAATTAACTTTGTTAATATAAACTAAAACCCAATCCATCTAACCAACTAAAGGCACTTAAATACTTATTTACTTATATATTTTACTTCCATAAACAAATAGATATAAAAACTAAAACTAAAATTCTATATGAATTATATTTCACTGGTGTTCGAGCAAGAATCGACAGGCTCAGTAACTTGGGTTAGATTGATCACTCTCTTGGCCTCCTGCTCAAGCAGTGCAAACCTAACAGACTCTTGGCGAGTCTAAGGTGGACAAGAGATTGATCGGAAAGGCTAGACGGAATATGGTTAAGTATTCCGGTCAGTGAGTATGTGAGGAAGATGATGAAGCTGCCTCTAAAACCTGACGTGTTGGGTATTTATACCCAACATTGCCAGGTACCAACAACAGTCATGATAATCATTTATTGTTCATCAATAGGATTCCAACGGGTATAAGTGAAAAGGTAACGCTCCTGCAATGATATAATCTCATCAATGCCTTTGACGGTTACATCCAAGCATTAGGCTTGGATGTCCGACTCGCAGAATGTCAGGAGCATGATACCTTGAGATGAACTCCAAAGCATCAGTGTTGGTCTAGAGTAATGCAGACATATGTACACAAGTCCTTAGACATGTCAGAGCATGAGTGTCGGACTGACCACGAGCGTCGGATGTCGGGGCAGATCTCTGGGGACGGGGCCAGCTAGGTGCCGGGCACAACTCCCGGACACGGACACGGGGTGGAGCTAGGTGTCGGGGCACAACTCCCGGACACGGGGCGGCTAGGTGTCGGGGTCACGACTCCCGGACACGGGGCGCCTAGGTGTCGGGGCCAAGACTCCCGGACACGGGGCGGAGCTAGGTGCCGGGGCACAACTCCCGGACACGGGGCGCCTAGGTGCCGGGGTCACGAATCCCGGACACGGGGCGCCTAGGTGCCGAGGCCAACACTCCCGGACACGGGGGCGGCTAGGTGTCGGGGTCACGACTCCCGGAGACGGGGCGCCTAGGTGTCGGGGCCAAGACTCCCGGACACGGGGAGAGCTAGGTGTCGGGGCCACGACTCCCGGATACGGGGCCGGAGCCCAGGTGCCGGGGCCACGACTCCCGGACACGGGGCGCCTAGGTGCCGGGGCCACAATTCCCGGACACGGGGCCGGAGCCCAGGTGTCGGGGCCACGACTCCCGGCACGGGGCCTTACTCCCGGTGTCGGGGCTTCTGGGTGTCGGGGCTCACGTTCCGGGTTCTGGTCCTTTTATCAGATTGAGATTCAGTGGGCCGAACCCAAGTGTTAGGTTTGATAGGCTATAAGTATAAGCCATCACCTACTAACACTATCATGCCCCCCAGTTAGGTTTTAAAAATTAGGTTTTGAAGCCTAACTCTTCTGCTTTAGGCGATCGGTAAGTTTTTTTTTTTTTTTTTTTTTTTTTTTTTTTTTGACGTCCGGTTCCTGTCCGGTGGCTAGGAAAGTAGCCGGCATACAGCCGGCCTTTTTTGCCGGCGACGTGGTGTCGTTAGCCGGCATATAGCCGGCCTTTTGTGCCGGCGACTTAGATTTCACAGCCGACCTTTTGTGCCGGCGAAATATATATATATATATATATATATATATATATATATATATATATATATATATATATATATATATATATATATATATATATAATATATATATATATATATATATATATATATATATATATATATATATATATATATATATATATATATATATATATATATATATATATATATATATATATATATATATATATATATATATTGTAACTGAGGCCCTCTATTCTTTTTGTTTTTGGGAACATGTGAGTTTACTCGTTCCAATCAGAAGCTTCGTCTTTTGCGGGTAAGTTATTGTTGTTTTCTCCATCCTTGCAGCTTGAGTATTATATTTATCTTATCAGTATTCTTGAATTGTAGCAGTTTGTTATAATAGTTTTAAAAGCTGAAATAGTTTCCCGAAAAGAGAAAGAGAATGATAAACCCCTTTTAGAGAAAAAGGTTAGGAGATGCAGTAGTGGCATCAATGATGTTAAGCTAGCGAATTTAATAACTAGGTTTCCATGCCTTAGTTCCTTCAATCATGTAGCACCTACCATAGACCAACGTGCCACTGAGCCTCCTTCAGAAAAAATTACTTTATACACCAGCCTTCTTACCCATTCAAACCTTAGACTTCCATGTAGCTCCTTTTATATAAAAGTGCTAACTCATTACAAAATTGGATTTGCCCAAATGCATCCTGTAGGTGCTGCTAAGGTTATAATGATTGAGATGTTGTTGGTTGGGATGAAAATTGCTTGTTCTGTAGATTTGTTTAGGCATTTTTATAAACTGTGTAAATCTAGAGACTGGTTTAGCCTAGAACAGAGAGAGAGAAGCAAAGAATGGAAGCTAGTTGAGGATCCTCCTGATAGCCTTAAGAATTGGCGGTTTGACTTTATTTTTGTGGATAGATCGTTTATTAAGCATTGGAAAGTGCCCTTTTTAGCTGGCCATCTAAGATACCCAACGGAGTAAATGAACTCCCCGAGCTTTCCGTTCCTAAGGCAGAGACATACGCACGCCTCCGCCGTATGTCTGTGAGGTATAGGATATGCCCCGAAGGGGTGTTGGCGATGGCTGGAATTATTAAGGATGTTGAAGAGGAGACGGTTCCCGTCATTGTGTCGAAGACATCAAAGAAACGTGGGTCTCTTTAAAATCCTTTTTTGACTTTATTATTTCGTGAAGTTGATTGTCATTTATATCTTTTCTTTGTTGCAGTTATGGGGTTGCTAGATTTCTTAGTGGGGGATGAAGCATGTGAAGTAGAGGATCATCCGCCTGCCGTAGCTTGCCAGATGTACAAAGCAGCTGGTGTTGATTTCCCTGGTGGTTCTCCTACAGGAAGAGAGGGGCAGGGCCTGGAGGTTAGGCTTCCGCTTCCAGAGAATACTGAGGATGAAGATCTCGTAGGATCCTCTGCTGGTATTATTTCAAACCTTTTGGTCTATTCATTTAAATAATAGCTATATGTAACTGATGTTTTTCGTTTATGTAGGTGATGATCTTGATCCAAATGGTTACATGCTTGAAGAGCAAGATTCTTCTCGTCAGAGACAAGGTATCTATGAGTTATGATTATTTTTCTTTGTTTGTAGTAACTAACTTGTCTTTCTTTTATGCAGTTGAGTTGGAGGATACTGGATCTGACGATGGTCATGAGCCATGCTTTGATGGTGCATCTGTGTTAGGAAAGAGGACATCAATATATGTTGAGGATTATGACCTTCCTACACCCAAATCTCAAAAAGTGTTGTTCCCTGCTTCTCCACTTCTTGGAACAACTCTTGTAAGGCGTTATGGGGGCCTTCAGATGGCGCCCCATGGATCTACTAGTATGGGTTCGCCTCATAGTTTCAACCAAAGCCCTGTCATTGCTCTTCCTGCTTGTGGCATTACTTCTCAACCTTCTGCATTTGTTGGCACGCCATCTGGTCAACGTTTTGTGCCTGCCTGGTCATTTTGTGTGGGTGACAATGGGCAAACTGTTGGATCTGTTAGGGATTTCATGGACAATGTTGTCCCACCTCAACTTTTTATGCAGTCAAAGTTGCAAGGAACTTCTGAATTGTTGGATGATGCTGAAATGAGCCTTTTTCATGGCTTTATGGGACATATACTTGCTAGGCAGCGTACATGTGAAGATCATGAAAAATTGAAAGTTGATTACTCGGATCTGAAGAAAGAGGTGGAAAGTTTGGCTGTGGTTAGGAAAGATCTTGAGGCCGAACGCGAGATTGTTTCCGGCCGGGACAAGGAGATTAGTGATCTTTCTGCCAAGATTCCAACTTAGAGGAAGAGAGGGATGGATTGGTAGGGAGGGCGCAGGAGTATGAAAACATCCTGGCTGCAAAGGATAAGGAGTTGGCGACAGTGACCAAGTCTTTAGAAGTTGAGAGACAGGTAGTTGAGTCTCAGCGCCAGCAACTTGATGCTGCCTTTTAGGGTAGAAAAGACCTTCTTGCTGCTTTTCCTGAGTTGTTCAAGCTATTACTTGATCATCCTGATGTGATGAATTTGATGTTGGAAGTTAATCGGGCTACTCATGCATTTGGTAAACACATTGTAGGGACCAAGTTGCGATCCGTTGCCGGTGATGCAGTGCTACCCTTTCTTGATCCTTTGGCGCAAAGTCAGATGCGAGCTGCTAATGCTTTGTTTGGAAAGAAAAATTTTCTTATCCTGGAGCGCATTGTCCAAGACTTGGACATTTCTATTGATGATCTTCTTGCTATTGTTACACCACCAGTGTCCATGCCACCAGTGTAGTTTTTGCTCTTTTTTTTTATATGTTTGAACATTTTCCCTTTCTGTTATTAATATCAGCTTTATAAGCTTTATGGTTTGGATATTTTGCTTGGCTCTATGAGTGGTTACTTTTTAATAATAAATGTTTATCCGTTGGATATTTATCTTATGATTTGTTTGCTATTTAAGCATATTACATCAGTGATGCATTATTTGGTTAACCGTTTATTTGTATTACTCGCGAGGTATGTCGCTTCCCTATGAGAAGTGCTTATCTTTTCTCAAGTAGATGAAAAGACGTGTTCGCATGTTTTGGCTTAGACATGAGTGTCTTATTTGGCCTTATGCTTGTGATGTTGAACAATGTTCATAAAATAAAAAGATAATGCAGTGCATAATTGGGATAATATCAGACCAAACATTTTATTATAAGGCATGGTATCCATGTCCTTGATAGAAAACAAGATTAAACTTTGACAAAACATGAAAACATAGAATAAAAATTTATCAGACCTTGATCTAGGTTTAGTCTATGTATGTCTGATCTTCAATCATAAGGATGTGACCTTCTGGCGGTCCCGGTCGTTCAGTATTCTCCCCCCTCTTTTGCCAGGCATACGTTTTCTGGGTTGGGGTCCTGTTGAATTGTTGTCTTGCAGCTGGCACTAGGTGTTCTAACTTCCCTTCGTCCAACGCCATTCTTATCTCTCCTTTCAATTCCCGACAGGCATTGGTGTCATGTCCATGGTCCTCGTGAAATTCACAGTACTTGTTCATGTTTTTCTTACCAGACCTGTGTGCCATTTGTGGTGGAGGTTTAAAAGTAGAGCCTACACGCTCTGTCTGCAGGATCTCTTTCGGGGTCTTGTTGAGAAATGGCTCGGATGCAGTCTTGTCATAAGGGCTAAACCTTCTGTTGCCTCTGTCATCCCGTCTGTCATTTCTCCTATCTTCCCGCTGTTGGTCCTGTCTACCTGACGCTGACCCACCTTCCAAAGCTTGTCCTTCTTTCCAGCCACTCCTCTTGCCAAAGAGACAGTTTCCCTTGATCTTAAGAAGTCATAGGCTCTATCTGTGGCTTCCTTGAAGGTGGCAGGAGTCCTTTTTGCAAGTTTTTCCTGCAACTGACCAGGCAAGAGGGAAAAGGTGAAACCTGAAATTTGTTGGCTTTCTGGCAAACCTGGGATCTTTTGGCATTCCTGCGTGTACCGCAGGATGAAGTCTCGCAAAGCTTCCTCTTCCTTCTGCCGGATTAGGTGGGCCTCCAGATGTGTCCTGCGTTGTTTCTTTTGCTGAAAGAATTGATACACAAACTTTTCCTTTAGATCAGCAAAGTCCCTAATGCTCCTTTCTGGAAGGCCAGCAAACCAATCTCTTGCAAACCCTTGCAATGTTCCTGGAAACAATTTACAGGCTACCGGGTCTACCCATTTTTCTGTCATGATGGCCTGCTCAAACAAGGCCATATGGTCGTCTGGGTCTCTTGTGCCGTCATAAGTGCCTACAATGGAGGGGACCTTTTCCTTATCTGGCATCGGATATCTTGACACCCAGTCACAAAATTTCGAACTTACTATTGATACAGGCATAATAGGTTCTCTTGGCATTTCTCCTTCTCCTAGTTGCTACAACAGTCGTAATAACTCTTGATTGGGATTTTGAGGTGGCGCCGGTGTCGGCGCGTTCTGCCTCAGGCGATCTGCCAACTGTGTTAACATGACATCTGTTTCGGATTGTTGGGGGATTACCTGTGGTGGTGCTGGCTGCAGGGATGCCAATAGTTGAGCCAGGAGGTATTTAGATGAGGTTGGTGTCGGGACTGATGCTGCTCCTTGGCTATTCTGAAATGTCCTTCTCTGCGTTCCCATGCTTGGGTCCTCTCCCGTTCCTTGAGTGCCGGGTTGGGATCCCGCCGAGGCAGGCTGCCTAGGGGCTTCAAAGCCATGAAGTTCTGGGACAGCCTGCCTAGAGGCTTCAGCGGCTTCTTCGTGCAGTGATGAGGTACGGGACATGGGGATCTGAAAACTTGACACGTTTGGCGTTGGTATTGCAGATGCACTAGCTCCGGACATCCTTGTAGAATACAAAGGTCCAGTGGTTGTTGATCGATACAGACGGGAAGGACCTGAATCCCCTAGTGTCCAATCCTCCAAGGCGGAAAATACGTGCCTGCCTGTCCTCCCCATAGGACCTCTCTCAAACACCATGTCTGTCTCCATGTCTGGTATGAATTGACTGGATGGAATATGCAATGAAACAAATGCACGAGGTGACGAAATAGTCGTTGGTATCAGGGTGGTACTCCCTTCAGCTTGGGATGTGGTCACAGCAGTCACTGGGAAAGGGTTACAGTAGTCATTGGGGGTGGGGCTATAGCAGTCAGTAGGGGTGGTGTTGTAGTAGTTACTTCTGGGTCTGAGGAAATTATTGGTGAAGAGTTCATGTCTTCCATGATGAAAAAAGAAACGAATTAAAGAAAAAACTTGTGAAAATCTGGAAATGAAGATGAAACACCGTTGCTAAAAAACGTGTCCCACGGATGGCGCCAATGTTCGAGCAAGAATCGACAGGCTCAGTAACTTGGGTTAGATTGATCACTCTCTTGGCCTCCTGCTCAAGCAGTGCAAACCTAACAGACTCTTGGCGAGTCTAAGGTGGACAAGAGATTGATCGGAAAGGCTTGACGGAATATGGTTAAGTATTCCGGTCAGTGAGTATGTGAGGAAGATGATGAAGCTGCCTCTAAAACCAGACGTGTTGGGTATTTATACCCAACATTGCCAGGTACCAACAACAGTCATGATGATCATTTATTGTTCATCAATAGGATTCCAACGGGTATAAGTGAAAAGGTAACGCTCCTGCAATGATATAATCTCATCAATGCCTTTGACGGTTACATCCAAGCATTAGGCTTGGATGTCTGACTGGCAGAATGTCAGGAGCATGATACCTTGAGATGAACTCCAAAGCATCAGTGTTGGTCTAGAGTAATGTAGACATATGTACACAAGTCCTTAGACATGTCAGAGCATGAGTGTCGGATTGACCACGAGCGTCGGATGCCGGGAAGATCTCCGGGCACGGGGCCAGCTAGGTGCCGGAACACAACTCCCGGACACGGACACGGGGTGGAGCTAGGTGCCGGGGCACAACCCCCGGACACGGGGCGTGATATCGCATATTTATATAGATATTTATATGCGATATTTTGTCACATTTCATAGTAAACATGATGGATAGGATAAGTTCTTTACATTTAATTGTGTGGAAAAGTGTTTTTATCTATTTTACAGGTTTACATAATCGGGAAGTGGAAAAAGATGAAGAAATGAACTTAAAAGACGAAATATAGTGATTTCTGACGAAGAGAACGTCGCAGTAGCACCTCCACCGTTTTGATCATAACTTCTTCATACGATATCCGATTTAGGTGATTCAAATTGGAGAATGAAGAAGAAAGAGAGAGCTACATTTTGCAAAAATTAGAATATGGGAGAAAATGCCCGGTGCTGCGCACCTAGGGATATGGTGCTGCGCACCTATCTGATAAACACGAAGAATTGTAATTCGAGTCGAATACGTTTTCCACTTTGCTTTTGCCTATAAATACAAGACCAAATCCGTCCAGAAATTCATTCCATTATTATTCTAAGTCTCTGGAGCTGGTATTTACGTTTAGAAGCAAGATTCAAAGCTAGGAAGATCTCTTTTCGGCTAACGGCGGTCACGACACGTTTTGTCGAATTCTTCGTTTGTTTCTTTCCTTTTTAGACTTTAATTCCAGTATTATTTCCGTGACTTTATTTGCTTTTTCAGACCTAGTTATGAGGAGCTAAACTTCTTTTATGCTTGTTTGAACCACGGATCCTATTTGAAGTTTAATTAACGTTTTCGATTGTTTATGTTTTTGTGTTTAATCGTTGATCCTTATTTGCTTAAATTTTAGTATATTATCAGAGTTGTTTATATATAATTTGACTAATCAATATTCTAGGTATTCGGGAGGAATCTAGATAGATTTAACAAGTTATATGAAGTAATCGGTCGGTCTATAATCGATTTGAAATTATTAAGATTCGGGAGGACTTAGTAATAACAACTTAGGTAAGTAAATTTAAGTGAGTAGGTCTAAGTATTAAGATTCGGAATGACTTGATAATTAGAGGAGTTATTCGGGAGGAAACTCTATAAGGTTAAATCACTAAAAACGGACTTGTTGCTTATTGCTTGATTATTAATAATTATTACTGTATTCGGGAGGAACGGGGTAATTAGAGATAATTAAAGTTAGGAAAAGATTCGGGAGGACTTTTATTATATCTTAGAAGTTTTGAAAACAATCGATTTCGTAACTTTAAACGGAAAATAGGTGAAGTATATCAAACAAGTATATTTTCTCATTATTTGATTTAATCCATTAATCTTTCGTTCGATTTTAATTAATCATCACTTTTTCTTAATTATTTGCAATCTTTTGTTACGATAAAAAAACCCCAAAAAAATACTCAGTATTATTAATTCGGAATTTAAAACAAATTAGTCCTTGCGAACGAACCTTTACTTGCTTTAAACTATATTATATACGGATAGGTCCACTGCCTAGAAGTGTGTAATTGCGTGAAAGAGTAGGTTTAAAATTAAGACTAGATTTTACACATCAGGGCGGCTAGGTGTCGTGGTCACGACTCCCGGACACGGGGCGCCTAGGTGCCGGGGCCAAGACTCCCGGATACGGGGCGGAGCTAGGTGGCGGGGCACAACTCCCGGACACGGGGCGGCTAGGTGCCGGGGTCACGACTCCCGGACACGGGGCGCCTAGGTGTCGGGGCCAAGACTCACGGACACGGGGCGGCTAGGTGTCGGGGTCACGACTCCCGGACACGGGGCGCCTAGGTGCCGGGGCCAAGACTCCCGGACACGGGGCGACCTAGGTGTCGGGGCCACGACTCCCGGACACGGGGCCGGAACCCAGGTGTCGGGGCCACGACTCCCGGACACGGGGCGCCTAGGTGTCGGGGCCACAATTCCCGGACACGGGGCCGGAGCCCAGGTGCCGGGGCCACGACTCCCGGACACGGGGCCTTACTCCCGGTGTCGGGGCTTCTGGGTGTCGGGGCTCACGTTCCGGGTTCTGGTCCTTTTGTCAGATTGAGACTCAGTGGGCCGAACCTAAGTGTTAGGTTTGATAGGCTATAAATATAAGCCATCACCTACTAACACTATCAACTGGTTTTTTCAAATTCAAGAATTATAAATAATTTTGTTATACTGTTAGTAGTTTTATTAACGTGATTATAACCTATTTGTTGGATCTTTCGATTTTATGATTCCAATTTTGCTAAGGGAAAATAATATTTATTAAGATATCGGTCTTTAGTATAATTCTTGGTTAATAAATTAATAATCTAATAAATAAAGTATGTTTTCTATTTGTTAGAAGGTGAGTAATGATTTAATCTTTAAATTTTTATATATTTATCGCTTTAATTCGTCAAATTTTGGAAGCTTTTGAAAATGCATTTGACTTTTGATTTCAATATTTTATTGTTTTAGTTCATTTAACAATGTTTTTACCTTTAACCGAATCATCATTTTATCTCTCTAAAACTTTATTAAACTGAAGTCTTAATCGCTTATTAATTATTTATTTTTCAACTTACAATAATTATACTTTTAATCCTACTTCAAATGTCGAAAAAATATCAAGGATATTTGATGTTAAAACTATGGAAATTTGATATGCGGCTTAACTTATTCTTTTAGCCATAAGTTAGCTAAACACCCCAAATTTAGAGTTACTTGCATAAATTGTCCTTGATATTTGCTCAGATCGCATGTTTCGTTTCAAGTGTTTTAAATTATATGTATTGTTCTTGTGTGAAACCTTTATGCAGATATTTCTATGACATGGATTGCCTGTGCAATTAATGAAATTAATAAGTCCATTTAGTTTACATAAACCAACCTTGATATGGACGATATCCACCAAAATATTTTCAACAATATGATATACACACTTTCAGAACCCTAAGTATGAAACTTGTAATCTGAGTAAAACTCATAAACAATTTATGCAATCAACTCGTATAATCAAATAAATTATGAGAGTTTAAGCAATTAAACTATCATAGTTAATCCCATAAGTTGTCCCACGTTTACTCATATTATAGGTTTCATTCATATAGTTTTGAAAGTGTATATATTGTCTCTTTAGAAAAAACCTTTTGTGTGAATTTTATATCTTAAAAAAATGATTTATATAATTAATAAGTCTAAACTTTTATATAAACTGTCTCTACCGATATCCATACAAAAAACATTTATATATAACTATACTTCCAAAATTTGAAGGACGGAAATTTACGTTTTGAAAAGAAATGTTTAGAAATTATGAGGATGTTTGTTTCGGCTTATATAACTAGCTTATGACCTTATGTAATTTTCATTAGCTCATAAACCCATCTTTTCAGGCTTATGAGTTTATCAAATTAAGATTATGACCTTAAATAGCCATAAATTCAACTTCATAACCTCATAAACCGCATGATACCTTAATCCAAGAAAGTCAACGCGGTGACATTTTTGTAATATTTTCAAACTTTCATGCCCTTTTCGTAATAAAGCAGAAATATGTTTTTATTTTTTTTTTATTTTTTTCATGTTACTAGATTACTCATTTTTTGAATCTCTGTGCATAACTTTTATCAATAACGTGTGCATCGATTTTATGTGCATCAAAATTTTCTATATAAAAAATACGAACATTGTGTATCGGTTTTTATAAAATAACTTGTGCATTAATTTTATGAAAGTTTTTTATACAAAAAATTACAAAACATTGTGCGTAAATATTAAATATATTTGTGCATAATTACCAAAAGATTGTGCATAACTTTACAAAACCATTGTGCATTACTTTACAAAACCATTGTACATAAAAAAAACAGCCGCCTTCCAGTAACCGCCACCGTCACCGGATAAAATCCACCGCCGCCACCGTCACCGGATAAATTCAAATACCTGCAACTCCGGTTACAATCATGGTGACGGAAAGCAGAAAGTCACCGGATAACAGAAAGTCACATGAAAATCCACCGCCACCGTCACCGGAAGAAAAAAAAAACCAGATCTGCTCGTGTTCCTTACAAAAACCTGGAAAAAACAGATCTGCTCGTCTTCTCCATCATCATCATCATCATATAAACACCTTCACCGCCACCAAAACCAGATAACACCGCCACCGTCAAAACACCGTCACCGTCACCAAAACACCTTCACCGCCACCAAAAACCGTCGCAGGTTTCATTTTCCGCCGCCGCCGTCGTCGCCAGTTTCATTTTCCGCCGCCTCGCCGCCGTCGCCTTCCGAAGCCGCCACCGTCAAACACCGCCTTCCATGACACGTCGTCGTAGTTTCATTTCCGGCGGGATTTGAAGAGAGAGAGAGAGAGATATTTTAGTTTGATAGGGTTAGGGTTAGATTTTGGGTTTTTTAAAACTAAAAGTGTGGTGTCAAATGACCATTATACCCTTATTGATATAATAATGGGTTTTTTTTTTCTACTACGTGTCAACACCTTATCACTCCCGATTCTTTTTATTTCTAACCCCTTTTTATTAGATCCTTCCTCTCTCTCTCTCTCTCTCTCTCTCTCTCTCTCTCTCTCTCTCTATACATATATATATATATATATATATATATATATATATATATATATATATATATATATATATATATATATATATATATATATATATAGGAGAGGGTTCTTGTGAAAAGTCACAAGTTTGTAAAAAGTGAAAGAAGTATTATGGGATTGACATGTGGCATGATAGTGTTAGTAGGGAATGGCTCATACACATAGCCCATTAACCTCCTAAACACATAACCTGACTTACAAAAGCTTGCCTGCTATCTCCTAGCTCCGGCCCTTAGGCTCCGGCGTCCGGACACAAGGCTCCGGCGTCCGGACACTTGGCCCCGGCACCCGGGAGTTAGGCCCCGTGTCCGGGAGATTTGGCCCCGGCACCCGGGCTTCGGCCCCGTGTCCGGGAGATAGGCCCCGTGTCCGGAAACCTGGCCCCGACACCAAGGCTTTGGCCCCGGCACCCGGGAGTTCGGCCCCGGCACCCGGCCCCGTGTCCGGGTAAAATGGCCCTGGCACCACACCCCGTGTCCGGGTAAAATGGCCCCGGCATCAGGCCCCGTTTCCGGGTAAAACGGCCCCGTGTCCGGGTAAAATGGCCCCGACACCAGGCCCCGTGTCCGGGTAAAATGGCCCCGGCACCAGGCCCCGTGTCCGGGTAAAATGGCCCTGGCACCAGGCCTCTTGTCCGGGATCCGGGAGTTGTGTCCCGGCACCTAGCGCCCCGTGTCCGGGAATCATGGCCCCGGCACCTGGTGTCCGGGAGTTGTGTCCCGCCACCTAGCGCCCCGTCTCCGGGAATCGTGGCCCCGTGTCCGGGATCCGGGAGTTGTGTCCCGGCATCTAGCGCCCCGTGTCCGGGAATCGTGGCCCCGTACGTGTCCGGGATCCGGGAGTTGTGTCCCGGCACCTAGGCGCCCCGTGTCCGGGAATCATGGCCCCGGCACCTAGCTGGCCCCGTGCCCGGAGATCTGCCCCGGCATCCGACGCTCAGTCCGACACTCATGCTCTGGCATGTCTAAGGACTTGTGTACATATGTCTGCATTACTCTAGACCAAAACTGATGCTTTGGAGTTCATCTCAAGGTATCATGCTCCTGACATTCTGCCAGTCAGACATCCAAGCCTAATGTTTGGATGTAACCGTCAAAGGCATTGAGGAGATTATATCATTGCAGGAGCGTTACATTTTCACTTATACCCGTTGGAATCCTATTGATGAACAATAAATGATCATCATGACTGTTGTTGGTACCTGGAAATGTTGGGTATAAATACCCAACGCTTCAGGTTTTAGAGGCAGCTTCATCATCTTCTCCACTCTCATACTTGCACACAGTATCTCTTGACCGGAATACCTATACACTTCCCGCAGTAAACATATTCCGATCATCTTTCTCCAACCAGCCACTTGACCACCTTAGGCTCGCCAAGAGCTTGATAGGTTTGCACTGCTAAGCAGGAGGTCAAGGGGTTGAATCCCAAACACCCAAGTTACTGAGCCTGTCAATCCTTGCTCTAACATTGGCGCCATCCGTGGGACACGTTTTAGAAACGGTGTCTCATTTCATTTCTATCTTTTTTCATTTCATTTCTTAGTTTCACCACCATTTTTTCTTCTCCATGGAAGGCAATTCCTCATCACAAATCGGTTCACTTAAGCCAAAGACAACCACCAATACCCCATCCACCACCCCACCTAATTACATATACATCGCGCAGGAAGAAACTACATCTCGCAAAAGGAAGGCATCAGTCCTTCAGGATTGGGTGATGGAGCCTATTTGCTTCCCACCAATTGAGACTCCTTCCATTAACCCTGTAGTAATACAAATCCGGTTAGCCAACTATGAAGTGAATAAGGCATATGTTGATACAGGGAGCTCAATGGACATTATTTATGCCCACTATTTTAGGAAGCTCCCTGAAAAAGTACAACATTCAAAGCGTCCAACACAATTCCCTCTAGTGGGGTTTTCAGGTGAGACGCATTGGCCAATCGGAGAGGTAGCAATAAACATGATGTTAGGAGAATATCCACACTATAGGTTAGAAATGATTAATTTTGCAATCATTGATGCACCATCGGCCTACAATGTCCTACTGGGCAGGACTGCATTACAAAAATTTGGAGCAATTCCATCAACCATTCATGGCATGATAAAGTTTCCTACCCCAGCTGGCATAGCCACAGTCAGGGCTAGAACGTCATGGCCTAAAGAGTGCAAACAGGTAGAGAAACCAAAACTGGTAGAGGGTCCCAAAAGTGATCCGGCAATGGAAATCATTGATGGTCCGGAACAAAAAGTTATTATTAATAAAAACTTCCCTGAACAACCAGTGACCATTGGTTCACAACTCCCAGCACAGACAAAGACTAAACTCATAGCGTTACTAGAATCAAACCTTGATGTCTTCGCATGGCATACATCGGACATGACTGGTGTCCCAAGGGAACTAGCAGAACATTCCCTAAACGCGAATCCCAATATTGTGCCAATCCGACAGAAAAAACGAGGCATGGCCCCGGATCCTAGTAAATCTGCATGTGACCAAGTAAACAAAATGGTCGAAGCAGGGATTGTCAGAGAGGTAAAATACCAAACTTGGATTGCTAATCCAGTTATGGTAAAGAAAGGGGATGGTTCTTGGAGATTATGCGTTGATTTCAATGACATCAACAAAGCTTGTCCAAAGGACAACTATCCTTTACCAGAAATCAATTGGAAAGTGGAATCCTTAGATAGATTTAGACTCAAATGCTTTTTAGATGCATATAAAGGTTATCACCAAATTTGTATGAAAAAAGGTGATGAAGACAAAACAGCACACAGACCAAGGCATATTTTGTTTCCAAAAAATGCCATTTGGCTTGAAAAACGCTGGAGCAACCTATCAACGTCTAATAGATGAAACTTTCAAAAATCAAGTGGGAAGGAACATAGAAGCCTATGTAGATGACATAGTTATCAAAAGAAATACGTAAGACATCATGTTGGCTGATATCCTGGAAACTTTCCAAACATTACGTAATATTAACATGAAGCTTAATCCATCCAAGTGTAGTTTTGGCATGGAGGAAGGAAAATTCTTGGGACATATTGTTACACCTAATGGCATCAAAGTCAATCCTAAAAAGGTTCAGGCAGTCATTGACATGTCATCTCCTTCCACCAAAAAGCAAGTCCAAAGCCTAAATGGCAAGCTAGCAGCACTTAGCCGTTTCTTGTCCAAAGCCGCAGATCGATCCCTCCCTTTCTTTAATACCTTAAAGGGATGCATTCGGAAAAAAGACTTCTCATGGTCTGAAGAAGCAGAAGTGGCATTTCAAGAAATGAAGAAATTCATGGCCAATCTCCCAACACTCACGGCTCCAATAGCCGGGGAGACACTAACTATATACTTGGCTGCTTCCAAGGAATGTGTAAGCGCAGTTTTAGTAGCCCAAAGGGGCGACTCACAAATGCCGATCTATTTCATCAGTAGGGCACTGAAAGGCCCAGAGGTTAATTATCCATGTTTGGAAAAATTGGCACTCTCTTTTGTTCATGCGTCTAGACGTTTGAGGAGATATTTTCAAGGACATCACATCCAAGTGCTAACAGACAAACCAATCAAACAAATATTGGGAAAACCAGAAGTGTCGGGAAGATTAGCAACATGGGCAATTGAACTGGGAGAACATGAAATTTCTTTCCAACCTCGAAACTCGATGAAGGGACAAATCTTGGCAGATTTCCTGGCTGAAATCGAAGGAATGGAAGAACCAAAGGATCCATTAGTGACAGACAGCCCTCCTTGGACCCTCTTCACAGATGGCACATCCAGCCTAGAGACGTTCATACTCACAGATCCAGACAAAAAACGAGTATACCTACGCCCTTAAGTTTGACTTCCCGGCAACCAACAATGAAGCCGAATATGAAGCTCTCTTATCAGGGGCTACGAATAGCTAGAAAGATGGGAGTTCAAAATATAGAAGCTTTTGTGGACTCCCAGTTGGTAGCTAATCATATCAATGGTAGCTATGAAGCAAATCAAACTTCCATGCAACAATACTTGGAAAAAAACCAGAAAAATCATTTCGGACTTCTCAAAATTTACCATAGAGCAAGTCCCAAGAAACCGTAACAAAATAGCAGATGCATTGAGCAAACTTGCATCATCCTCCTTCGCACCACCTCAAGAAAGAATTGTTGGTGAAGTCCTAACTGAGAAATCCATAGTGCCAACAAAGGAAGTGGCCGCAATAACGGAGGAAGACTGTTGGATGACTCCAATAAAAACTTCCTTCAGAATGGACAACTCCCGGAAGACAAACAACTAGCAAGGAAGAAGGCACCAATGGTATCTCCTCATAGACAACTACTTTTTATGAAGTCTTTTTGGGTCCACATCTAAGATGTGTCGGCCTAACACAAGCAAAGGATCTAAGTCAGGATGTACATGTTGGAAGTTGTGGCATGCATGCAGGCCCTCGTTCGGTAACCACTAAGGTCATGAGACTTGATCTTCTGGCCATACCATGCACAGAGATGCAAAGAAGAAAATCGAAAAATGTGAATCATGCCAAAAACATGCGTCAGTCTCAAAAATGCCAAAGCAGGACTCATTCTAGGTGAATAGCGCATGGCTCTTTTACAATGGGGAATCGACATTGTCGGACCATTCCCACCCCCAGTGGAGTAGGCAATGTAAATACCATTTAGTGGCTGTGGACTATTTCACAAAATGGATTGAAGCTAAGCCCTTGGCAACT
>CAJVGC010000592.1:11582362-11641178 GCA_910822075.1 Senecio squalidus
ATCCGAGATTCAAGTTATCATAATTTATTTATTTGTTTGTTTGGTTAGTTATGTGATAAATAAAATTAATGTAAATAACATTCTATATCTATGGTTCTTGGTAAGTTAACTGTTAATTTATTACTTTTAATCTTGATTGTTGTATTTATTTACTTTTAATCTCAACCGTTATAATTGTTTATTTTTAATACCCATTGGATCAAGTTGGTTATTATTTTGAGCCATTGATAAATAGAGGATATTTTATAAACGGTTGAGGATGAAGTGATGTGAATAAGTGATGGGTCAAGTTCACCATATTCATATAAAAGATATAAAACACGAATCATAAAACACACAAATGCACATCTACAATGCAGTAAAATAAGAAAATAATTTACACATTATCCTATTTCAATCCATTTCAAAGCAAAACAACCTTAATTTTAATAAAAAATTAAACAAAACCGATGAAAATATATTGCAGTAAGTGACTAAAAATTAGAAATAGAAATTAAAGCATCTATACATGATACAACCAAGGAAATACTTAAAATTAATGTCTCTTCATCTTATCATAGCCATACCAAAAAAAAAAAATCAAATCATCAACATCCGACATATCAACAAATGTGGCGGCGTGATTTAGTACAGAGGTTGTAATAGATTAGTGTCGACGGTAGTTTTGATGGGCAAAGGCAGCTTAAAAAGAAAGAAATATGGTGACCGACGGTTTTGAGGTTATTGATATGTGAGAGAGGTGAGAGACATAGGAAATTAGGTTAAATCCATGTTGGTAGTTTATTTTAAAAAGTTAAATTATGGGGTAAGGTTAAAATGACAAAATTACACTTTAAACTTTATTAATCAACCTTCATATTTCATTTAATTACAATTATAGCCTAAATCATTTTTATCAATAGAGTGCTTTGATCAAAAGTTTAAAATTGATTCCCGTTGTATTCTAAAAATTTTGAGTTTGCGTAGAAAACCTATACATAGAAACTCTATAAATGAATATTGTTGGGACCAACAAAATTTATCAATTAAAATATTTATTAATTAATAGATAAATTGATAATTATTAATTTACAAATATCTTTCATATTTCTACATAATTATTATAAATTGTATAATAAATACATTAATTTACAAACAATTTTCAAACTTCCATCTAATTTGGATGAAAGTTCTACCACAAACAAATATAAAATACTTTACAAATTTCTAAGTGATTATATGACTTTAAAATATGTTTAAAAAGTTATTTATAATGTACGTGAATATTGTAGTTTAACCACAACTTAAATGTTATATGATGTAGCATTCCATTTCTTTTAAAAATGACGTGTCTACCCAACCGTTCAGTTTATTCTTGTTACGAGTTACCTTTACAAGATTATCATACAATTTATGAAATAACAACTTACGGGGTCTTTATCGGGACATGTAAAGCCACACGGAATTAGGGACACTTGATACGAATTACCGAACCAATTGACATAATCACACGTGTTCTTTATCGGGTTGTTTCGGGACATTTTCGGGGCTGTTTTGGGATTTTTTTCGGGGTCTATTTCAGAACTATATCGGGGATATTACGGGACTGTTTAGGGGCTGTTCGGGAGGCTATTATGGGCTGTTTTTGTTGGGGTTTTCGTGACATGGTTTTTGACACATAAAATAATTTTAGTTTAGTCATTTCCAAATCTACACATAATTACAAATTCTCGTTAGTACACCAAAAATGATCAATATAGAGTAACATGATTTCAAAACAAAACTTAAACAAACTTTTATGCAAATATACATGTCATATCAATACTATATCAAATCATACAACTTTCCAAAGAGACCTATAGGAACACGTACAAACCGTCAAAAGATATACATATGATAAGAAAAGGAATCCCAATCAATAATCACAAGAAACATGTATCGAAAGAATTAGGAAATCAATAAGAGTTGTTTTACGAATAAAAAGAAAAATTAAGATAGACATATGTACAAACATATTACGAATAAAAGAATGCTTCTTAAAAATGATCAAAAGAAACATATAATGATATAATTATAAAATTCACAAAAAGAAGCTACTAATCGAAAGAACGCTTATTAGGGGAATACGGTATCGAATGAACAATATATGAATGAAATGAATACTAAAAAGAAAGTTAAGAATATTCATGAATCAAAATAATCAATATCACAAATAATCAATCGAACGAAGACAACAAATATACATATAAATGTATCGAATATTCGTAACAATAATCACAATAATATATAATCGAAAGATGACACCAAATATACATATAATGTATAGAATATCCGTACCTCAAATTCCAACGAAAATAACTCAATTCGATTAAAGTTTATCGAATAAGTGATTATCGAAATATATCTAACAAATGAAACGTATTAGGACACAACCAGATAGAAATTTGTAATATCCATTTGTAATTTATATATAAGATTATTTTCTTATTTAATTATGATGTATAAAATATATAATTCACATTATTCAAAGTTCTAAGTTTTCTTAAATTCCCCATAATTTCCTTTTATTTTGACCACCAAAAGTTTGAAATGTTAAACCAAGTTTAGATATGAATTTTTTATTTTTATTTGTGATTTCATTTCATAATTTTAGAGTTTATAAAATGATCATATAATCTTATAAATGTGGAACACAAAAATAGAAATATTACCTTAACATTTAGACATCACAACAACCTTGTTTTCCCATAAATATGATTCGAAAGCCTTTGCAATTTAGTAATAAAAAAATGGAAGAAGTTTAGTACTAGAAATTGAAGGGAGAGACGGTGAAAATTTAAGAATTTTTTTAAAAATGATAACATCAAGGAGAATAGATGGTCACTAATAAAAATGTTCATTAGTTTAAAGATAATTAATAAATTAATTTATAAGTAATGGTAATTAAACTGAAGTAATGAGTACGTTATAAAGACATAGTATCAAAAAGTCTTCTCATAAATTTGGACTTGTTTAAAAGATAAAATTAAATTATACATTTTTATAGTTATAAATTTTTGTAAAAATTATGATAGAAGAATCCAATGTTAAAAGATGGTAAAATATATGTTTTAAATATTTATTAATTATGTGACAAACTAATTAATATTTAAGTCATGTTACCCTTATTTATTAACAACTTTGGATAAAATAATTTATATTAAACTTAAAAAGAAAATATAACTTTAATAATATCATTATTCAAATACTAAACTTATAACTTAAATATATTTAGATTCAAACTTATCTTATTACTTCAAAATATATATTTTAATATTTAAAATATTACAACAATTTTATTATTTTTCGAACTTTTTTGAACTCTTTAAGATTTAACGTTTTTTGGCCACGTTCTCTCCTATTTGTTTTATTAAAAAAAAAAGGTTTTTATAATATCCAACTTCTTATATATATTTATTACACATTAAATAGAAAATATTAATTAATTATATAAGGATAAAATTGTCAATTTTTAGTTGATAAAAAAAAGAAAGCAATAATGGTTATGTTTTTCCAAAACCATGTATTTTTGTTTAAAAATTTTTTTTTGAACAGCAAATTTTATTAAAAAGAACACTAACAATATGCTAGTGGCAAAAACGATTACACGAAATTAGAACAAGCTTTACATGGGTTTCCTAACCAATCTAACCAGACAATGTTTCCGTTACGGTTTCTATTTGATATCCAGGTGTAAGATTGACTAACAACATCTTGAAAAATCATGTCTTTTCTGGGTCTTTTTTCTTCAAAAATGCAAGCATTCCTATATCTCCATAAAGTCCATAAGCCTGTCTGCATTACAGCGTCGAAAGATTTTAAAGACTTACTATTTAGATTAGTTTGGTCAGCGAAATTGCATACTTCTTTGAGATTCTGGAATACCATAGGAGTTACTCCCCACCAACCCGAAATCGAATTCCAAAGACCTTGTGCTATATCGCAATCTATGAAGATGTGTTGTTCAGTTTCTTGATCTTCGTCACACATAGGGCATCTCGTTGAAGGGATGTCAATACCTCTGAGATCAAGGTTAATTCGGGTAGGAAGGCGTTTATTTATGATTCTCCAAGAGCCAATATTAACTTTGATGGGAATCCAAGAATTCCATCGAACAGAGTCTTCAACAATATTTAGGTTTTTCTGATCAATAAGCAATCGAAGATCTTTGACACAAAAGTATTTGGAATCGTTTAGGGTACAAGCCCAAGTATCTTTGCAATCATAGAGGGCCAATCCAGCAACCAACATAGAGAGCTCATGAAATTGATTTTCTTCTAGGCCGGTCCTAATGGGCCTTCTCCATGTCCACTGAAGAGAAAACGAGCCATTAACAGCCAAAACTTTGTTTTTTATGGAGGTATTAGGCTGAGTTTCTAGCCTGTATAGCCTAGGAAAAAGAATTGATAAAGGGATATCTCCCAACCATGTATCTGTCCAAAAGACAGTGTCTTCCCCATCCCCAATAGATTTTTTGAAACAATTTGTCAAGTTAATATTAAACTTATGCAAAGAGTTTTGTAGTAGGCAAATATTTTTCCAAGGGCCCGAGTGTTTTTTGAGTGAGGTAGGACACCCAAAGCCACCATTTTTACCGTAAATAGATTTGATGACTTTGTTCCAAAGTGCTTTTGGTTCAACTCTATATCTCCACCACCGCTTAGCTAGCATTGCGAAATTACTAGCTAAAAGAGAACCAATACCGAGACCACCATTTGATTTTTTTGAACAAACTTTTTTCCAAGCGATCCAAGAAATTTTCTTCTCTTCCATATTTCCACCCCAAAAGAACTTCCTTCGCAAAGCTTCAAGGGAATTTATTGTTTCTAAAGGGGCTTTGAATAATGAAAAGTAATAGGTACCAAGACTACCAAGCACGGATTTTATAAGAGTTAACCGACCACCATAAGATAAATTCCTAGCTTTCCAAGACGTTAGACGTTTCCGGAATTTATCAAGTATGGGATTCCATGAGGAGCAATTTGCCATTTTAGCACCGATGGGAAGACCAAGATAGATGCAAGGAAGCGAAGAAATAAGTATCAGATAGACGTATTAATTCATCATTCAAATATTGTTAATACACTTGTGGTGTGTCTACGTGTGACACCTTAAAAGTAATCTTATTTCTAAGATATTACGTATACTTAATTAACTATAAATTTAATTATTATTTGTAAGCGTGTGCCACCACCAGTGTATTTGTTGTTGTTAAATAAAATCTTTTATTTGTTTTGCTTATACTTAATATTATTATATTCTCTCTTTTTAATATAAACAATTTTGACTTTTAAAGCTATCATATTGACTCTTTTGAATGTGGGCCCGATGTATTATAAAAGTCAAACAAATTAAAAGTTTTATGGACATTAATTATAAAGCAAATTATGTTTATCCCAAAACTTAGTTTTAGAAAATTTATAAACATACAAGTGTATTTGTATTAATATACATATTTATAATTTTATATGTTAAGCTATAACTAATAGTTATCTATAAGTTCTACATGGTTTAAAATGCAAATAAGCAATGGGAAATATATTATTGAGGAAAAACAACTAACAAGATATTATAAAAATAAGAGGACGTTTAGATAAATAAATAACTTACAAGTATTTGTTATAATGAGAAAAGATAAATAAAGATCATTAAATTTTCAGAGATCAAAACACTCAATTTCTACTATCCATTTTTTTTAAATCAAATGGCTAATATTAGATTAAAACCCAATTTCAAAATTTTTCTTTTTTTTGAATGGCAAAAATACAAACAAAAAGCTTCGACATTAATATATATATATATATTAAATTAGTTTATCTCGCAAACCATTAATTGTTAAACAAAACAAATTACACCGTTGCGACTGTCGTGTTCTCCTCTTTAAATAGAGTAGTGGTCATATACTCATATATACTTTCAACGACTTTTATTTTGGGTGGATATTGAAATTGTAGCGTTAATATCACATGTGATTTTAAAATAAATGAGTAAAATTCAAAAACAAAAAAATGTTATATAATATATAATTTATCTAAACCCAGAAAAAAAAAAATTAAATTTTGACAACTTTTATTGTTTCGTTTTTGGAAAATGTTTAAACTCGTAAGATTATATTACATGTGATTTTAACATAAAATATGGACTTGAAGACCAAAAATCGTTATATAATATATAATTCAATTAAAACTATAAAAAAATTAACGAAATCTAATGTGATAGTACTAAAATCACATTTGATATTAATGTAAATCATATATGATATCAATGTAAATCATATATGATATTAATATACAAAGAATTTTAAAACAAATAAGTCAATAACACACATGATTTTAACTTTAAATGTGAATTTAAAACACAACAATATTATATTAGGTATAATCTATAGACCCGGAAAAAAAAATCAAATTTTGACAACTTTTGCTTTTCTTCGTTTTGGTCAAACGTTGATATTCGTAAGGTAAAATCACATATAATATTAATAGTAAATGTAAATTTCAAAACTTAAATATGTTATTATGTTATATGATGTACTCAACTAGAATCGAAAAGGAAAACACAAAAAATCATAAGTCAAACTACTAAAATCACATGCGATAACACTTTGATTTTATAATATAATTTTTCAAAACCCGAAAAAAAAACTTTCGTCGAAAGTATATATTAAGTGGGTGCTCTATAGAGAGAGGAAATAATCCTCATTTTAATGGTGTAATTTATTTGTTTAATACATTTACGGTTTTTGAGATAATTAACTTTTAAACAAAAATAAATTAAAATTAGTTTTTAAAATAAAAAATTGTGATTGGTTTCACTGGTCTTAAAATTTCTAATGGATTTAAATGATCTCAACCCCGTAAAAAAGTATAATCAAATGAGAAACAAAAATTTTAGGGAAAAGAAATGTAGCACTTAATATTTTTATTTTGTTTATAACTCCCTCAAAACAAATGAGTGTTGCTTATCATCTTTCTTAATTCAAAACTTATCCTCAATACTAGTTTGACTAAAATACATACACTATATTTTTGTTTACATGCTATTAATTTTTTTTACAAATATAAGCTATGGAATATCATATTGTTTATCATATCATAATGTAATAATTATAATTGTAATTATATTATATTGATATACATTAATGTTAAATGTGAATTATAAGGTGCATTTTTAAGCTGACTTTTATAAGAAACGCACGAAGCATCAAATAAGAAAATGCCACGTGGATGAAACAGCCATGTAGGTCAAGGATAGTCAATCGGTTTTCTCTCTGAGTGTATTTAAGTCCTCATTTACCACCATCCCAATCCCCACAAAAAAAAAAAAAATATAAAAATTACATCTTCTTCTTCTTCTCAGAAATTACACCGACACCGGTAACTTTACTTGTCTCTTTCTAGAATTATATCAAATGTAATAACTTTGATGGTCACCTTGACCATTTTCTTTATATAATACTTTAATGTTTTAAAAATAGGGTTTTTTGTTTTGTTGCATGTAAGATATATAATAATATATTTATGATATTTGTAGGAAAGAAAAATGTATGGAGATTGCCAAGTGATGTCAAACATGGGTGGTGGAACTGCGATTTCATCCGAATCCATTTTTCCTAACTTCAACTTCATGCCTTTCACCGATTTCGCCTCAATCATTCCAGTAATTAATAATCTCTCTCTCTCTCTTAGGTTATATAATGTATAATGTATGTGAAGTTGATGAAATGTTGAATTGTGTAGAAAGAGGAAATGGAGAGCATGGTAAGATCAGGAAAAGAAGAAATGGAAAGCGGGTCCGGAAGCGATCAACTCGAAGGAGGATTGTCCGGAAACGAACTAGATACCGACCCACAACAACCTCCTAAAAAGAAGAAACGTTATCATAGACACACCGCTCACCAGATCCAGGAAATGGAAGCGTATGCATCTACATAACTCTTTGCTTCTAGCAACATATATCATTTCCGCTTTTAAACATGACATTGATATTTAATTTTAATTTGGGGTGTAGGTTGTTTAAGGAATGTCCACATCCAGATGATAAGAGAAGGATGAGATTAAGCCAAGAACTAGGGCTTAAACCACGCCAAGTTAAATTTTGGTTTCAGAACAGGCGTACACAAATGAAGGTGCGTACTTTAGCAAACATCATTTCTTCTTGCTATAATGTTCATGTTCACATTTTCTTGGCTAAACCTAAAATTTAATGCCAACTGTTGAAACGTACATATACACTGCACATTTTTCAAGAAGACGTGTTTTTTTTTTTAATTCTTACTTATATCTCTTTTCAACAGTGAAAAATAATGATTTATAATTTTATTTTATTTATATATATTTGTACGAGTGTGACATAATGTACACATAGTCATGTATGATGTTTTTTAAAAATGTCAAAAGTGTTTTGGTTACATAATGAATTAAAAGATTATGTTATTTTTATCTTTTAACAGTTTTTACTAAATTGAATGGCTTCATTTTTTCGGTTTTTGCTTTATCTTAAAACATAAATGCTGATTAATTTTGTTATTGAGAACACAAACAGAATGAGATTGTGTAAATTTAATATGTTTTTCTAACACACACACACACACACACGAATAAACACACGCACACATTATAATTGGATTTAAAATTAAGCTAAGTTTGCTAGACATAAATATTGTGTGTTATTGGATTTGATAGCTTATTTAATATTTATAAAACATAAATACTGTGTGTTATTGGATTTGATAAATTATTTAATATTTATAAAACATAATTTTATTTATAATTTCGTGTTAATGAGATTTTCAAGCTTAATTCAATTAAATAACAATAAGACAATAAAACACACACTTTAATTTAATACCATAACTGTTGTGAAATTTAAAAAGTAATAATTAAGTTTTAGTCAAATAATAATTTTTTATATATGTTTGTTTTCTCTTTGTCTTTGACTTTTTTTTAATAATTAAAAGTAATTTGCGTGTATGAAAACCCAATAACATACACTATAATATAAATAATTAATTAGTTACAATTTATATTTATTGATAATCAGTCTTGTTCTTTTATTGAAAGAAAAAAAAAAAAAAAAAAAAACTATCAAGATAAGTTTCCTGGTCAGCTTTAATATCGAAGATATTATCGACTTAAAATAAATTATTTCTCTAAAATTTATATATAAAACACTAGTTTTTTATAAGTTTATTTTAAATATATAAATATGACAATATTATATGTATAGAATAGTTAAACTTGATGGGGTGTATAGTATAGTGGGGATGGGTATGGTTGTCAATAAGCGCACGTTAACCACAACCATTGGCTTTGGTGCATTTACTGAATTTGGTTAGTTTGAAGCTGCTTTCCATTAATATGCGCTGGTGGGGTGCACGGTCAACTCCTACACCTTTTGTAACATGAGTCTCCCACAAGGGGAGCATAATCTTTTAATATATATCCATTTAGGGTTAGGGTTATTATTACCTTATTTTATACACTACTTGTTACTATACTAGTTTTTATGACTTATCAATTTATGGGTCCATTTTGTTCGTATTATTGACCTTGTATTTGTACCATTTATCTTAATGCAATTATTGTTTGTACATTGTGTTTTGTTTATTGTAAATCGAGCGACTGAGAGCGACGGTCATTGGTCGTTCTTTTTTCGATTGTTCTTTATTTTTGTATCCACGATTAAATTATGTTGTGTAGGCACAACAAGACCGCACGGATAATGCTATACTTAGAAATGACAATGAGAATTTGAGAAATCAGAACGGTCGTTTGCAAAATGCATTACGGTCACTTATGTGCTCTAATTGTGGAGGGTCTTCGATCTCTTTTGATGAAAACCAACTTCGTATGGAAAATGCACGGCTCAAAGAGGAGGTACCTAATTACCTTTAATGTTATAAATAATTGAATTATTTATTTATTTTTGCAATAAATTAACTTCCAATTTTGAAAAAAATAAAATTAACTATACCATAGTAATATCCTAAAATTACAAGTTTTCATATGATAGAAAAAACTATATTTTATATGTTAATATAAACACTTAAGCGTCTACTTAAGACTCCACTTAATCCGCGATAAAATGATGTTATAATTTGCTTGTAATTAACGAAACAATCAATGTTTTGCTGCAGTTGGATCGTGTATGCCTTATTGCTACTCAATTCTGTGGGAGCGATCCAATGCAAGCACAAGGACATAATGGTTCTTTACCTCCAATGATGACCAACACTCAGCTAGACTTGGATATGAATATGTATCCTAGACCATATGATCAAGACGGAGGTGTGCCAAACCTCAATGGTATGATGCAAATCAATCCTTTAATGGCACCTGATCATCAAGCTCGCAATTTCGCTGCTGCAAATGGGTTGATCATCATGGACGAAGAAAAGTCTCTTGCAGTACAATATGCGTTATCGTTCATGGATGAAGTTGTTAAGATGTGCACGGCTGGAGAACCACTTTGGACTAGGGTTAATGATTCTGGAAAAGAAGTGCTTAATTTTGATGAACATGCTAAGATGTTCGCATGTTTGATTAGTCGGAAAAATGATTCAGATGACTTGAGATATGAAGCTTCTCGTGCTAACTCCGTTGTGATCATCAATAGTATCACCCTAGTTGATGCTTTTCTTGATGCTGTATGTCTCTTTTTCTTGTATTTGAAACCGTAAAATATTTTATTTTATGTATGTTTCTATTCATATCTAATTCGGGTTTTTTTTAGGATAAATGGATGGAGTTGTTTCCTTCAATCATCTCACGAGCGAAAACCCTTCAAGTCATCACTTCTGGTGTTAACGGAACTGCAAACGGTTCCCTACAGCTGGTATGACCACAAAAACCATACTCCATTATTCAGTAATAGTATAAATTCCCTTTTGATTTAGATCTTATTTACTAGAAGTATTTTTCCGCTACTTTTACAATATGTTTGACCTGTTATTTATTTGTTAATATGAGCAGATGTATGCTGAGCTTCAAATGCTATCACCACTTGTGTCCACAAGGGAGATTCATTTCCTCCGTTATTGTGCACAAAATGCCGATGATGGAAGCTGGGCAATCGTTGATTTCCCCTTAGACAGCTTTCACGAGACTTACCAGACATCACTTACCAGATACAAACGTCGCCCCTCGGGTTGCATCATTCAAGACATGCCTAATGGCTATTCAAGGGTGAGAAACTCCTGCCACTTTTCTTAGAATTTCTTAATCTTAATAATTCATCCCTTTGTGAAATTCATAACTTGTAAAATTCGCCCTTTCCTTGATATAGGTTACCTGGGTTGAGCATGCGGAGATTGAGGATGTGCCTGTTCATGGGATCTTTGAAGATTATGTGAGTAGTGGGATGGCATTTGGAGCTCAAAGGTGGCTAGCTGTTTTACAACGCCAATGTGAGAGACTCGCCAGTCTTATGGCCCGAAATATATCTGACATCGGAGGTACTAACAAAACTTACTGGTTTTTTCTTTCCATTTTTATTTAGAAAAGCAAAGACTACATCTTACACATCCATTACTTGTTCCTTATGGGACTTGAACCCACAACCTCAACGATGAGAGCCATCTCGATACCACTAGGCTATATGCATATTGGTATAACACAACATGATATGATCAACAAGTCATGTAACTTTCTATCTTGTTTAATCATGATATAATTGAATGTTTGCAGCAATACCAACTCCAGAAGCAAGAACAAATTTAATGAATTTGGCTCAGAGGTTGGTAAGGACATTTTGCCTAAATATCACCAGCTCTTGTGGGCAGTCGTGGACTGCACTTTCTGATTCAATGGAGGACACAGTGCGAATCACAACGAGGAAAGTCACGGAACCAGGTCAGCCCAATGGCTTGATCCTGACTGCAGTCTCCACAACTTGGCTTCCTCATCCTCATTATCAAGTTTTTGATCTGTTGAGGGATGAACGTCGCAGATCTCAGGTTCGAAAAAATATACACCAATTTTGAGATTAATTTGCTTTGATAGAGGTTACAAAATGGGAGCTTATAGGGTCAAGAACAATAACTTTTTTGGAATTGGGTCAAACATTTCAACCAAAATACACCTTTTTGTTCAAACGTTTTTTTTTCTTTGTAATACTTATTGTCAAGTATGATTATAATTTTTTGAGATTAATTGGTTTGTGGTTTTGTGTATTAAGTAAATACTTCGAACGACTTTCGGTCCGTTTGACCTATTCAATTAGTTCTTTTCTTAATTTAAAACTGATTTTTTCTGTTTTACCTGCTTTTGGTGACCCCATTAGAGATAAATATACTTAAACTGAATGTACTCGTAAATAAATAAACGTGTTGAAATTGTCATATGTTTACGCTTCTATTGTTCTTATTTCATGTTGATTTTAACTGAAAATTGCAGCTCGATATTATCTCAAATGGGAATCCATTGCAAGAGGTGGCTCATATCGCAAACGGCTCTCATCCTGGAAATTGTATCTCATTGCTTCGTGTAAATGTAAGTTTAAATTCATCTAAACCCTAATCAATAGTTTGAATTATTTTATAAAGACACATAAAATTATACATGATGAATGAAAGTTTTAGCAAATTAAATTTCGTAAGCTCTTAAAAAGATTGTAACACTTTCTATTCTGGAAACAGGTGGCTAGCAACTCATCACAAAATGTCGAACTAGTGCTTCAGGAGAGTTGCACTGATGACTCGGGTAGTCTTGTAGTATACTCAGTCGTCGATGTGGATGCCATTCAACTAACCATGAACGGTGATGATCCATCATGCATCCCTCTCCTCCCTCTAGGGTTTTGCATCGTTCCAGCTAAGCAAAACCCTAATGGCAGCATCACTGCCACTACCACAACCGAATCTGAAGGAGGTTGCTTATTAACCGTGGGACTACAAGTGCTAGCCAACTCAATGCCCACCGCAAAACTCAACCTCTCAAGCGCCAACACAGTCAATAACCACATCCAAACAACAGTGCAACAAATCATCAATGCACTTGGTGGTATTGGTGCCACTAACAGCACTATCAGTGGTGCCAACACTGTCAGCGCCGTTGATGGCGACAATGTTGGTGGCTTTGACGAGCCACCAACTGGTAAACCAACCAAGAAAGTCGATTTAAGCCCGACTTCAAGGGTTAATTAATATTATTATGGTTTCTTTATATTTACTTTTATATTTTGTGTCAAAGACTTAAAACTCCAAGGATATGCATGAAGTGTGGTTTGAGTAGGGTAGGGTTAAAAGGGTAAAATTGTCATTTAAGTTAAAAGACATTATTATGATGGTTCTGAAGAGTCAGAGTGTGTAATGAAGAGAGTTGGTTAGTAGGTAGAGAGTGCAACAACAATGAATATTGGAAGGTGGTGGGGGTGAAGGTGCATGGTAACGAGGATAGTCAAGAGCGCACCAGATAAATTCCTTTTTAGGGTTTTTGGGACTAAGCAGTCAACGGCAGCAAGGATATCATGCTGGTTCGGGAATTGACTTTCTTTGCTTTTTGTGTTTCGTAACCACCACCCCATATTTCCTGTTAGACTATTTTGGAAATTTGTCCATTTCCAATATTTATTTTTATTCTCTTGGTTGACTTTATAATTTATAAAATATTTCAGTTTTCAGTATACTTTTTTGCCTTCTTATATATATGGATGCATATGTATGTATGTTGTGTATGTAAATGTATCTTTCAGTAAATGATGCGGGGTATACACGAGTACATGTGTGTATATGACTAGCAAATATAGAATTCGTATTTACATGTGCGCGTATAGTTGAGTTGAACAAACGGGCAAGTTGGATAATGTGTGATTTTTCATTACGGATCTGAATATCTGGTTGTTATTGATACAGACTATATAAGTTGTAACTTCCCCATCTAACTTCTCGCTAGGATAGTCTTTGGATTTTGTTTTTAACATATTATTCTTTAGCTATTTCAAAAAAAAAAACAAAAACAAACATATAGAGTGTATTCAAAAGTTACTGCTCTATATACATACATTCTCTTTACATTTATGCAATTGTGAGGCAAACTACGAGGTAGGAGTGGCATAAGTTATTGGAACTTATAGGTTTATTAACAAATGCATTTGTCCCACATCAATAAAAGAGAATAGTGAAAATTGATTTTTAAGTGCAAGTAATGTTTTAAATTAATTGATTATTATATATATTTTTAACTATATATATAAAATCAAAGACTAGCACCTCATAAAAACGAAATTCTTTTTGGATAGGCAGGTTATAAGAAAAGGGTGCTTTCAAGGGATATGCATGTTGGGTTTCAAGGGTTGTGTTGGTTCGGTTTAACCATCACAAACAACCTATAAATACATGTTTTACATCATATTTTCTATATCTTTTCCTTACATACTTTTCACCATATATAAATGCAAATAATTAAACGATGTTCATGGAGAACCTTTTGTACGCTGCATAAAGTTCTAGAATAGATCTCGAATCTTAGGAAGAAGTTAGTCCGTTACCCATCAGCGTTTATAGTGGGGGCTAATATTCTTTAAGGACAGTGAAACCACGTCCCCTTATTCGTTTATATTATTATCCACAATCTCGTATATATAACAATCTTAAAGAATATTAAAGATGGATACTTCCAGCAATGTCTTAAGGATGCTTCGAGGCAACACAATCAAACTAGATCGAATGAATGGAATGAACTTTACCCGTTGGAAAAAAAAAGATGAAATTCCTGTTAACAACACTCAAAGTTCAGTAAGTTCTGGGTGGACCACATATTGGTCCTCTGACTAAAGAACAACAAAGACAACGATTTCAAGATGAAACGTTGTGCAGAGGATACATACCGAGTACCCTCACTAATCGAGAAAAGGTTTTAAACCTTTTAGTCAATCGGCTTTTAGAAAAAAGGGTTTTAAAAGCTTAAACAAGTACTAGCATACTGGTCTGTCGATAAAGAGGGTGTCCCGTACGAGACCGTGGTAAAAACCTTACGTTAGGTTTTCATTATTTCGCTTGCTCAATAAGGTACGCAATTACTATCCGATTTATTATTTACTATGTGATCCTAATTTCCTGCATTTAATTATTTGATAATTTGACTCGAGGTGTATACCTATAGTGGTATCAGCCATAACATAGTATTTTTATTTATGGATAAAAATAAAACATCAAAAATTGTTGGGGATTGAGGTTTGGATTAACACTTGCCATTAAAAGTGTTTAACCAGCATCAGACTGCGCCACAGTCACCTGCTGGTGCGGCGCAGCGGGCAGAAAGAAAAAAAAAGTTTTTTTTTATTAAAAGTTAATTAAACCTTAAACCTTAAACGCAAATTTTGATGTTTTATTAAATGTGTGCCAAATTTATTTTTTATGAAAACTATGGTTATTAAGTTACATGCATAACTTAATAAACATAATTAGATATTATGATATTGTAAAACGTAAATTGCATATATTGACATATAATAATTGTTTTTTGATATGTGAGACACTAATGATATTGGATATAAAATTGTTATTTGTGGTTTATTTGATAAATTGTATTTAACACATATTGAATAACTTACGCAATCCATATTTGACTTATTTGAACGGATGCATGTGGTCCGTTTCCTTTTGAAACAGGAGTTATTCAATATGTGGACAATGACCATAGAGACTATTTGTTTTAGGGCTCACCCAATTTTGTTGCGTAGTTTAATTCTAATATTCATATTAATATTAATGTCTATTGTTTTGAAAGTAATAAGTTAATATGACTAAAGAATTATGAAACAAAATTTTAATTTATTTTGACGCTTTTATACGTTCTATTAAGGTTGGGTTTATACCGTAATTTAATCCTGCGATGGAACGTAATAAATTGTAAAATACATAAAAAATCAAACTTTTAAAAGCGTGTGATTGGTAATTCATAATTAAATGTACATCTTTAGTGTATAAATTCCCAATTAGGCTCACCTACATAAAGGACGATGTCTAGGAAAGTTTGCGGTGGTATTATACCCCTAATGAGGTCAGGTTTTAAGTGATGCTTTGTCGTCCCCTACCCTCACTCACTTTCCTGGTCGTACCGGTTGTAGAGCTACTGAAAGGGGTTTTATGATGACGATGGTACGTTTAGTTATAATATACACTTGGTGTATATGAATTAGACAATCATAGAAACACGTTTTAAAACTATAAAAATGTTTATATGAAAAACAATAATATTATGAGACGAAGTTGTATGCATGCCTCTTTCGTAGATAAATTTTGACACCCACAGAATTAAGTCATATTGCTTAGACAACTTGTATTTGCTCGTCACTCTACGTGAGACGTAGGTGAAGGGTATCCAAGGTGGATTACCACTCATAGTGAGACTATGGTGGACTATCTACAGTCTTCAATTGGATGACTTAAATCGGGTTATGCAGTGAGACTGTAAACGCCGATAGCGATAAGATGCGACGAAACATGATGATGTCACGATCACCATATTGATGCTTGATCGAGTCATGACATTTAGTCCCATAATCTAGGAATTGCATCGGTAAATGCAATTACTGAACGTCACTTACCTTTTGAGTATCACTTAGTTCCTAGCAGATCAACTGATGGAACGGTGATATGTCATTTGGGTCCTAGTCCTAACAAAAAGTAAACCATGGGTTTTACTGTTAAGAAATCATTATGTTGAAAGTACTAATGAGAACTTTCTTCTGTTTTGTAGAAATGGCACAAAATCCCGATTTAAGCGGGATAATGTCAGAAATCAAAACAATGTTCAAAACCGAAATACTCACTGAATCAAATTTTAATGATTGGTTTCGCCAGCTGAGAATTGTTCTCCGAGTGATGAAGCGACTACAAATCATTACTACATCGATGATTCCGGAGCTGACTCATTCGATGAGACAGTTTGGGCAACTTATCAAGCAACGTATGAACGTCATAATGAAGTTGCATGCTTGATGCTCAGCGGTATGACCCCTGAACTACTAAAGCAGTTTGATAATAAGCGGCCGGATAAAATGATCATTGAGCTTCACACTATGTATGAGAAACAAGTCGATCTTGAACTGAACGACTTGATTCAAGAATTACATCAGTGTAAACATGTTGATGGAACGTCAGTAGGAACTCACGGGCTCAACATGAAAAGCTACTTTGATTGATTAGAAAGGATGAATTACCCCTGCCTATTGTTGTTAGTATTCCCTTTCACAAGGGTATTGATGTGTTTACACCTAACAACAATATGCATGGTATGGACTCTCAAAAGAACTTCATGTGATGCTCGTAATGTTTGAGAAAATCCTTCCAAACAAATCGGTTACCAACCAGCTCCTAGCGATGAGTGGTGGTACGGTTCATATAAGAAAAGACAACCGCAAGCTAAGGGCAAAGCTAAACAGGACGGAAAGAATAAACAAGCAATTGTTTATATTCCCAAGCCTTAGCGTACCCCTCCATCTAAAAGACAACATCCTGCTAAGGATGATGGTTGCAATCACTGTGAAGTGATTGGGCATTGAAAGAGGAATTGTCCTAAGTATCTAGCCGAGGTGCAAGATAAGAAGAGAGTCGGCAACGCCGGATCTTCAGGTATCTTCACTATAGAATTACAATCCTTCTCTAAAAACAAATATTTGGGTATATGACACTGGCCGTGGTACTCATATTTGTAATTCCTTACAAGGATTTAAAGCAAAGAAGAAACTGAAGAATGGATCTCTGTAACTGTTCGTAGGCTATGCCAAACGTGTAGTTATGGAAGCCATTGGAAGTTACGACTTACATTTACCCTAGGGCATAATACTTGTATTAGACAACTGTCATTATGCACCTACTTATGTTAAGGGGTATGTTTCAGTTTATGTTTTACAGAATAATGAATTCACTAATTGTTTTACTGAATATTGTATTTCTGTTTCAGACATAATGCTCATTATATTAATGCGATTAATGTGAATGGTATGTTTGAAATAGATTTGCATGTTCATTCTTCTTTAAATTATAATTCTATGTTGATTATTAGCATTAAATGCGTTAAGTCCAACTTGGACTCAACCTATCTATGACATTGTCATATTGCACACATACGCAAGCATTGCATTAAAAGGCGTCACGACTTTTAAAGTCCAATGATAATACATTTGGTGAATGCGAATCTTGTGTGTCGGGCAAAATGACAAGGAAACCCTTTTCGTATGAGACGCAGAGGACAACAAATCTTTTAGGAATCATACATACTGATGTATGTGGTCCCTTTAGACATGTGTCAAAGAAAGGTGCTAACTATTTCATAAAATTGACGAATGATTTCAACCGTTATGGTTATGTTTACTTGCTTAAACATAAACATGAGGTGTTTGAAACATTCAAAGTGTTTCAACACGAAGTAGAAAACCAACTCGGTAAAACCATCAAGATCCTCCGATTGGATCGTGGTGGTGAATACTTAAGCCTAGAGTTTAAGGATCATCTAAAAGCACGTGGAATAGTCCAACAACTTACTCCTCCCTATACTCCACAACAAAATGGTGTATCGGAGAGTAGAAATCGAACCTTGCTAGACATGGTACGATCTATGATGAACCTTACAACTTTACCATTATCTTTTTGGGATTACGCCTTAGAGTCTGCTGTATGCATTCTCAACATGGTTCCAACCAAGAAGGTTGATAAGACACCATATGAAATATGGCATGGGCAAGCCTTTAATCTGTCTTACTTAAAGGTCTGGGGATGTGAGGCATTCGTTAAACGCGATTCGCCTGAAAAACTCGAGCAAATATCTGTTAAGTGTATCTTTGTAGGATACCCAAAGGAAACGATGGGTTACTAATTCTATAGTCCTTCCGAGAACACTTTGAAAATTGCTCGGTATGCTGAGTTTATTCGAAACACGGCTTATCGCTCAAGGAAACAGTGGGATTCAAGAGGAAGATACATCACCTTCTACTCACACTGATGATCAACAATTTGGGGAGGGGGGGGGGGATATAATTGAGACTCATGATGTGCCTCAATCTAATCCTCAAGTTGCGATTGAGCTTCATGACATGACTCAGTCTCAAAATCAAATTGCTGATGCTTCAATTCGTAGGTCCGAAAGGACAATACGTGTCCCTCAAAACTAAACCTAAATGTAGCTATAGATAATGAGGATCATGTATCAGGGGATCTTAATGAACCTCTAAACTTGAAAGTTGCATTATCATGGCCTGACGCTGATAAATGACTTCAAGCTGCGAATGTGGATATGGCAGATGGATGTCAAGACAACCTTTCTGAATGGTCATCTAGACGAAGACGTCTATATGAATCAGCCATAAGGTTTTATTGATCCATTACATTCCAACAAAGTGTGCAAGCTAAAAAGGTCCATTTATGGACTTAAGCAAGCATCACGAAGTTGGAATAAAAGATTTGATGAAAAAAATCAAAAGGTTTGGTTTTGTTCAGAATTTCGATGAGCCATGTGTGTATCAAAAGTCAGTGGGAGTAATGTTACTATCTTAGTCTTATATGTAGATGACATATTGTTAATGGGAAAGAGTATTCCAATGCTTGAAGATGTTATATCTTATCTTGGAAAATGTTTTGCCATGAAATACTTAGGTGAAGCAACATTTATTTTGGGAATCAAGATCTCGAGAGATAGATCTAAGCGGTTAAATTGAGTTAAGTCAAAAGGCTTACATTGATAAAATATTTAGTATGGAAAATTCAAGCGTGGAAATTTACCAATGCAAGATGGACATAAACTCAGCATCAAGGACAATGCTTCTACACCTGATGAGGTGGAGCGCATGCATATGATACCTTATGCTTCGGCAGTAGGATCCATTATGTATGTGGTGAGATGCACAAGGTCTGATATGGTTTTGCACAGAACATTGTTAACAAGTTTCAACAGAATCCAGGCGAAAGACATTGGATTGCTGTAAAGAACATATTGAAGTACCTTAGGGCTACTAAAGATATGGTTCTTATGTATGGTGGAAATCCTGAGGCTAATATTGGATATTGTGATGCCGGATTTCAGAAACAACTATCTCTACAACAAAATCTGAGTACATTGCATCTTATGAAGCTGCAAATGGAAGCTGTTTGGATCTGGAAATTTATTTCTAGACTTGGTGTTGTTCCCACAGCCAAGTCTCCTTTGGATATGTATTGCGACAACACTTGTGCAATAATCATAGCCAATGAACCCGGGGTTCAGAAGGGAGCTAGACACTTTCAGAGGAAATTTCACTATATTCGCGAACAAGTCGAACAAGGTGAAATTCGAGTGCTCAAAGTTCACACGGATGATAACTTAGCAGATCCTTTTACAAAGTCACTGGCAAAAGCGAAGTTAACTCACTTAGCTGAGGGGATAGGACTTCGTTTATCTAGTAATCACATGTAAATCCATGGATTTAGTATTTGGATATATGGATGTAATAAACGAATTTATTTATGAATGAAATAATATTTGTGATATTTTGATTTCATTTATTATAATATTTGTGTCCTGATATCGCACATTTATATAGATATTTATATGCGATATTTTGTCACATTTCATAGTAAACATGATGGATAGGATAGGTTTTTTTATATTTAATTGTGTGGAAAAGTGTTTTTGTCCGTTTTACAGGTTTACATGATCGGGAAGTGGAAAAGAGGGAAGAAATGGACTTAAATGACAAAAAATTATACAAAATGGTGGAACTGAAGTCCAGTGCGACGCGGAGTTATGTGAGTGCGACGCAACAGATGTTTGCATTAGTTTAGGACACGGATTCACGCTCGGTGCGGCGCAGTTACCGTGCAGTGCGGCGCCCTGAAGTGATTTTCATCAATTTCCTAATTCGAGTCGAATACGTTTTCCTCTTGATTTCTGCCTATAAATACCAACTCAATTCGTCCAGATTAATCATCAATTAATATTTTCAAGTTTCTGGAGCTGGAGTTTACGTTTGGAGGCAAGGATTGAAGCTAGGAATACGTTATTCGTAATATTCGGTCACGGCACGTTTGAAGATTTCTTAGTTTGCTTTTCTTTCTTTTTAATACTTATTTTCCAGGATGTTTTCTACTATTTTGTGTGCTGTTTTTGACTCAATAATGCGTAGCTAAACTCTTTTTACGCTTGATTGATTAAGGGATCTTATTTGAAGTTTAAGTTTTCGTTATTTCTTGTTTCGGTATTTGTTTTTAACCGAAAATCCTTATTTTTCTAAGTTTTAAAATATTATTATAAAGTTGTTTATACATAAGTTAATTAATCAATATTCTAGGTATTCAAGAGGAGTCTAGATAGGTTAAATAATTTATATGAAATAATCGTTCGGTCTATAATCGATTTAAAATTGTTAGGATTCGAGAGGACCTAATAATATCAACTTAAATAATTAAACTTAGATGTGTGAGTCTAATTGTTAAGATTCGGGAGCACTTAATATTTAGAGGAGTTATTCGAGAGGAAGCTCTATAAGGTTAAATATCTAAATACAGGCTTGTTACTTAACGTTTAATTATTAATAATTGTAATTGTATACGAGAGGAAATTATAATTAGAGGTAGTTAAAGTTAATGAAAGATTCGGGAGGACTTTTGTTATATCTTAGAAGTTTTATAATCAATCAATTTCGTAAACTTAAAAGGAAAATAAGTGAAGTGTCAAACAAGTGTATTTTCTCCAATATTTGATAATTTCAATTACTTTCTCACTCGATTTTTATTAATCACCTTTTACTAATTACTTTGCAATTTTTAATCGATCTTTTGTTACAATAAAAACCCCCAACCAAATTAGTATTGTTAATTCTAAATCTAAAAACCAAATTAGTCCCTGCGAACGAACCTTTACTTACTTTTAAACTATATTACATACGAATAGGTCCACTGCCTATAAGTGTGTAATTACGTGAAAGAGTAGGTTAAAATTAAGACTAGATTTTACACATCAAGTTTTTGGCGCCGCTGTCGGGGACTGATTTTTTCGTTTTTGTTACAAATTTGTGATACGATCCTTTTGAGTATTTATTTACTTAAGAGTTACTTTTAATTGTTATTACACCCGGTACGTTTTACGCTTTTCTTGTTTCTATCTTTTTCAGGTATTTTCAGGTAGTTGATGAACACAAGGGCATCGGGATTACCACTCGCGAGTCCAAAGTCAAATCCAGGAGTATCGAAGAAGCGAGGCAAGAAGAAAGGAAACTTATTAATTCAGACACCACCCGGTTTTGGACTAGTCTCACCAGTCAAATTTGAAGATATCTCATCTTCAGAAGGAGGAGGAAGCGCTTCAGAATCAGAGGTTGAAGAATTAATTTGTGAAGACAAACCGGAACCGCAACCATCTATGGATCCTTTGGACATGCCAATGCACCGAAGGGCCGCAACTGTAGCAGTGCCACCCACCCGAGGGTCGGAAATCACCACCCCGGACTTGGGTGATGATTTTGTTGTCAAGGGTCACCATCTCAAGATGATCCAATACAATACTTTCGATGGGCGATACAATTCAGATCCGTATAAACACATAGCCAAATTCAACGAGCTTTGTGAGATGTTCAAATATGGTCAAGGTGAGGTTGTTCCCTTCGTCTCTCACCGGAGATGCGAAGGTTTGGTTCGAGGAGCTTAATGAAAATTCAATCACAACATGGACACAAATGCGCGAAACCTTCATCAAAAGATTTTTCCCACCCGCCTTGCATAGGAAATTACTACGAGATAGTAGGGGATTTCGACAAGAATATGGAGAAACATCTACTGAAGCATGGTCTAGACTGAAGGAGATGCTGAGAAGTTGTTATGGTCATGGTCTAGGCAAGGAAAACATCATAGAAATTTTCTTTTACGGATTAACCAAGGAGTCACAAAATGAATTGGATCTAGCTGGAGGAGGAGATTTTATGTACAAGACCACTAATGAAGCATACAACTTAATGGAGGACAAGCTAGTCATAATCCTATCAAAGGAATATCGAGACAATGGTAGAGGCCGAAAACACAGAGTTCAAGTAGCTCAAGTTGGAAGTAGTAATGAAACATCTTCTATCGTTAAAGAAGTCAAATCTATGGCGGACATGATTGATAAACGCATCGGAAGAATAGAAAGAGACATGCACTTAATGAAGAATGGATGTGAAGGATGCGGAGGACCTCACTACGCTAGTGAGTGGAATCGACAAGTGGAGGATGCAAACTATGCACAGTATGGTTATCCTAATCGGGGAATGAATTCGCAAAACCGCGGAGGTAACTACAACCGCAGTGACAATCGAGACAACAGATGGCAAAGAAATAATACACAATCCCCACCACAACAAAGATACGATCCACCAAAGAACGAAGACGAAGATCAAAGCCTAAAAGATCTTATGAAATCGTTCATCCACACCCAAACCTCGAAGAATGACACATTTAGTAACCAAATAAAAGTTTTAAATGACCACATCGAGCAAGGACAGAGAAATCAGCAGGAAGCACTGCAAGACTTAGAGAGACAGTTCGATAGGATGAACGAGCGGAACTCAAATCGGCCATCGGGCCAATTATCGAGTAATACGCAACAAAATCCATGACCACAGAACCAAGGAAACACTTACAACAATCAAGCACCGAAATATCAACCTCCTGGAAGAAACGAAGGAATGCCACCCTGTCCAAAACACAGAGATAAACATGTGAATGCAATCACTACACGCTCGGGACATGCTTACGGAGGAGATCGAGACGAAAATGGAGAAAAACAGTCAAATAGTGCACAACACCAACCTCAAGTGCGACGCACAGAAGTAGGAAAACACCCCGGTGCGCCGCACCACGCTACTGAACCAATTTTAGATGATTTCAAGATCGAGGACGATGAGGACGAGGCACCACCAGTTCAACCTAAGGCTAAAACACCTGAACCAGTGGAGGAAGTTCCAATCAAAGCTTATAAGCCACATATCCCATATCCTCAACGATTACGAAAAGCGAGAATGCGGGAGCATTACGGAAAATTCTGTGACATGATTAAATCTGTTAATATTAATGTTCCTCTTGTTGATTTAATTGCAGGGATTCCAAACTACGCTAAATTCATCAAGGAGCTGGTCACGAATAAGGGAAAGTCATCGGAGGAGCAAGCCGCATTCTTAAAGGCAGAATGTTCAGCTTTGGTAAAGAACACGATACCACCAAAGTTGGATGACCCAGGGAGTTTTCTGATCCAGTGTAACTTCAGCAATACTTACAGTTGCAGTGCATTGGCGGACTTAGGAGCTAGCATAAACTTAATGCCTTATTCACTATATGCTAAACTTTCCCTAGGAGTGTTAAAACCCACTAGGATGAGTATCCGCCTAGCCGACCGATCGTTTCAATACCCGTTAGGAATTGCTGAAAACATGCTAGTAAACGTAGGAAAATTTAGCTTCCCTGTTGATTTTGTGATTCTAGAAATGGATGAAGATGTCACGGTTCCACTTATCCTTGGACGACCATTCCTAAACACAGCTGACGCAATCATTCGTGTGAAAAATGGGCAAATTTCATTGGGGGTTGGGGAAGAAAGAATTGTCTTTACACTAGATAGAGCCATGACCCACTCTTATTCTACTGATGAAACTTGTTTTCGGATTGATGTGTTTGATGATTTAGATTGGCAGGAAATTCTCGAGATAGAAACTAGCTTGGAGGAAGAACTGAAGGACGAGAAAATCGAAGAAGTAGATATTGAAGTTAAAGAGGAATTTAAGTTGGACCAGAGCATGAGGATAAAGTCTTCAATTGAAGAACCACCTACCGACTTGGAGCTGAAGCAACTACCGGTACATTTAGAGTATGCTTTTCTTGAAGGTACAAATTTATTACCAGTTGTTATTTCGTCATCACTTTCGGGTGACGAAAAAGCTCGATTATTGACAGTCCTTAAAGGTCATAAAAAGGCCTTTGCTTGGCGTATATCTGACATACCCGGAATTAGCCCCGAATTTTGCAAACATAAAATTAATTTTCTTGATAACATAAAACCCGTTGTTCAAAGACAACGGAGGCTAAATCCGAATATGACAGATGTCGTTAAAAAGGAAGTTGTTAAGTTGTTGGATGCAGGAATTATTTACCCAATCTCAGACAGCCCATGGGTGAGCCCAATTCACTGTGTTCCAAAGAAAGGAGGTATGACTGTGGTGATGAATGACAAAAATGAACTGGTACCAACAAGGACAGTCACAGGATGGAGAGTTTGCATCGACTACCGCAAGCTAAACGAAGCCACCAGGAAGGACCATTTCCCACTACCATTCATGGACCAGATGATTGAAAGACTAGCAGGAAATGAGTTCTACTGCTTCTTGGATGGATTCTTGGGGTATTTCCAGATACCTATCGCTCCCGAAGATCAGGAAAAGACCACCTTCACATGCTCGTTCGGAACATACGTATATCGGAGAATGCCCTTTGGTCTATGCAACGCACCAGCTACTTTTCAACGGTGTATGCTAGCCATTTTTCAGGACATGGTAGAGAAGACAATGGAGGTTTTCATGGACGATTTTTTAGTTTTTGGAGATTCGTTCGATGCATGCTTGAAGAATCTGGATCAGATGTTGGGAAGGTGCGAGGAAGCTAACTTGGTCCTAAACTGGGAGAAATGCCACTTCATGGTTCGAGAGGGAATTGTACTGGGACACAAAATTTCAAAAGTTGGGATAGAGGTAGACAAAGCAAAGATCGAGGTCATAGCCAAATTACCACCACCAACGAACGAGAAAGCGATTCGGAGCTTTTTGGGACATGCGGGATTCTACCGAAGGTTTATCAAAGATTTCTCGAAGATTACTCGTCCTATGACGAAATTATTAGAGAAGGAGGTAGCTTTCAATTTCTCGGAGGAGTGCTTACAGGCTTTCGAGCTACTCAAGGAGAGGATCACCAATACACCCATATTGGTAGCACCGGATTGGTCTCAACCCTTTGAACTAATGTGTGACGCCAGTAATTTCGCAGTGGGAGCTGTTTTGGGGCAACGGATCGACAAACATTTTCGACCTATCTACTTCGCCAGCAAAACACTGAACGAAGCCCAACAGAATTACACCACTACGGAAAAAGAACTCTTAGCTGTAGTTTTTGCTTTTGATAAATTCCGCTCTTACTTAGTGTTGAGCAAAACTATAGTTTTCACGGATCATTCTGCTTTAAAATTCTTATTTTCTAAATTAGATGCTAAACCTAGACTAATTCGTTGGATTTTATTGTTGCAGGAATTTGACATCGAGATCAAGGACAAGAAAGGAGCTGAAAATGTAGCAGCTGATCATTTGAGCCGACTGGAGAACCCAAGTTTGGGGGAGTTGAAGGAAGGGGAGATAGATGATACATTCCCGAGAGAAATGCTAGCCTGTATCAGCAAAACGGACAGCGATGCTCCATGGTTCGCAGATATTGCGAACTATCTATCCGGAAAAATTGTCAACAAAAGCCTAACCTATCAACAGAAAAAGTAATTGATCTCGGATGCTAAATACTACTACTGGGACGCACCATATTTATTTCGTAGGTGTGCTGATGGAATGGTGCGCAGATGTGTATACGGAGGAGAAACTCGGAGGATTTTGGACGAATGCCATCATGGACCCACCGGAGGACATTACGGACCAACGGTAACTGGAAAAAAGGTTTTTGATGCAGGGTTCTACTGGCCAACAATTTTCAAGGAAGCCTATACACTCGTGAGCACTTGTGACGCATGTCAACGCCAGGGAAACATCACGAAGCAAGATGAAATGCCACAGCAAGGGATCCAAGTCTGTGAGGTTTTTGATATTTGGGGAATCGATTTCATGGGACCTTTCAAACCCTCAAATAGAAATGTTTATATTTTAGTTGCTGTGGATTATGTTTCTAAATGGGTTGAGGCTAAAGCATTACCTACTAACAACGCTAACGTGGTTGTTGAGTTTCTTAAAAATTTGTTTTGCAGGTTTGGAGTGCCGAAGGCATTAATCAGCGATCGAGGAAGCCACTTCGCCAATGCTCAGCTTGCAAAAGTTTTGAAACGATATGGAGTAAATCACCGGTTTGCTACTTCGTATCACCCTCAAACGAGCGGCCAAGTGGAAATACAAACCGAGCAATTAAGAGGATTTTGGAAAAGACGGTCAACAACAATCCAACATATGGTCAAGGAAGCTGGAAGACGCATTGTGGGCATTCAGGACGGCGTATAAAACGCCAATTGGAACCACCCCGTATCGACTACTCTACGGGAAAACATGTCACCTTCCGGTTGAAATCGAGCATAAGGCATACTGGGCTTTGAAGAACTGCAACATTGATATGGATTTAGCGGGAGATATGCGGTTCTTACAACTCCACGAAATGGACGAGTTACGGTTGCAGGCCTACGAAAGTTCACGACTTTACAAGGAACGCACAAAGGAATTCCACGATCGGAAAATTCGTAGGAAAGAATTCAAGGAGGGCGATAAAGTACTTCTTTTTCAGTCGAAGTACAAATTCAAAGCTCCAAAATTACGATCAAAGTGGACAGGGCCGTACACCGTAAAACGAGCATTTGCCTCGGGATATGTCGAGTTATGGAAGGAAAAGGGAGATTCATTCATCGTCTCGGGACAACGAGTCAAGTTATACCACGAAGAGGATGATGAAAATGGAATGATGATCGAGGATGGTTTTTATGCCATCAACAACTGATCACGAAGGAAATCGAGTCAAGCTAACGACTCGTTCGAAAAATTAGCGCTTCTCGGGAGGCAACCCGGGTTTGTTTTTCTTATTTCATTATTTTTATTTTTGTTTTAGGAATTTTTAACGTTTTATTTTGCAGTGTTATTTAGATAGGTACCAAGAAAACCACCGAAAACTACAAAAAAATCGAAAAAACAAAAAAACCAAAAAAATGCCAGATGGTGCGCCGCACCACCCTCTTGTGCGACGCACTGAGCCGCTGATACATGTTATATCTTTTATTTGTTTTATTTCTCACAGCACACACACACATTTACACCTACAAGCAACGCCGCGAGAAACAAACACACACACGCGAATCTTCAATTCTTGTCTATTTTGTTCGTTTAATCCACAAAATATGCAGAGAAAGGTATGATTCTTCACCCTAACTACTTTAATTCCTTCAATTTTTCGTTTTCATAGGTTAAATTAAATTGGGGGAAATCCTAAGGTTTCTTAATTTCAACCTAAAACATTAAATTGATTGTATGTCTAGGCTATTAGTGTTGAATTAAACTGAATTGAGGCTTTTTTTTTATGGATTTCGACCAATTTCCGTGAGGTTTTGACGAGATGAAATGGTCGGTGCGCAACACTGCTTTTTAGTGCGCGACACCGACCGATTTTACAGTTGTTGTTCGGAATTTTTCGTGTGTTTAATGTGTAAATCGCTGGTTTAGTTGAATTTGTGTTGTGTAGGGAAAGAGGGTTGCTGCTGAAGGGACTGAAGGAAGCAAGAGACGAGCACAACCTCGATCCACTTTGAACGCGGCGATAATGGCTCCTGAACACCACCCCTGGTTGCAGTGGCCAAGTTGTACTCCCGACCGTAAGATTAAGCTGAACAACAAGTTAGCCGAGTTACGGGGTCGAGACGTTGCAACACCTCGCACCATGGACTGGGATTTCCTAACCATGATAAATTTTGATCTAAGTGGATTCATGGTCACCCGAAGCCTTTCTGCGCAGCGTGATATACCGATCAGGGGGAGAGCTTGGAAGACTGATGAACCAGTGTTTTCGGGAATGGGTGTTAGAATTTTATTGTTCACTCGAGGTTTCGATGGCGTTTACCAACGAAACTTTTGCCACCGCACCTTTAATATCATTCCGCTTAGGAGGAGCGGAACACCAGGTTAGTGTTATTGAATTTGGGAGACTAACAGGTTTGTTCACTACAGCTGAAGCAGCAAATGAAACTTTCATAGCTGCGTATCTATCGGATGCTGAGACTGATTCCAGGGGATTTGGGGCCAACGAGGCTTGGTATGCACGTTCAGGGCTCGTGGAACATCATTCTAATTCTAGTCGCGCCAAGGATATCCAGGAACCGGTTCTTCAGATAGTGCACAAGATCCTTACTTATTCTTTCCTACACCGAGCCACTCAGCACGATAAGTGCTATACTGAGGACTTGTGGCTACTTCAAACCTTCAGTTCCCGCGACCCGACACGGTTTGTTAATGTCCCGTGGACACTGGCGAGGTACATGGCACAAAAGGGGGAGGGGCAGACGAAGACTAGTAAGATGGTATGTGGGCACTTTATCACCCGCATTGCAAGGTCTCTTGGGTTATGCACTAGTGTTAACATTCAGCAGTGTTCACCTCCGGTAAAATGCAAAGTCATCACTCAGACAGATTTGGCACGAGCAGATATTCTTCACCAAGCGGGTAACCGTTTGGCTGATCCCGGACCAGCTGAGGATGCACCAGTACCACCCCCGAGGCCGCCGGTTCTGTCACAGAGGGCATTTATGGATCAGATGATTGAGGGCATGCACCGACTTCAGTTCGACAATGTTCAGGCAGAGCGACAGAGGTCGCAGGCTCAGCGCAGACACGAGTACATCCATGATCGCTACCAGCCGACATGGGAGTCTATGTATCAGCAGCAGCATCAATCTATGAGTGATCCATTCCCACCCTATGCAGTACCAGCGTACTACTACCCCGAGCCATACCCAGGTTATCACCTACCAGCATACCACCCACAGGACGACGATGAAGACGAGGAGGAGGAGTAATTTGTATTTGAATTTGTCTATGGTGTTGTATTTTATGATGTTATTGATTTCCTTTTAAGTACTATTCCTAATTAGAAAAGAATAGCAAGACTATTTTACTATTTTTTTTAGTCGTCGTAATTTGTAATTTGCATTCCTATTTTTATTTTTCTTTTGATTATTCTAATATGTATGGTTGTTTTTCTTTTAGTTTTTAAGACTGGCAGTAAGTTCAGCACCCGATCCTAAGTCTGACATTCAGTTCAGCAACAGCATTTCAACGCCATATTTCGACGACGGGTTATACTTTCTACCTTTTCTTATTTTTTGTATTTTATTTTAGTTTTTCTTTTTATAATTTCCCTTAGTTTTGAGTCGTTAACACATTAGGGACAATGTGTTACTCAAGTTTGGGGGGGTCATCGGGAAATTCCAAATTTTATTTTTCGACCCTTAGCTTAGTTTCCATTGTGTTTGCATTGTGTTATTTTGTACAGTTTTTGAGTCAGAAAACATTAAAAAATACAAAAAAAATCGAAAAATTTAAAAAAACAAAAAAAAAATATAACGTGTCTAGTCGGTAAATACCTTAAACTTTAAGCATAACCAGACGCATTTTAACCCTACTCAGAAAAATAGTGAGAATTTGAGTCTTTGAAAGCATTTATTTTTAATGCTACTTTTTCATTTCTTTGAGTGTGCCGATGGTGATGACTTTAGAACTTGACACTGTTATACATATCGAGACCACAGATGAGCAATTGCATTAGGGTAACTTAGTGTGATTTGGTACAATGATAGGGGCAACTAGGATTAACCCATTTGATTAGCCTTTTCGTTTCTTTTTATATATTTTCCACCTAACCCTTGTAACACTTATTTTTAGTGTTAGAAACTCTATTAAACCAATTTGCGCCTAAACTTTTTCGTTTCTAAACACTACTATATATTTTGTACACTCGCCTTATTTTCGTTTCTTTTTAGATTAGATCCGAACTTAGTTTTTTGATTGCTATTATATATGAAGTGAAGTTAGAGCATAAAAGAAAAGTTATATTATTATTCCCTTTGTATTATTTTGTATTTGGAAAAAAAGTTAGAAAAATAAAGTTAGCCTTTTGAGCATTTGTACTTACCATGAGAAATATTGTATTGTAAGGCATGTACTAGGCTGAAAAAAAATAATATAAAAATCGAAAAAACAGAAAAGCGAAAAAAAATTAGTTGTAGAATTTAAAAGACATAGTGTATACTGAGTCTTGTATTATATACGATATATGTATATTCGGAAAAAAAAATAAAGTTGAGAAAATTGAGCAATCCAGTTCGTTAGAGAGTTTATTAGTTCGGATTTAATCTAAGTTTTGTATTATTTTTATTTTAACCCATTTACACTCCATTATATATTTATCCACATGCCTTTACCTGTAAATTATAACCCGAATAAAAGTCACCGTTTAGTTGTACCTAGACTCTAGTGGTGGAGATTTGATACGTTATCAAGCCTATGATAGAATATTCACCATGACTGAGCAGTTGAGCGATTCTACATAATACTTTACACACCCTTTTAGATTAGTTTGAGAGTTTGTGTGATTTTACTTCCCATAAAAATCGTGAGGTGTTTGGTTATGTTAATTTTTGGCTTTGATAATTACTTTTAAAACAGTTTTTGCTTGAGGGCAAGCAAAAGGTTAAGTTTTGGGGGATTTGATATCGCATATTTATATAGATATTTATATGCGATATTTTGTCACATTTCATAGTAAACATGATGGATAGGATAGGTTTTTTTTACATTTAATTGTGTGGAAAAGTGTTTTTGTCCGTTTTACAGGTTTACATGATCGGGAAGTGGAAAAGAGGGAAGAAATGGACTTAAATGACAAAAATTATACAAAATGGTGGAACTGAAGTCCAGTGCGACGCGGAGTTATGTGAGTACGACGCAGCGGGTGTTTGCAGTGGTTTAGGACTCGAACTTATACACGGTGCGGCGCAGTACCTGTCAGTGCGGCGCACTGGAGTGATTTTCAGCAACTTCCTAGTTCAAGTCGAATACGTTTTCCTCTTGATTTCTGCCTATGAATACCAACTCAATTCGTCCAGATTAATCATCAATTAATATTTTCAAGTTTCTGGAGCTAGAGTTTACTTTTGGAGGCAAGGATTGAAGCTAGGAATACGTTATTCGTAATATTCGGTCACAACACGTTTGAAGATTTCTTAGTTTGCTTTTCTTTCTTTTTAATACTTATTTTCCAGGATGTTTTCTACTATTTTGTGTGCTGTTTTTGACTCAATAATGCGTAGCTAAACTCTTTTTACGCTTGTTTGATTAACGGATCTTATTTGAAGTTCGAGTTTTCGTTATTGATTGTTTCGGTATTTGTTTTTAACCGAAAATCCTTATTTTTCTAAGTTTTAAAATATTATTATAAAGTTGTTTATACATAAGTTAATTAATCAATATTCTAGGTATTCGAGAGGAGTCTAGATAGGTTAAATAATTTATATGAAATAATCGTTCGGTCTATAATCGATTTAAAATTGTTAGGATTCGAGAGGACCTAATAATATCAACTTAAATAATTAAACTTAGATGAGTGAGTGTGACAACCGTCTAAAATTCAGGTACTTGTTCAATTACTATATCGGTTCAAAACATTAGTTACTCTTTTATCGTGTTCGCTCTGTTCTAGCTCGTAACTGTTGAGTCTGTACTTTGTCGGAACTAGTGTCGGAATAACTTCCGGAATCAATTTTATAAGTCCTAATACCAAGAAAACATATAATGAACTTTCCTAAGTTCATAACAAATCATACTTAAGAACTTTTAATTAACAAAAAGGTCCAACGAAGTGTTAACGTAAAAACGAAAAATCAGATAAAAGCTGAAAAATCACCCGGTGCGCAGCACCTAGTGTTATGGTGGGCAGCACCTCACGACAGAATTCAAAAATATTTACATTTTCAGTCCTTGTCTCGTTTTTGTAAATCACCAACCAATCAACTCGAGCCTAGACCTGCCATTACTGCCATACCAGTGTTCCAAGACCATTAACACTACACTCCATCTATTTTTTTTTCATTTTTCATTTTACAAAATTGAAAACACACACACACACTTATTTCTCTCTAGCTTCTCTCTAAACTCTCTCTAACAAACCCCATTTCCAGAGATTTTCCACCATCAAAACACCATTACAATCCATAGAAAACGTTTGAATCATCTAGAGAAGCAAGGGGGTGCCAATTATTTCGAAAAAGGACTAGTTTTGTAAAGGTTTTGGAGCATAAATCCGAGCAAAACTCATCATCCGAGCTTTTCCTTCGGTAGATTTCTTTCTTTTTACTGTTTTTATACAAATAATCAATTGCATGTAAGATCTAACGGTTGAAAATGTGTTTTTGTACAAATCTATGACTTTCTATGGTCAAAAACGTTTTTAACCGAAATAACCTTTAGATCCACGGTTTTGTAACCAAAAGTGCTATATAAACTGTTAAAAAGATGTTTTAATAAGTTTAAACACATTGCATGTCGAAATCTATGGGTGACAAAACGTTTTTAGCAAAGAAATCACAAAACGGTGAAGAACAGCAAGGAGGTGCGTAGCACCCCCTGACAGGTGTCGCGCACCGGGCTGTTGTTCTTCCCGAAAATCGTCGTTTTGGTTGTTTAAAACTTGTACACACGTTCTGGACTTTTACTAATATTATTATGGGACTGAGATGAATAAAACTAATAATAATGATGACTTATATTGGACTATTTGGACTATATTGAACTATAATATATATGATATTGCGTTTTAGGTGATTTGTGAGCGGAAGTGAAGGTACAATTTTTGGGCATGAGATTTGGGCGCGGAAGCGCTGCCCAAATCTCCTCAGAAATTGTAAATCACTTCAGCGAGCAAAAGCACTTAAGATAGTAATCAAAAACGTTAAATCGGACTTTTGGACAAAAACGTGACAATTACCTTTTCAGACTATTTTAACTTTATTTAACCTTGACACTTAAAGTTTAATAAAATTTGGTCTATATTATTATATAAGAACATAATAATATAACAACTAATTAAACTATCTTGGTAATATTAGGCAATCCGTGATTCCCGGCTTTCATATTCCGACCGAGTTTTCGAGTTCTCGTTCTTCGCAATCCGTGAGTTACAACCCCTTTTCTTATATATTTTACATGAATTTTGGGGGAAACATAAGATTAATTGTATTTGAAACTTTATGAATCAAATTGCAAATTATCGAATTTTGACTTTTGAGACTTATTGAACTATTTTGACTTTTGAGACTTATTGAACTATTTTGACTTTTGAGACTTATTGAACTTATTTTGACTTGGAACTTATTTTGACTTGGAACTTATTTTGACTTGGAACTTATTGGACTTTGGAACTATTTTTGTACGTGCTATTTTGAACTCTTATGCGTAAAACATTTTTTTTGCTCTACTTGAACTTATTGGCTCGCTCTCTTTTGAACTAGACTAATCATTGATGCTTGTATACGTACCAACCCTTGATGGAACTATAACACGTGCTTAAGTGACGGACGACTACCTCTCTTTTAAACAAAACTACTTGACGCCCACGACTTTTTGGACTTAGACTTACACACTATTAGCTACATAGCCGTATAGTAATTATGGGTATCGATACTTAGGAAAGAACCGTTCCTTGCTTAGATGGCAATCTAAGTACATATTACTAAGACTAGTACAATCTTCCTGTTTGAGAGGCGGGAAGACGGGCACCACGGTTGAACAATCGGATTAGTGTGAACACTTAAATTATAGATGCCAAGAGGTTGATACAAGAAATCTAATTAGTTACTTACGCATAATTTACGAACTTTTTAGCGATTGATTTTCGCAACTACAAATTGACTAAATATGACTCTATTTGGTCTTTACAAACTTAGGGCACCGGTTCGCCCGTTACTTGAACTTTAAAAGTATATAAATTTTAAGCGACTTGTTCCGCTAACCTCCTTTTTGGAAACTTCTACTTTATATACTTTACTTATATTTTGACGAACTCATTAAACTGTAACTCACTCACTACTTTCGTAGTTGACACTTTATCTTATGTTTCAGGAAATTAGTGTAAGCATGATGTGCATGGCATGGACGGGTCGAGGCGGTTGTGTGAGAACCTCAGTGGGAAAAGACTTGGCCATTGTTTCTTTTGGGAATTTTTAATGAAACTTTTAAATTCTGTATCGATGTACTAAAATATCATGACTTGGTCGTTTTATGGATTTGTAAACACTTTTTATTTTTAATTAATGACTTGATTGCCGTTATGTTTTATATGACCTGTGTAACGATCTTCCAGCTCTTCACATTCCGTGTTTCCGCTTTAGCGGGGTATGACAGTGAGTCTAATTGTTAAGATTCGGGAGCACTTAATATTTAGAGGAGTTATTCGAGAGGAAGCTCTATAAGGTTAAATATCTAAATACAGGCTTGTTACTTAACGTTTAATTATTAATAATTATAATTGTATACGAGAGGAAATTATAATTAGAGGTAGTTAAAGTTAATGAAAGATTCGGGAGGACTTTTGTTATATCTTAGAAGTTTTATAATCAATCAATTTCGTAAACTTAAAAGGAAAATAAGTGAAGTGTCAAACAAGTGTATTTTCTCCAATATTTGATAATTTCAATTACTTTCTCACTCGTTTTTTATTAATCACTTTTTATTAATTACCTTGTAATTTTTAATCAATATTTTGTTACAATAAAAACCCCAAAAACAAATAGTATTATTAATTCGAAATCTAAAAACCAAATTAGTCTCTGCGAACGAACCTTTACTTGCTTTTAAACTATATTACATACGAATATGTACACTGCCTATAAGTGTGTAATTACGTGAACTAGTAGGTTAAATTTAAGACGAGATTTTACACATCAAGATCCCAACAACTTCTTAACAATGTCACTATCCTTCATCAGTACCCCAACACTCTTCAAATTACTCACCAATATTGTATACCTTGAAATTTGCTTAGATAGACTTTCACCCCTAACATATTTAAATGCCTCATACAGTTTTTTCAGCATGTCTCTCTTACTCTCCTTGAGCTCAATTCTTCCTGTATATCTTAGTTCCATTGCATCCATTAGTTCCTTTGTTGATGAGCAATCCTAGAAGTTGGTGTAGATTTATGTTGGAAAAGCTAGAATTACTGCTCCCAAAGCTCTGAAGTCTCGGTCAATAAGTTTGTTATCAGTCTCAGTATACCTCTCAAGATCCAGATCTATCATAACTATTCCTCCTGTCTCCTGAACCATTGGCCTATGCGGTCCATTGACAATAGAGGTCCAAATATGTCTATCGTTGTAGTATACAAAAGCTTTGAACCTCAATTTCCACATCATAAAGTCCTGACCTAAAAACTTAGGAGGCCTACCACCAGAACCTGTTTCGTTATCGTAATTAACTTCAAGAATGTTTGCTGGAATAACAGACACTCGGAGAGATGAGAATTTAATTCGGATTACTTGAATAACCTCAAACTGAATACAAATCACTTAGAATCACTGAAAACTTAACAAATCGTTTTAGAACACTAAACATTATCGTACATAACACTTAATTCGATTAATCTAATGCAAATTTGCAATAACTAAGTCTTACCGCCAAAATTTAAAAATTCATAACTCACACAAACAATTCGACTAGCGGAATTAGAAGTATGATCTCAACCAAAATTTAAAAATTTAAAAATGTGCTATCAACAAGTGTATGATCTCAATTACGACTAGCAGAATTAGAAGTAATTGACAGAATGATTTAGAGATAATAATCGACGAAGAATGAACAAGTAGAATGAAAATTTTGTTTGGGCGGGAAATTCAGTTACACCAACAATTCTGTCCAAATCATGCATTCTACATGTTTGCTAGCTACTATTTATAGACCTAAACTAACTAACAATTATATAAATTTCATCCTTATGTTTATTAAAAAACATTTCGGGGTAGACATAAACTTATAGTTTAGTTGGATCAGTTCGGGAGAACTTGAACTAATTCGGTGAAGAATTAGTTCCCCCGAACTGAAACCTTCCTAAACTTTACACTTTATTAAACAATTCGGAGAGTCTGAATTGATATTGAACTACTCTAAACTATGACTTAGATATTTTGGAAGCTTCACCATTTGACTTGTATGCTCCAACAACCCTAGGGACAATTTTCAATGTTATCAGATGGTTTAGGGAGTGTAGGCCGCCAGTTATCATGAATCTGATATTTATGAATAAAGGTTCGGAACTCCTTATCAGTAAGAGTACAACGTGATGCACGCAAATCATCCTTCCTCATGGTTAAGAGTGAAAGAAAAGGTAATCCCAGTTTGAAGAATTTGAAGAAATCAAAGATTTCGAAAAGGCAAAAACAGTTAACAATGACGGATAAAGAAACAAGAAACTGAAAAAGAAGGGTATTTATATGAGAGGATAATGAAGAGGCGCGAAAATCAAAGGGCCACTATTTTCAAATTCAAATTTAGTTATCGCCTAAATAACCGACACGTGTCACGGTCGACGAGGATGGGACATCCAACAAACGTTTCAGGCTTACGCAGCTCATGAATAATAACCTAAAAAGTCAAAAAGTCATGATGACTAACAACATCTAATACTCAGCAATTTGGGCCGAATAAAGACTTCAGTTACAAAAAGGTCGGAGTAACCAAACCAAAATTATAATCTAGTTTAACCTACCAAAAGACTTCTAGCCTAGCGGTGTGTGCTTGACCCATTGACGTGGAGGTCATGGGTTTAAGTCTCGTTAGATACAAAAGTGTGAATTTTATATAGTGTGGTTGTCTTTCTAAAAAAAAAATCTAGTTTAACATATGGTTCACATCACTAGACTAGGGGGAGGCATGTTGGGGTAGGGACCCCAAACCACTACAACACGAAGGACGATGGTCGGCTAACTAGAACTTGTCTTATTCGGGTTTCTCGGACCCGACAAAGCACTAAACCTGGAAAAAAATACGCATGCCCCGCATTTAATGAAAAGCGTGTCAGCTCACAAGCACCATTAATGCACCATACGCTGAAGCTACCTAACTCGGATGACCAGGGTGGCGCCCACATGACAGACAAGACATCTCTGACGTAAGGATCGGTCTGAATCGAATGTGACCAAAAGGTAAGGACCGATCCCCAGGTATATAAATAGCACCTGAAATAAATGAATCATGTATGAGAACACATTTTGCTATCCTCGCTTCTCCCTCTCATTTATTACTCTTAAATACGTAAATTCCCAAGTATGTACTTTGATTCTCACGATGTAGGATTATCGGGGAGAAACTCTCGATAACACTAACGGCTTTTATGTTGAATAGATCAAAGAGCCGAGACCGGAAGACGAAGCTATCCACGCTAGTCTACTCAAACTTGATCCACTGCAATTTGATTCAACAGAAGGAATGAAAACAAAGGTGTTTGTATGGGTCGAGATATTGAGATGCTTATGAAATGCCTCGTATGTTGTTCGAGTTTGAAAAATTTGAAAATGTAAATAGTGGACAATTTAAATGGTCGAAAGTTGTTAAACTAGCTACTTTTGTGAAAAGATTGAGTTGTTGGATTTTGTTCTTTTGTTACTCTTCACTTGGCATTTGAGCATATGATGTTTATGACTTTATGTATTAGTAGGATTGCAAGCTTCATTTACCTACTTATTGTGTATCTCGTTTTCTTGCCCTTTTCAGTCTTAACAATTATAGAAAAATAATCATAGGAGTTGGTAGATCATGTCATCAACATTTTAACAATAACTGAAATAAATTAAAAGTTATTCACAGCTTTCTACAATTGATTTATCTATAATATTATAAAGATTGAGTTATGTTATAAATGTTTGTTAATAAATATTGAATTATATCATAAATCTATATTTACTATAATCTAGAGTTGTCGTTTTAATTACGTGTGAGATATTCCAAATAGTGGAATGGTATGCATTTGAAACTCCTGACTCTTTAGTTGCCCTGTGTTTTAATTACCATAATGAGAGGTATAATGATATTTAAATTGTTCAGTTACCCTAAGTTAATAACACATTTGAAACTTCTGACTCTTTAGTTGTCCTGTGTTTTAATTACCATAATGTGAGATATAATGATATTTAAACTGTTCAGTTACCCTAAGTTAATAACACAGACGTTTTTAGGTACTCTAAAAGTTGGTGGTATTAATGGCATACTAATTATTGTGTTTTAACTACTATAATGTGATTAACAAACGTTTTTAGGTACTCCAAAGGTTGGTGGTTTTGTGTTTTTCTATATAAGTTGGTTACTTTTGCATCAACAAACCCCATAACTACGTACAATTATGTCTCTTTCGAAAAACATGTCTCACTCCAAGATTGGCGCCCTTGACCCAACTAGAGAAGATTGGGTTGTTCATGTAAGGGTTTGTAGAATGTGGGAGGCAGTAAATACGAAACTCGGTGATGTCTTACTAGATGGTTATGGCTCATAATGAGGTAATTAATAATTTGTTTTTAAAATTTTAAAAGCCGGAAAAAGGGTACGCCACGAAAATGTGGGGGGTTAAATTAGTTTCTTACATGTTTTTTTTTTAACCAAAAAGGGCGGTTCGATACAAGGTTTCATCACTAGAAATCATATGCGAAAGTTTAAGGCTCTTCTCGAAGAGGGCCAGGTATATCAAATCTCGAGGTTCAGAGTGATTGAAGGTCAAATGGGATATAAAGTTGTCCCGAATCAATACCGCATCCGTTTCAACATTGCAACATCGGTTCGTAAACTTGATGTATCATATGATAAGGTTATTGTTTTGAGTTGTTTTATGTAGAGACTATGGTATTAACCTACCCAATTCATGCTTTTTGTAATGTTTGTTTTCGTTGTTGCAGGTATAGGGTCCATGTGCATGTTGTTGATGAGGCAAGCGATACAATATTTACCATTTTCAATTCCGTGGCATTGAAGGTGTTTGAGTAAATAAATGTGTTATTTGTGACAACCATCTAAAAATCAGGTGATTCTCAGTTACTATATTGGTTCAAATCTCTAGCTGCTCTCTTAATTATGTTCATATTGTTCTAGTTCGTAACTGTTGTGTCATTATTTTGTCGGGAGTCGGAATCAATCTATAAATCCTAACACCAAATAAACTATACAAGAACTTGACTAAGTTCATAACGGACACTAATAAGATTCTGGTCCTCAACTAACAATAACGGAAAACTTAAAACGTCACCGTGCTGGAAAAACCTTCCAGCCGACGGCTGAAGGCTGTCAGCCAGCGGCTGAAGCCCAGCCGGCGGCTGGATATGGCCAGCCGGCGGCTGAAAGCCGCTGTCCAGTGGATGGTGACTCATTTTCTCATGTAATTTGATTGGACCAACCTTTTAATTACGGGACTGGACCAAGGAATCTGTCAATTGGGTTCCCTAGGGTAGTAATGACCACCCTCTTACCCCCCTCTATTCATTTTCATTTCATTTTCAAATTACACACACACATTTCTCTCACTTTCTCTCTAATCTTCAAACACCCCCAAGCAAGAACAGAAACTCTACACCATTAAAACAACAAATAAACACGATCAAACTCACATAAATCGTTCTAGAGTAAAAGGGTATCAAAGAGGAAGCTTTAAATCGGGTTTTGGAGAAGGTTTTCACACTTTTGAAGCTAGAAACTCATCCATCCGATCCAAAACCATTTCCTTCGGTAAAACTCTTTTATTTTACTGTTATTACTTAAATCCTTACTTGCATGGACGATCTAAAGTCTAAAAATGGGTTTTTACAAAAGTCTAAAACGTCTTCTTGCTTAAAAACTAGTTTTTCTAATAGATCTACATTTTGATGTTATAAATCTAAAAGAAACTGTAACTTTTGCTTAAAAATACCTATATTTGATAAATAACAGTTTGCATGTTCGAATCTAACACTAAAACGGACTAAAAATCGAAAAATAACGAAATCTAGAAACTGGCCAAAGGCCTCTGCCCGGCGCCTAAGGTCCAGCCGGCGGCTGAATGTCTCCACCCGCCGTCTGGATATCGCTGTTCGTAAAAAGTGTCGTTTTAAGAGCTCTAAACGTGAAAATGAGTCCAAATAAGGTACCACAGGTTGTACATTTTAAAAAGCTTACTGTTTTTGTAAATAAAACTGTTTGGGAAAGATTGAGAATGTGAAACATTTGTATTATCGTTCTTATTGGTTAAATTGCATGTTTTAAAGCGGGAAAGTGTTTTGAAATTGGACTAAATTTTATAGCGCGGAAGCGCTGCCCAAATTTCCCCATAAAATATATTCCAAATTCAGTAACTTAATATTTTTGGGACTTATACACTTTGACCTTGGACATTAGCACTTTTGGACTTAATTGCACTAATCGGACTATAAAACGTACACGAACACATTTAATCACATAATCTTTTCGTAATACTCTTTTTGGGACAGAATCTAAAGTATAAGAAATTGGGATTTAAAATGTTAAATTGGAACTTAACATAACTTAAATTATACTAATAAAACTTATACAACATACCGGTGTTTTAGGTTATCTTTGATTCCCGACGTGTTCCGCTCCATCCGTGCTTGTTCGTATCTTTTCTTCGCAAACCGTGAGTTACAACCCCACTTTGTTTTACTTTTATACTTTTAAACATTTATTTGGGGGAAACATAAGATTGTATGCTATGTAACTTTCGAAACTAGTTGCGGTTCGTGGAAACTTTTGAAACTATGAAACTTTATTGAAACTTTGGAAACTTGTGTGAAACTTTGAAACACTTTTCAAACTTATGAAACTTTGAAACTCTTGGAAACTTGGAAACTTGGAAACTATGGAAACTTTGGAAACTTTGGAAACTTTGGAAACTTGTGAAACTATTATGCGTATATGTGTTGATGCTCCTTAATTTGTTAACTAAATTTAGGATAGTTGTTAGAGAAACCAATCCTTGATGAAAATATAAAACCGTAAGTGCTTACTACTATTTTTAGAAATAGAACTCAGTTGCCCCGTTTTTGACTCGGAAACTTTACACACTATTAGCAATAGCCGTTAGTATTATGGGTATCGATACTTAGGAGAGGTCACTCCTTGCTCAGGGTTAGCGACCCAAGTACATATTACTAAGATTCAGTTGGAAACTCAATGAAACATTTTGGGGCTAGATCCTGACCAGACAATCGGTTTAGTGTAAACTTACTATTTATATTATGCCAAGTGATTGATACGAGTTACTAATTTAGTTAAGCACATATTACCTACGCATATACTTTATTTTAGCGATGGATTCCGCTTCAACTTTTATTATACGAGTTTTATTTTTACTTACGTGTGTACGAAACTCCTTACTATTTATATATATGTTCTTGCGTCGCTCCGTTCCTTTTTACTTATGACGTAATTACATATATTTCTTTTTTTTTGGAAACTTTTATCAAAACTCAAAACTGTAACTCACTCACTACTCAATGTAGTTGACACTTTATCTTATGTTTCAGGAAATTAGTGTAAGTGTCGAGATGCATGGCAAGGAAGAGTCGATTTGGTCACGTGAGGCGAACCTTGGGAAAGACCTTGTTATTTTGGGAATTTATTTTGGAAACTTGTATTGTACTTGGATTTAACTTTGAACTGCTTGGTTGTTTTTGAACTATGAACTGTTTTTAATTTTAAATGAAATGACTTGAATCGTTTAATTTGCTTATAACCGTGTAATGATATTCCAGCTCTCACATTCCGTGTTTCCGCTATAACGGGGTGTGACATTATTGTTGGAAGTTAAAGACACAAAATTCCCTATTTTGATCATTGTTCGTGACAAATCTCTTTATAAATTGTCATCGCGCAACACGCGGAAATACGTCTAGTGTTTATTATAAAGTCATTCTAAACAAAGCATAATCTCTTCCCATCTAAAGGTTTTTAACAAAACTCGTCTCATAGGTCAAGTATAATAAATTGAATGTCATAAATCATTATTATAAACTTATTTCAAAAATTAATTCCAACTATAACCTTTTAAGAAATTCATAGGACGCATCAATTAATTTGATATTATATTAAGAGTAAATTACACCGTTGGTCCCTATATTTGTACCCAAATCACTAGTTCGAGGCTTTTTTTTTGAAATAATTACGCCATTAGTCCCCATTGTTGTAAATCCGTTACACCGGGGGTCCATTTTTCAAACGTCCGTTTATTATTGACGGAATCAATATCACGTGACCTCCACACGAGGGTATTACTGTCTTTAACCATCCCACTAACTTTAATAACATTATCAGTCATCTTTTTCATTTTCCACAAAAAACATCCCGCTTAAACTCATCTTTTTCCCCAAAAATTAAACCAATTGAAAATCCTAGAATGGCTTAATTTCTTCAAAATTGTATACTTAAGCCTAGAATGGCTTAATTTCTTCAAAATTGTATAATTAAACCAATTGAAAACCCTGCACCTTTTCTTCTTTGGCCTTCCCACTTGTTTGTGATGGTAAGGATGTTTGAGTGTTGTTGGGACTGTAGACTTGAACCACAAATTGCTTCCATTGATTGGTTGAACCTTGTAACTGTAAACTTGTTTCCATGTCTCCAACCAGTAGCAAGGATGAGCCCAAGATTCAATAATTCTAGTTCTCACTTTGTTGATCACCATATTCCAATTAACAGCTACTGCATGCTTGCATGGTAAACCAGTAATCTCCCACCTCCTACAAGTACATGTCCTATTTTGGGAATCAACTACACATTGGTCATTCCAAGGTCCACATACTTGGTACTTATGATCCCCATTAAACAATACAGTGTACTCAGCAGCCTCTTTCTTAATGTTTCCAAGCAAAGTAGTTGCAGTAGGTGTTAAAGGTCCTATGCACTTCTCAATGGCAGATTTGACATTTACTATTCTTAGCATACAATACACTCTAATATATTCTAAACAAGTGATGATGGGCTTGTCTCTACCACCAACAATTTTACCATTAAAGACCTCACACATGTTGTTTAGCAATATATCAATGTGAGCTTGGCCTAAAACAATAACAACAATGACTTGCTTATTATCAAACATCTAACTTATTAACAATGACAGCAAAAGTGTACTAACCTGAAAAGTGTGACCTGGACCAATGACTTGGTGGGATCTTAGCCAACCATTGATGTGCAGCTGGATTATATGCCTTGAATTTATCCATGGCTTTGTTGAAATGCTGAACAGTTGTGGCAGTAGCACATCTCCAAAGATGGTCTTTAAAAGCTTTTCCATTCCATGTCCTTTTCATGTTGCTATGAATATGTAAGAGACAGAATCTGTGTTCTGCTCTTGGAAAAACCTTTGCCAAAGCTGGGAGAACACCCTACAATAAACATATACATAATATTAGTAATTTCATAAACTGTAAATAACATAATCTGAAAGTGTACCTTTTGTCTGTCACTTATGAAAGTGAAATTGGAATTCCTATTCAATCCCAAATCTTCTCCAAGACACTCCAAAAACCATGTCCATGAACTGACATTTTCAGCTTCCACAATTGAATAAGCAAATGGATAGATTCCATTGTTCCCATCTATGCCAACAGCTGATAAGATCTGACCAAGGAATGGACCCCTCATAAAAGAACCATCAACACCAACAAAGTTTCTTTGACATGCTTTGAATCCCTCTTTTAATGACCCCAAACACACATATATCCTTTTAAAATTTCTATCTGCAGAATGAGGATTGGTACCACTTTGGACTTCTATCCTAACAGTTGTTCCGGATTGGTGGTTTGTAACTCCAAGATATAATCTCTCAACATTGTGTATTGGAGCTTGTAATCACCTCTGCTTTGTTTATCTGCTTGACTCTTGGCCCTAAAAGCTTTCAGAAAAGACACACCTAACTCAAACTGTTTTTCAAGTTGATCTTTCACTGCTCTAATTGGTATTTCAGGATTCCCTTTGATTTGATCTACAATCTGTTTGGAGAGAAAATCATATGTGCATGCTTTGATTTCTCTAGATTGTAGACAATGATGTTCCTCTTTATGTGTTCTAACTACCCAAGTAGATGTCTTTTTCACTTTATGGATATACACCATCCAAGGGCAGAGAATCTCTTCCTCATTTACTGCATTATTCTGGCTACTACCTACCTTATCTTGTCCCCCACTTGCATTATTAAAACATTTCCCATGTGGCCCACTTGTGTCTTTTGGGACAGTTTTGTCTTTTGGGCCAGTTTTCTTACTTGGGCCAGTTTTGTCATTTGGGCCAGTTTTGACATTTGGGCCAGTTGTATCTGTTTCACAAGAGGGCCCAAAAATGGGTGTTTTACCCCTACATATAGCTCTCACCCTCTGTTTATCATTTCTTATTAAATGCAACTCTCTTCTTGTCTCAATTGAATGCAACTTAATCCTTTCCTTAACCTCAGCAGAACTACCAAATTCTTGACCTACATAAAAGAACTGTTTGAACATACTAGCATCAACTTTGTTCTTATCTTTTCTAAGTTGTTTTAACTTTCTTTTCCTAATATGGTCAATATCACCCTCTGAACCTGAATCACTCTCAAAATCTTCATTATCTAGTACATCTAAGTCATCTTGGATGACTGTGTTTTCCTCAATTTGAATGTTACTCCCATATCCTACACCCTTAGCAATCTCAAACAAAGTAACTTCAATATCAGGTTCATCATGCACATTGTCAACATCAACTATGATATCAGGTTCACTAGCATTCACATCAACAGTAGGTTCATCTATGTGTTCACTAGCATTCACATCAACAGTAGGTTCATCTATATTTTCACTTGCATTTGGTTCAACACTACTTGCATTTGGTTCAAATACTTGACTTACAGGTTCATCTACATGTTCATCATTCCACTCCAAAAAAAGGGTCCTAGCACATGGGGTACTCCTTTTTTCAATTACTTGACTTACAGGTTCATCAATTTCCTCTAACACAACACTACTTGGATTTGTAGGTAAGTAATATGTCTCAACAGTGCTCATTCCATATTCAACATAGAGGTCAATAAGCTTATGTTTTACAACAAAGTCAGCCATATATAGTGTGTCTAAATCATTGCCTAAAGCTGCAAGTCCTGTATCTAAATCCTTTCCAAGTTTAAGAAAGTAGTAGAATTTTGGTAACCCATCAACATACCCTAATTTTCTCATAACATCATCAAACTCAATTACTGAAAAGTCATCCATGTCAACATTATCAACGATTTGAGTAGTACCTCCAATGTATGACCTTCCAGGAAAATCAGTAAACTTTCCGCCGTAGTTGAGCCTTAATGAACACATAGTAGGTTTTCCATCTACATTTAAAAAAAATAAGGTTAGAAGATCAGAAGGTAATTGAAAATTAGCGTAATTGAGCCTTACCGTAACTTGGTCCTTCACTGGCCATCTCTTTTTCAATGGCTTAAGTATACAATTTTGAAGAAATTAAGCCATTCTAGGGTTTTCAATTGGTTTAATTTTTGGGGAAAAAGATGAGTTTAAGCGGGATGTTTTTTGTGGAAAATGAAAAGGATGACTGATAATGTTATTAAAGTTAGTGGATGGTTAAAGACAGTAATACCCTCGTGTGGAGGTCACGTGATATTGATTCCGTCAATAATAAACAGACGTTTGAAAAATGGACCCCCGGTGTAACGGATATACAACAATGGGGACTAATGGAGTAATTATTTCAAAAAAAACCTCGAACTAGTGATTTGGGTACAAATATAGGGACCAACGGTGTAATTTACTCTTATATTAATAAATAAATTACCCTTCATTCCTAACATTTTTAACTGATGTAATAAATTCACTCCAATCGAAACAATTATAAAATTAAAAGAATTTTATTAGACATTTATAATTGCCAAAAACCCTTCGCCTTATGTATTTACTTAAGTTTGGAATAGTTACAAATTATTGTGAGACTTTCTTTGTCCATAAAAAATATCACTTTCATTTTCTTCGATATTCACTTACCTTACTTAACCTCAAAATGGCCACAAACGTCCTATGCCAAAACAACCTAACAAAACTTTTATCTTCTTCAAATACGTTGTAGATTCTTCCATTCAAGTGACAATGTATCATAAGTGAGACGTCAATAATTTATCAATGTATCATAAGTGAGACGTCAATAATTTATTAGAGATACATGAGTACTGACTTCGTTATTTTCGAGAACAAGTATATGCGCTACTCTTTGGATTTTTTTTATATTTTATTTTGACATAAATATATATAAAATTAACATTAACATGTTATGTTTATAGGAAAATGCATCACACAATAATTAATATGTTACACTATCGATCATAGAAAAATTATTAGATAAATAATACAATTGATATTGGCTTTAGGGACCACGCAGGCACAATTATTGACATATTCAGGTTCGTATATGTTCATATTCATTTTTGTAAGAACTACGCTTTATTTTTATAATCTACATTCTACAACGACTGATTCAGAAATTTATTATGTATTTTAGTTTAGTCACTTATTTAATATCTTATTCTTTTCCAGAGACCTATCAATTCACATTGTTTCTTTGAGGATATTGTAGTTACTTTCAAAACACGAGTTACGATGGTGTTTTCTATTTCATCGAACGTGAATATATTAAATATGACCCGTTGCATTGTAACTTGGAATGTACCATGAAATAAATAATAGTGTTATTTTAGAAGAGTTACAAAAATAAATTGTGTCTATCTCAACATATATTTAAAATTTATGTTTAGTTTTATTCAAAATCATTTTCAGGTGATAAATTTGTTGGGTTGTTGTTCAATAATTAATTATTTATAAAATGGTACTTTTTTCATTCCATTATGTTTGACTTTTTAAAAATCTCTTTTTTTAACTTTTACCTTTTATAATTATCAGTGACGATGAATATATCTCATCAAATTTAAAGAATTTAATATTTATAAACTCCCGACTCTACCCTTGCCGCAATTTAAATGACATATTATATGTGGATATTCACATGTGATCGTGATAGAATAATTTTTAACACATAAAAGAAGAGTGAATTGTTTTAAAGTTTTTTTTATTTTAACATGTTTTCATTTTTTTTTCTATTTTTTCTTTAATTTTTTTTATATAATGGAATATATTAGTTTTTTGTTTTGTATGCTTAAATTTTATAAATATCTAAAATGATTTTATTGCTTTTATGTAAAATTTAGAAAAAACCTTCAAGATTAATCCGATCGACTAGCTTTGAGACAAACAAGTTAAATAGAAGAGTAAATTATGTAATTGGTCCCTGTGTTTGTTCCAATTTAACGGGTTCAGTCTCTGGGTCACAAATCGTTCGGGTCCAGTCCTTGGGGCATATGTTTGGTTACACGTTTGGTCCCTGTGCCTCTAACAATCGTTAACTTTTAACGTTAAATGTGTCACGTGCCTGGCTTGTGATGGGTAAAAAAGTAATTTCGCCTATCTTTTCCCCCTTTTCTTTTCCCCCTTTATATAGATCTTTCTTCTTCATCTGTATATACCCTTTCTTCCTTTTCTCAACAAATATTCAATTCCACAAAAATGGCAACTGAAACCCCCACCGTCGTCACCGTCACCGCCACCAAACCCTCCTCCGTCTGCCTAACTCCGACGAGATAAAAAAGGTAAAGATATCCGTCTCCGAGCTAATCAACATCCTCAAAGCTCTCGGATCCGAAACCTCAACCGAAGAAGTCACCATGATGATGACAAACCTCGACATCGACGGCGACGGTTTCATCTCCTTGGAAGAATTCATCGGATTCTGATAACAAAACGCCGGCGACGTTGAGGAAGGAATGAAGGAGCTCCATGAAGCTTTTGATCATTACGATTTGAACAAAAACGGATTGATTTCTTCATCTGAGTTGCATCAGATCTTGAATCGGTTGGTGATTAAATCGGTTGATGCGGATGGCGATGGTTTTGTTAATTTTGAAGAGTTTAAGAAGATGACCCAGGGACTGGACCCAAACGATTTGTGACCTAGGGACTGAACCCGTTAAATTGGAATAAACACATGGACCAATTATGTAATTAACTTTAAATAGAATAAGTGAAGATTAATGATATATGACCAATTTAAATCAAAAGATAAAATAATGGACCAGTTTGACTAGTGTAAATATAAAATAAAACTCGAAAACTCTATTCATGAAAAGATTAATTGGTCTATGGGAAAATGTTTTAAACATAGAAAAACAAAAAAAAAAGTTTAACACACACAACTATTTGTATGTATTGTACATTAAATACAGACGTTTTTAAATAACTGACCTATGTATTTAAGGATAACCACTCTTACGTACAAGACTATTATTTTGAGTGTCTTAATTTCTTCTTGGAGGTAAATATTTGTTTGTTCACCACGTGTTCGATGAAATGTCTCGACTATATATGAATTATGATATGAAAGTTTTAGGAGAAAAAAAGTTATACTTGCTTTCTCCGAATAAAGTATCTTTAGTTTTATTCAGTCATTAGTTTCTCCGGCATACGAAATTCCTTTTAGATTTATCCAATTCTGTACGTTTAGAATTCTAGTTAATTTGAGATACTTTTTTGTTATGTGTTCGATGAAATGCCTTAGATAATTAAGATATGTAGTTTCCGTGTAATAAACTAGTAGAACATAAAAGGCCCAAAGATAATCTACAGCAGACATCGCCTAAAAGAATACAACTTTGAACTGAAAAACAGATTTCGATTCTTTATATTTTTCTACTTGTTTATTTAATCATCTTGTCTTCCAACTGTTTGATCTTATGTCTAAGAGACAATGCTTTTTAGCAAATATTAATGATTATCTTCTAGTTTGCCAACTTGACTACTTATATAAACTCTGAGTATTTGTTAATCCTGTTGTTACAGTTGCATATGTGGTAGCTAATAACAAAGATGATACTTAAGGAGTTGATGGAGGGTTTTCGTTTCGCTTGCACTTTATCGTTTTGGAGAATGTTTTTTCTTTGGACATTCCCCCTTATATTTTCCTATGTAAAACTGCTCACTCCAAGTATTTTTAATAATTGTCCTATTTCACCTTTGCCTACTGCATATGGCAGACGATCACCGATCTGCATCATTACTGGGGTAAGCACATTAGATTAATTACAAAAAATATATTTTCATTGTTATAAAAGGTTGACAAAGAATAATGACAACATATTAAAATTAGTTGTTAATTGATGTCCATTATTTGACATTGACATTTGTTTTGATGTGTACGGGTCACTGATTTCAGGCAACGTCTGGTTTGGGTGCTGCAGCGGCATTGACTCTTTCAAGGGAAGGCTTTTTTGTGGTTCTTGGTGTGTTATCTTCTTTCTCATGCTGTAACCACTGTTTAGTTCTTTGCTCATGGGTGTGTCGGGCGGGTTGGGTAACGGTTCAAAATTCAAAGCGACAATATTTTCTTAAGGTTGTAAACAGGTCTGGTCGGGCTAGCCTGAAATACTTTTTTTTATAGACAAATTTATGTAAAATATGATTTCAAAAAAGTACTAGTTCGATAATAATTTAAGGTGTAGAATAAAAAGACGTAAAAGCTTATATAACCTTTTTTCCGCGTAGCCTTTTTTGGTTTATTTTTTTGTATGGGTCGGAATTGCCACTACTAAAAGTAAGGTTAACAAAAGTCATAGGTGCACATTCGCATATAACAATATAAAGTTAAACATCCACATGTACTTGCATTTACTAGTTCTGCATTGGTTGTTAAAGTTGAGATAGAAATACAGTATCTTAGAGGGTATAATTCGTGCGTGCAGCTGGAAGATCATCCCACAAGTTATCGAAGGTATATTGCATGCTACAGGCTTTAAAATATTATTTTCTGCAAAAACACTCGTTTTTAACTTTTTTTTCTCCAAAAGGTTATGTCTGATATTAGAAGTCAGAGCAAAGAGGCGAATGTTAAAGCTTTTCAAGTTGACTTATCATCCTTCTCGTCAATAATGAGGTTCAATGAATCTCTTGAAAAGTGGCTTTTGGACTCGAATATGCATCCTTCAATTCAGCTCCTGATAAATAATGCTGGAATACTTGCAACAACAAGCGGACTCACTACTGAAGGGCATGACCGGTAAATGATCTAATCTCTTCCTACTAGGGATGGCAAAATTGGCGGGTCGTGCAGGTTGGGTAATGGGCCAAAACCAGTATTGTAAATACGGGTCCAAACACACCGACATGTTTTTTATTCGTTTTTTGAATCTATTAGTAGGTAATGTATAAGATATATTTGTAAATATATTGTTAAAACAATGACTGATTTATGAAAAATAAATAAATTTTGAGTGGTATTAAGTAATTAATCCATTGTTTTTTTTTTGCAGGATGATGGGAACTAATTACATTGGGGCATTCTCGCTTACAAAAGTTTTACTTCCGCTTCTAGAGAATAGTCCGGTTCCCTCTCGCATTATTAATCTCACATCCTTTACTCATCGGAATGGTGAGTTCATTCAATAGTTTCAGATATTTTCTCGTTTTGTTCTTATTTGCTGGTAATAAAGTGTATTTAAATATGTTTTTATAAAGTTATAACGAGGAGCTGCATTGTTTCCTCTTTGTTCTCCAGTTTCTAGCTTTCGGGCAGACAAGGAGACTGTCACTGGGAAGCGATTTTCAGAATATAAGCAGTACCGTTGTGCTGAGGTCTACGAGTACTCCAAATGTAAGCAAATCTCAATATCTTCAAAAATCACTTCAATAAATTCTCTACTCGTTTACTACTTAAGTCATTGTTTTGTCTTTAGTATGCATATTACTCTTCTCATACGAACTCCATCGACAACTTCACCTCACAGAAGAATCTCAACCAATCTCAGTAATGTACGTGTTTAACTGCTTTTCCCTTTTCTAATTTTTCTTTTACATAATATAATTTACTTTTATTTTATATTTATTGAATGGACCCTAAAACACGTCTTACAAAATATTTGTCGACTGTTTCTTGATGAAGGGCTGTGGACCCCGGAGCCGTGAAAACCAACATCATGCTAGAAGTACCATGGTGTATCTCACAGACTGCTTTTCTTGTCTTGTGGCTTTTGGGCCTTTTGCAGTCACCTGAAGCCGGTGTCTCTTCAATTATTGATGCAGCCCTTGCCCCTCCTGTAAGTCCTTTGAGTTAGTTTTCCCATTTTCATTCGTTTTATATAATAATCACAATTTGTCATACGCCCCGCGAGTTTCTTCTCATTGGTTCATGTTAGAGACAACACCAGAGAGACTTATTATCACAGGGGGGAAAAAGAAAAAAAGAAAGCACGAGAAGTTGATAATTAACGCAAATTTATTGAATGCAGGATACATCAGGTTTATACTTTTTTGGTGGGAAGGGCAGGACTATTGATTCTTCAAAACTATCTTACGACATTAAGCTTTCGAGAGAACTTTGGGATGCATCTTGTGATATATTTCAAGAATCTCTGCTGCTTTACAACAACGTTTCTGGCTCTAATGAGAAGGCTGATTAACAGTTTCCAGCTTGTAGTTGTCGGTGTTAAAAAAAATTGAATTACGCATTCCGTAGAACAAGTTGGCAAATGTTGTAAAACTTGGTCAGAATTTTAATTAGTTATAATTAGAGAGGTAAGATATGCTTGTAAATGGCTTTAGATTCCATATTTTTATCGTTTAATGTTTATGGTTGGTTAATAAGGATATATAAATAAGTTTGTCGTCCAGATACAAAGTTTTCTGCAATGCCATATGATTTTTATCACCTTGTTAGTTTGCATCCGGGCAAACATACATCTGAGTATCAAAACTATATCTTCTTTATCGTACCAATACAAACTTCGTACACTTTGGATGTCTAACACATCCGATGGATGATACTTTTCCGATGAGGGAGATCTACTAAATTGACCAAAATATGAACTTAAAATTATCCGATGATCGACTCATGACAGATACATATTCTCTTTCATCATCATTCATTTTGTCATATGTTTCGGTCTATCTTTAGATATTTTATTTTATGTTTACCAATTAGATCGATTCATCATTTATTTAAGTCTTGGACGGATTTTGACCATTGTTCTATAAGTTTAATCAAAGGGTTGCTAAACATTTAAGATATTTAATATAGACTAGTATAGTACCCGCGCGATACAGCGACGGATAAAAAACTATATTTTACCAAATTACATTAAGAAATTATAACTACGGAAACTAAATACATAGAATAATAGAAAAGAACAAAAAAAAAAAACATGAACTTTTTTGCTTGTAAAACACATGTAATTTATTCATCACGTAAGACTTTAGCATGTTTTACTCATACATTTGAATTTCCATGTGATACTCTCTTGCAAAGCGGTATAGATATATTCCTCAAAAGATAGGTTAGGTACTTATGTCTAATAATCAAGGAAACACTGTTGACATTGCTTTAACCGTTGGTATGAGTACTCTTGTTATTGGTTGGGGTAAATGTGTTATTGCTTTCGGAGTTTATTTAAACTACACAATGTCTTACTCACAATTTTGAACAGTAAAAATGCAACTTATATAGTGTTTTAATGTGTGTAATTTTTTTTTTGTAGTTTGATTGTGGTTGTCACTTGTCACACGTCATTTACTTTTGAGAGTTTCAATTTCTAAATGCCTAAATACACCATCTATTTTAGGAGTTTCAATTCATAAAAGCCGAAAAACACCAATCTATACATAGAAAATTATTAATCCTAGAACTTGATAATGTTACATCAACCCATACAAAAAAAAGAAACCGTTATTTTGGGTTAAAGTTATAGCAAAAAAGAAAAAAAGAAAGAAAAAAAGGTACTTCTATAAATATTTACAAATCATATTAATCACAAATTACATTGTGATTCACTTTATTATAAGATTGAAAAGACACATATTAATTAATTCATGAAGTTCATAAGCAATATGATTGAAAAAATTAGTATTGAGTTTTTCCATTGAATAAAAGATTTCTTTAACAAAAATAAAATGAAAGTTATAACATGTGCGAAAATGAACAGGTGAATGGTTTAGGTAATAGACCGAAACTAATTAATTTTGACACAAGTTATTGTGACAACCGTCAAATTTCAGGTATTCTTTACGTTCTATGTCTCCCGTTTTGTCTATTGTGTCTTTAAATTGAACATTATCGGAAAATCCGCTATGTCGGAATCACAACAGGAATCAGATTATATAAGTCCTAATACCAAGAAAACACCTAATGAACTTTTCTAAGTTCATAACGTAACATACTTTAAAACTTTAATTAACGAAAAGGTCCAACGAAACAATTATACAAAAACAGCAAAAATCAAAATTTGTGACAAAAGTGGTCCAGAACGGCGCACAGTGACCTTGTGCGCCGTCCTGGAGGACCAACTACGAAAATATTTTCAAATTTTTGCATGTCTCGATTTCCTACATATTTTTACCCAATCAATCTCGGGTTCCAGTCATCATTCACTGCATTTGCAGTAACAACACCCCACTTAATGATTTTTGTTTATTTTCATTTCATTTTACATTTACATATCATTTTCTTTTATAACAAAAACATAAAACACACACATTTCTCTCCAAAACTCTCTCAAGAACACATCAAGAACAAAAGATTTCCAGCCCCAAATACCATTTTTAATCCATCAAAAACGTTTGAAACATCCAAAGAAGCAAAAGGAACCAAGAAATTTCGGTAAAGGACCGTTTTTGTAAAGATTTTCGGAGCTCAAACATCACCAAATCATCATCCAAACGATTTCCACCGGTAGATTTCTTTTTACTTACTGTTTTTATATAAATAATGACTTGCATGGATGATCTATGGATCTAAAATAAGTTTTTACAAAGATTTATAACATCTTATGTATAAAAACGATTTTGAACCGAAATATTACTTAGATCTATGTTTTTGTGAATAAAAACACTTTAGAAACACTGGAAATGAACTTTTAATGAGTCTAGACCAATTGCATGTTGAAATTCGTGGCCAAAATAATCGTTTTGAACGAAAAATCCCGAAAACGCGATGTGTGCGCCGTCCTCATGACCAGGACGACGCAGCGAGCAAAAATTTGGCTTCTGTGCGCCGTCCTGAAGGTCACAACGGCGCACAGGCCTGACTGATTTTCCCGATTTGCTTTATTTTGACGTTTTGAGCTAGTTTGACTTGCTGACTTTTCGTAAATTACACTTGTCACACCCCGCTAAAGCGGAAACACGGAATGTGAAGAGCGAAGAATCATTTCACGGGTTACACTAAAATTAACGGTTCAAGTCATTAAGATTTAAATTGAAAGTACAAAGTCAATGTTACAACCAATATTCAAAGTAAGACCATAATACATAACAAAAGTGTTTTAAATAAAATTCCCAAAATAAGGTCTTCTTCCCAAGGTACACTTCACATAAAAGACTTGACCCGCCTGAGCAATGCACTTCATAACTTACGCTTAATTCCTGAAACATGAGATAAAGTGTCAACTACGAAAACGTAGTGAGTGAGTTACAGTTTATAGATTGAAGAAAAGTTTCAATTTGAAAGTTCATAAAAGTTCGAGACAAGTCCAAAGTCGTGAAAGTTCAAGATTTGTTCGAAGTCAAGAATTTCTCGATAAGTTCAAGTGCTTAAAATTCAAGAATAATATAAATTCAAGATAAGTTCAAGTCCAAATAAGTTCAAAATAAGTTCAAAATAAGTTCAAATAAGTTCCAAGTTAAGTTCAAAAGTCAAGTAGCGTAGCGAGCGAAAAAGTTCGTAGTCATTACCTGTTGGGGGTGTGTGATCTTAAGAACTCAACGTTATATCAATAACCTAGCGGAAATAAGCTACCGATTATCTAGCGAATATTTAACCTTCGGAAACGGAATCAAACCAACGATTGTTGATAAGATCGGACCTAAGGAAGACTATTCGGATGATTGATTATACTTTAATAACACTTTGGAACTCTAAGAAAACGAGCAGCATCAATTCGGCACGCACAATAAAACCCTAGCAAAACTTACGTAATGCAGAAACCTAGCTGGGTATATATCGACCCAGCTTTTCATCCGTACGAATGTGATTTCTATCCGTACGGATTACTTTCTATTCGTGCGGACATGATCTCGTCCGTACGAATGTAACATGTTAATAAACAAACTGTTTAATTCACTCATTCGTGCGAATGGAACTTTCATACGCACGGATATCATCCTCATCCGTGCGAATGAATCTGAATATTATTAAAACATCACAAAACACATATTTGATTAATTCATAACACCGTAAACGTTCAAGCATATAATTAATCAAACATTCAATATTAATATTCAAACAAACAATATAAAGACTGATATTAGAATAAACGTTAATTACATACGAATCTAGTAACTAACGAAATGCACCTACAAACTCCCCCTAGGAACTAGATTCTATGTCTTCAGTCTTAAAAAAATCTCTACTGCTGCCCAAAACACGTCTTCGATCTGCCCTCTTAAGCGTGAATCTTGTAAGTGAAACATACACGTACAATCTTGTTGAAACGCATCGCTTGATCCATATCCTTGACATCAAAAAATACAGGACATTCAAACAGACAAAAAATATCATCATCAGAGAAATTTCTAATCCACATCGGATCAAATATTCTCAGTGTTTCCCAAACACCTTTACGCTCCATCACAATCACAGCTTCAGTGGTTCGATCATCATAATACCACCATTTGAATCTCCGATGAAAATTGAGCTTCATTTGGCGTAGTGGAATCTTCTCCATAACCCTTGGCGCTTTATACGTGACATGCTTCAAAGCTTTACCCGTTCTCCAATTCTTCCGATCTTTGGAGTAGGTAATCTTTGGATACTGTGGCCTAAGGTATTTCCACGATGATTTGAACTCATAATGAAGCTGCTTCTCCAACCAAGTTGCTTTATCATCTTTCTCACTGTACAACAACTTAAGACGAGCCAACTGCATCATATCAAAATATGGCAACGTCTTCAAATCATGAGCGCGTTTGAAGTAATCTATGCCCCGTTCTCTCTTGACTGCATAAACATTCAAATCCTCCAAGTATGCCCAACTTATTATCTGACCTTCAGTCTTCGCACCCTTCAAGGAGTAAAACTTCGTATAGTCAGGTTGAACATCTTGACGAGGCGGGCGGAAACATTATTTCATAGCCTGAAGCCATTCAGCTTTCTTGACACTCATTTCTTCGAGATTTGGTGTAGACTTGCTGGCAGCTGGATGTTTCTCTAATTTCCGGTTAAGATCCCCATCATCGACGTTAAACATTTCATCGTCATCAGGAAGATCCTGGAAATTGTTCGACTGATAGATAGGCTCTGTTGAATCAACATTCGGCTCAAACTCTATCTCATCATCATCATTGTCAGAATCGGGAGGATTTACGTCAGAAGCAGATGCAGATTCGTCAGAAGTAACTTCATCGGGATTCATCTCAAATAATTCTGCAGTCTGTTCTTTGGACAGAAATGTATTATCTCTCCTTCTTCTTTGTCATGCTCAACACTAAACTGTATTACCCCCTGCATATCCAAAATGTGAGTTAAATTGGACCTTTTGTGAGATATAGGAGTAATATCATGCTGCGAGTCACTCTGATGTTCTTTACCATCTTCATCAGACTCCGTGTTTTCACTTCCTTCACCAGACGGGTCAGCAGATGCATCGACTGGTCCTTTGAGTCTGAATATTCCATCATCACCTGCAAACATACTGTCTTGGATCAGATTGGTAGCATCCTCCAATTTCTTGATCTTTTCTGATTGCTCTGCAGTGAGACGTTCGAATTCCTTGTTCTTATCCTCAATCAACTGCTTCTGAGAATCAAGCAATAAATTCTGATCCTCAATCTTCTTCGACATTTCAGCTCGTTCTGCTTCCCCTTTTTCCACCAAAGCATTCAGTCTCTTAATTTCTTCATCCTGTAGCTGTTGTTTAGCTAAAACACTCAATAACATAGAATTCAAAATAGAGAGCTGAGCTGAATCAGGAATCTGCATAGACGACGATGATCCACCAGCAGTTGATGTTGTTATGGTGGCAGTCGTCATGATAGGTTCGCTTTGTTGAGGACCTTGCTGTGACTGAGAAACCGTAAGAGGAGGAACTGGAGTTGCAGAGCTGGCAGTCGTCTTGGGAGTTAGATCAGTACGTTTCACCAACTTGAAACGTTTTGAAGATTTCTCCCTTGTCTTTTCTCCCTTGTCTTGATAATATCACCCAACGATCTACCTGCAGAAGGTGCTTTTCTTTTCCGTAAAGGAGTTTCTTCAGTACTCAAAACTACATCATCTTCATCTCTCAAAACTGTTTGAGATGATGATCCACCAGCACCCGGAGCTTCAACTGAAATAACCTCAATATCTTCATCAGATTCAGGAGGTACAACAATATCCTCAGTATCTGATTCACTGTCCTCGTGTCGCCATTTCTTACCACCAGGACAGACATACTCTGGCTTAGCAAGATGCCCAATCAATCTTTTCTCCGTAGGCTTCACATCCTTGCCTTTGTATGAAAGCATGCGTACCAAAGTTGCATCATTCATCACGTCTAGCTTGATAGCATCATCATCATTCTTTGGCAAGTTTGGAATCTTCACATCCAGGATCATTTGCACAAATCTAGCATACATCAAATACTTCTGCTTCTTCATCTCCAAATTCTCCGTCATGTGCTGCAAAATCATTCCCGAAAAGTTAAACGGAATGTTCAGCGCCAATGCAGCAAACACGCTCTGAATAGTCTCTCGCATTTCATCATGTCCAGCTTTCCGAGGACTCAAACAGTGCTGCAACACATGGCACAGATACTTGTATTGTATGCTGAACCCCGACTTCGTGATCACTCCTTTTTCAATGTCACCATTGTACTTCACCCTCAGGAGTAACCCTCTGACTAGATATTTGTTCAGCAACGTAGGCATTTCCACTGAATCCTCAAAGCCAATAATTTCTCGGATAACATGTTCATCAATCACGATATCAGTCCCGAGAACGGAACTGTGGATTTGAA
>CAJVGC010000592.1:11641278-11652221 GCA_910822075.1 Senecio squalidus
GATCCCATTTGAACCTTACCATATATATATATATATATATATAGTGAATGGTTCCTGCGAGAACTCAAAATTCTGCGAGAACTGCGAGAACTCTTTCTGATTGGCTGATGACTTTTAAAGTGGAAAAAACTAACAGGGATAATAAAGTAATTTAACCATTATAATTTAAATAAATGTTTATTTATTTCAAAATCAAATCCCATAAATATCTCACCAGTATTTATCCATTAGCATCTATCTCTATCCTATTAGTTTCTATTAATCTGTGAAAAAATAAACGATTGTGTTTATGAATTGTTGTTTTGTGGTAACATGGAAATAATTCCTCTAATCATATTACTATTGAATTATCAAATATTAACTCAAATGATGAGGATGACGAACATGTAACCTGCAACGATGAAGGTAAATTATTATTTTTCATTTTTTCAGGGTTCAATGAGTCAATGATATTTATTATTATTCTTCTCCAGGGAGTCATGATATTTATTAATTATAACGGGGTCTTTAATATATTTTTTCAGGTTTCAATGAGTCAATTATCAGATGAAGTGCATCAACAAGATGATGAATCTGGTTCAGAACCAACGGATGACGGGAGTGTAGCTTCAAGCAGTGGGTCCCCATGGTTTCAACTGCGAAATGATGCCACATTATTTGTTTCACAGACGTTACAAAGAGGTCGCAAGAATATTTGGCAACTCACAACAAGCCGTGTGTCAGTATTGCTTTCTTCCGCTGCAGTTTCTTCTACTAGCATTCATCAGTTTTCAAAAATATACGAAGATCTCAATATCTTCATCTTGGCTGGCGAGGCTTTTTGCGGGGCTGAAGCATTTGATTTTAGGCTGAAAGTCAAAGCTATTTGTGAAAACTATTATCATGCTTTTCACAGGCAGAATATACATGTGAGCTGCCTTGTGGCGTTTTTTCGTCATTACTAATAAGCCTGTTTACATTTCATTTTCTAGGAAATGAGGGAGCGGGACCAAATTGGCAATAGGAATTAATAATCGTAATTGACAAGGAAAATGAGTATATGACCAGGTATAGTTTATAGTAAATTGATTATAGTTAATCCAAATGTTAGTATAATATCAACAAATGTGCACATAATATCAACAAATGTGATAGTTCAATTATTACTTTTTCTATTTACAAAGTAAACATGATATGGGTTCCGTTCTATGGATTAGTATAATATCAACAAATGTACACATAATATCAACAAACGTACATATAATAGCAAATACTTTTTGTTAATGTTTTTATAAAAATTAAGTGAATTATTACTTATTCTATTTACAAAGTAAACATGATGTGGGTTCCGTTATATGGATTAGTATAATATCAACAAATGGACACATAATATCAGCAAACGTACATATAATAGCAAATACTTTATGTTAATGTTTTCTGTCCAGAATTTCAATCGACCTCATGAAAGACAACTCTACTATATGAAAAATTAAGTTGCGATAAGGATCATTAAATACACTCACAAACCTTGTTCATGTTCATCATAATTGTAGCATATTACAAGAAAAAAAAAACATAAAAAAAAACAAATTATCCCCAAATTAAGAACCCTAAAAATTATACAAATCTTTTCGTCTTAGGTATCTAAGAAATTAGGATGCGATTTTTTATTGTTATAGAGACGAAATCAGTGATTATCTTCAAGGCCAACAAAATCGGTAATGGAATTTTGAATTTGATGGTTACTGTATATCTAAATATAAGGAATCCATATCATCCCATAAATCACGATATATATATTTTTTTTAAATTTGATATATAATTAGTATTTATCAATTTACATTTGTACCCTTTTTAATTAGATAAAATATTAAAATTAGTCAATTTATTTACTATAATGCCATTGAACAATCTCAGCCTTAGATCATGATATCTGACGGTTAAAAATGAGTTCTCACAGTTCTCGCAGAATTTTGAGTTCTCGCATGAACCAGTCCCTATATTTATATATATATATATATATATATATATATATATATATATATATATATATATATATATATATATATATATATATACTTTGAGGTGGGTTCATTTAGGAACCATCAATTATTTAGGAACCATTAGGAACCATTTTTAGCCAAGGTGGCAATTTTGTAATTAAGTCAAATCCCCAAATTGAAAATCAATTAAAACCCACTTTAAAATACTAATTAACTTTAAATTAACATATCTAGAGTATAACTAGGTTTTAGGAAAAACTAAATACACCATTAAAACAAGCATTTAATTATCTTTCCAACGAGCACCCACTTGATATACTTTTGACGACTTTTTTTTTTTTTTTTTTTTTAGTGAGTTTCGGTATATACACTAGTGTATATACTAAATATTCACCAGTGTATATACTAATTCACCAAAAACACATCTAAACCATATACACTATACACTAGTGTATACACTATATTCACTAATGTATACGAATCTTTATATTAATTTCCTTTTAATTGTGAATACGCAATATACAAAAGTGAATATACAATATATATATACACAAGTGAATATACAATATACACCAGTGAATACGCAATATACACAAGTGAATATACAATATACACCAGTGAATACCATGTATTCAATAGAGAATACATCTTATACATTAGTGAATATAGTGTATACACTAGTGTATATTGTATAAATACACTAGTGTATAACTATACATTAGTGAATATAGTGTATACACTAGTGTATAAATACACTACTGTAGTGTATAAATACACTAGTGTATAACTATACATTAGTGAATATAGTGTATACACTAGTGTATAGTATATATGGTTCAGATGTGTTTTTTGTGAATTAGTATATACACTGGTGAATATTTAGTATATACACTAGTGTATATACCGAAACTCACTGTAAAAAAAAAAAAAAAAAAAAAGTCGTCAAAAGTATATCAAGTGGGTGCTCGTTGGAAAGATAATTAAATACTTGTTCTAATGGTGTATTTAGTTTTTCCTAAAACCTAGTTATACTCTAGATATGTTAATTTAAAGTTAATTAGGATTTTAAAGTGGTTTTAATTGATTTCCAATTTGGCTCTCAATTTTGACTTAATTACAAAATTGCCACCTTGAGTTTAATTACAAAATTGCCACCTTGCCTAAAAATGGTTCCTAATGGTTCCTAAATAATTACATGGTTCTTAAATGAAACCAACTCTATATACTTTAGGACTGAAAAAAGAATTATTAATTTTTTTGACCGTTCTAATTGTTCTTTATTTTTTTTATTTTTATTTTTATTCTTATAATGGTTATATTTAAAATCTTTTTTAAATTATAGGAACCACCACTACACACAACAAATACGTCTTCCTCTTTTTTCGCTTTAATGACCGCGAGAGGGAAAAACACCAACCGACGCCCGTCGGTTGGCACAAGTCTTACTTAATAATTTCAAATAAGATAGTAATATATTAATTTTAAGATTTTTTTAAACATAATCTTCTGGACTATATTTAACATATTTAGACACATTTAAATATATTATAAATTTAAACACAATCACTCATTCATTTAAAGAGTCGTTCTTGCAGTTATAGGTAATTGCTTCTAATTTTATAATACCGATATAAGTGTCTAAATTTATATAAATAACATTGCATATTATATATTTAAGAGATAATACATTTATTTAAATGATAGACCTAAACTTATGTATAACACAGTTTTATCCACATAAATTTCATTAATTTTCTTTTTTTTTATACTAACTAATCACTTTTTAAATTAACCAAGTCGATCTTTAGATATAACTTTACTCTTATATATTAAAACATGTATATCTCTTTTTCTATAGTTTTTATCAACTCCTAAATGATAAATAAAAACAAAATTCCATATTCACACTTTGTGGAAAGAAAACACGTAGGCACAAAAAAGACAATTAATTTAAACTTGTTGACCAAAATTGACACGTTTGACGTGTCAATATCGCATGTACCGATTTAAAGGTATAATCCTTTTTAGCATTCAAACATAAGACTAATGACTTTAATTAGTCAACGATTTCCCTAATTTTGACTTTCACAGTCAAATATTTACACCCTTATTTCTTTTAATAATTAAAAAAGAAACGTGTCGGTAGATTGGTAATTAAAATTTATTTTATTGTGCTTTTCATGGATGAAACAAATTAGTAAGATAAGTTTTAATATTTATGAGTTGAAGTAAAATTGAATACAATCAAACAAGATGTGTTGATCGATGACTATATACTGATAATTAGATGAAACGAAAAATGACTTGTCAATGTCGTACTAGTTGAATGTCGTGTAAAAACATTTTTAGGTCGTATTGAATGATATTTATTATGGATCGGTTTGTTTGGTGCCACTTATCAATACTTTGTTTGTTTATTTATTTGTTTATCTGCTAAAATACTAGTAACTATCTTAAAAATTTCGAAAACATGTACACAGTTCAAGGCCAATTTCGTCCTTCGCAAAGACGGGGTAACCTATTGAATGGGATTATCATCGTTGGATTTAGGTCTTTGTAACCCAAAATCGTCAAATCATTAACGTGAATGTGTTCTTTCTATAAAACAATTTTGTCAGATCATGTATTAGTGTATTTCTCAATTCATATGTTATGTATGGGTATATATCAAGTTAAGTTGTCACACAACACGCAACAGAAGTAATTAGGATTTACACGTAACCAATATTAATTAAGTAAGACTAATACGTTTGTTTGTTGATTTACCTCGTTTAGGATTTATAATGAAATCCCTTTACAGGTTTGTACACGACACCCTCTTTAGCAACATAATTGTTTGTTAGTACATGTGTATAGTTTCCACAACCCTTGTCTTGCTCCTTCTAGCTTGTATGCTTTAAACCTTAAGTCAAAACACACCTCCAAGGTGATTGAATGTGTTGTATTCGAACCAAGCCAAAATTGAAACCCTTTTGGGTTTATGCCGATCGGTCGAATGGAGCAAAGCAGCAAATCGATTTCTTCTAAGAACCCTAACGATTTTGGTATGTTACAAATAATAAACTTAAGGTTTATTATATAGATAACTTTTACTTGGGATGTAAGGTGTATTGTAATTAGGAAAAAAAAATCCTATTCACATAATAAACCCTCTCAATTATTACAAATTAACATATTAATTAATAATTAACATTCAATGTGTGCAAACCCGTAGGCTCACATGTTTATAGACACACATTTACTTGACGTGTTCAATTACCAACAACTCCCTCTTTGAGCGTGTCTCAATAAATGTGATAACATTGGTTAGCGTCTAGCAACACGTCAATGCTCCTATAATTACAGGAGTGAAGTTTCCAAAAATCATTGGGAGTCAATGTTTGTGTTTACTATCCTTTGTTACAGATGCTCTAATTAAATATGGATATGGATCTAGATTATTCCATCTTTTAATTTTATGTTCCTCATTTCACTGTGACAACCGTCTAAAATTCAGGTACTTGTTCAATTACTATATCGGTTCAAAATATTAGTTACTCTTTTATCGTGTTCGCCTTGTTCTAGTCGTAACTGTTGAGTCTGTACTTTGTCGGAACTAGTGTCGGAATATCTCCCGGAATCAATTATATAAGTCCTAATACCAAGAAAACACCTATTGAACTTTCCTAAGTTCATAACAAATCATACTTAAGAACTTTCAATTAACGAAAAGGTCCAACGAAGGAAAAACGTAAAAACGAAAAATCAGAAAAAGGCTGAATTTGGGCCCGGTGCGCAACACCTATTGGTTTGGTGCGCAGCACCTAACGCCAGAATTCAAAATTTTTTCATTTTTAGTCCTTGCCTCGTTTTTGTAACAATTCCACCAATCAAACTCGACTTTTATGCACTCATTACTGCTATGTTGCAGTCCCAACTTCCCATTAACATCATTTCTATTATTTCATTTTCATTTTCACTTTTACTAAACCAAAAACACACACATAAACTTTTCTCTCAAATTTTCTCTCTAGAACCCACTTGTTCCAGTGATTTCCAGCAACATAAACACCATTTTAATCCATACAAATTGTCCCAATCATCTAGAGAAGCAAGGGGGTGTCGTTATTTCGAAAAAGGACTAGTTTTGTAAAGATTTTTGGAGCAAAAATCCGACCAAAACTCATCATCCGAGCTTTTCCTTCGGTAGATTTCTTTCTTTTTACTGTTTTTATACAAATAATCAATTGCATGTAAGATCTAACGGTTGAAAATGTGTTTTTATACAAATCTATGACTTTTTATGGTCAAAAACGTTTTTAACCGAAATGACCTTTAGATCCACGGTTTTGTAACCAAAAATGCTTTATAAACTGTTAAAAAGATGTTTTAATAAGTTTAAACTCATTGCATGTTGGAATCTATGGGTGACAAAACGTTTTTAGCAAAGAAATCACAAAACGGGGAAGAACAGCAAGGAGGTGCGCAGCACCCCCTGACAGGTGCCGCGCACCGGGCTGCTGTTCCCCCCGAAAATCGTCGTTTTGTCCGTTTAAAACTTATGTATACGTTCTGGACTTTTACTAATATTATTATGAGACTGAGATGAATAAAACTAATGATAATGGTGACTTATATTGAACTATTTGGACTATATTGAACTATATTATATATGATATTGCGTTTTAGGTGATTTGTGAGCGGAAGTGATTGTATAATTTTTGGGTATGAAAATTGGGCGCGGAAGCGCTGCCCAAATCTCCTTAGAAATTGTAAATCACTTCAGCGAGCAAAAGCACTTAAGACATAATAATCAAAAACGTTAAATCGGACTTTTGGACAAAAACGTGACAACTACCTTTTCGGACTATTTTAACTATACTTAACCTTGACACTTAAAGTTTAATAAAATTTTATCTATTATTATATAAGAACATAATAATATAACAACTAATTAAACTATCTTGGTATTAATAGGCAATCCGTGATTCCCGACTTTCATATTCCGACCGAGTTTTCGAGTTCTCGTTTCTTCGCAATCCGTGAGTTACAACCCCTTATCTTATATATTTGTATTTGAAAACTTTATGAATCAAATTGCAAATTATCGAGCTTTGACTTTTGAACTTGTTGGACTTTGACTTTTGAACTTGTTGAACTTTGACTTTTGAACTTATAAACCATTTCGACTTGGGACTTATTGAACTTGGAACTATTTTGTACGAACTATTTGAACTCTTATGCGTAAAACATTTTACTCTACTTGAACTTATTGGCTCGCTCTCTTTTGAACTAAACTAATCATTGATGCTTGTATACGTACCAACCCTTGATGGAACTATAACATGATCTTAAGTGACGGACGACTTTCTCTCTTTAAAACAAAACTACTTAGTGCCCGACTACTTTTTGGACTTAGACTTACACACTATTAACTACATAGCCGTATAGTAATTATGGGTATCGATACTTAGGAAAGAACCGTTCCTTGCTTAGATGGCAGTCTAAGTACATATTACTAAAGACTAGTACAACTTCCCGTAGGAGAGGCGGGAAGAAGGGCCTCACGGTTGAACAATCGGATTAGTGTGAACACTTAAGTTATAGATGCCAAGAGGTTGATACAAGAAAATCTAATTAGTTACTTACGCATAATTTACGAACTTTTTAGCGATTGATTTCCGCAACTACTAATTGACTAAATTTGACTCTATTTGGTCTTTACAAACTTAGGGCACCGGTTCGCCCGTTACTTGAACTATAAAAGTATATAAATTTTAAGCGACTTTTCTCCGCTAACCTCCTTTTGGAGCTTCTACTTTTATATACTTTATTTATATTTTTGCCGAACTATTTAAACTGTAACGCACTCACTAATTTCGTAGTTGACACTTTATCTTATGTTTCAGGAAATTAGTGTAAGCATGATGTGCATGGCATGGACGGGTCGAGGCGGTCGTGTGAGAACCTCATTGGGAAAAGACTTGGCCATTTCTTTTGGGAATTTTTAATGAAACTTTAAATTTGTGTATCGATGTACTAAAATGTCGTGACTTGGTCGTTTTATGAACTTGTAAACACTTTGAATATTTTCAATGAATGACTTGATTGCCGTTATGTTTTATATGACCTGTGTGATGATCTTCCAGCTCTTCACATTCCGTGTTTCCGCTTTAGCGGGGTGTGACAGACTTGGTATCAGAGCACCGGTTATAGAGAAAAACGGTTTTAAAAATTTTCAAAAGTTTTCGAAACCAAACTATAACCAAGGCTTTTCGGAAAATCATTTATGGGTCTAAACTTTAGAGAATTAATTTCGTGATTGCATGTTTATATTTTTAACTACGCATGGCCTGATCACCCATGCCTAGTTCAAAATGGATTATGCAAAGACGGAACGTAATTACTAATGTTAACGGTTTTGAGTCAAAATTCCCGGTACTGTCTTTTCCCGATTCTCACGCGACTGACCCGTACATGCATTTCATTACACATTTCCTTTATTATTCCTTTGTATCTTCTAGTACTCATGAAACTCATTGTTCACAGATCCGTCATGTCTCACTCTTCACGATCGCGTTCACCGTCACACTCACAGTCTCGCTCCCTACCTAGAGCCGCGTCGCCTTCCGAGGGCCGCACCGCTTCAGAGAGCCAGCGACACCAGACCACCGATCCCACGGAGGATACCTCCATGGCGATCTCGAGCAGCATCGGGTCCAACCCGAGGGTTGTGCTACCGCCCCCTCCACCGGTACCCGTTGCCGCCACACTCCACTACCGGGGCCCGCGCACCAGGTTGACCGAGCGAAAGCAGGTCATCCTCCCGGGCCGTCTGCCGGATAGGATGGCTGCCCGCCAGGAGGGACCATCCCAGCCTATTCCATCGCACCTACCTTTCGGACACCCACCAGAGGTCCCACGGAACCCTACCATGGACCACTACTCCTGGGAAAGGCAGTTCGAGCGCGAAGAGATGCAGCGCGCCAGAGACGCCGAGGCCGCGGGGCAGAGGATGCCTCCTACCCTTCAACCTCCCCCACCGGCCGCGTTCCTTCACTTGCACCGCGAAGTGCGGGGACTGGCTCAGGAGACCCAGAACCAGGGACACCTCATCAGTGAGGTTACTGACTCTGCGCAACGGTTGTCGGAGCAGGCGTTGCGATTCATCGCATCGACCCGAGCTACGGCCCGAACTGTGCAGCGCCTCATTGGTATGTGCCTGGTGATGGGCACGTTGATTGTGGTTATGGCAGCCAAGATGTTTCTGGATAGGCGCCATTAGTTATTTCTTCTATTGTATTGTACTTAGTCTAGTCGTAATTTTCCCTCTGTACACGACGTAGACTTTTATCATCTTTCCTTTTATGTATTGTATCAGTATTTTCTCAGTTCAGTACTTGTACCAAACTTTATTATTATTAATGAAATTCCTATCTTTTATCATTATGCTTATCGTATCTTGTGAATCTTGTGCTTGTTACGATCATTAAAATTCTATCTCTTGAATCCTAATCTTGTGTGTACTATTTGATCATTCATCCTAATCTCGTGCTATAAGTATATTTGGTCACTAAATTGCATCCTTATCATATTCCATTCGTGCGTTCTAAACTAAATCTGTTCTTCTGATTGTAGAATCATGGCTCCTCGCACTAATGCTAGCATCATTGCCGAGAAAGTTGCTGAACAGTTGAATGCGGCTATGCCCAACATGATCTCTCAGATCACCGCCGGGATCAACGCCAATGTCAACAACCACCAGCAGCAACAGCAACAGCAACAGCAACAGCAGAACAATCAAAACCAAAAATCAGAATCAGAACCAGCACCCGAACCCTCCTCCATGCAACTACAAGAGCTTTATGGCGTGTAAGCCAAAAGAGTTCCACGGCACAACTGGTGCTGTAGGATTAGTTCAATGGTTCGAGAGTATCGAATCGGTCCTACACATCAGCCGATGTGCCGAGGCGAACAAGGTGGAGTATGCTTCCTGTGTATTCCATGGACGAGCTCTGTCTTGGTGGAACACCGTTGTCCAAACCTGAGGACGTGACAATGCCTATGCCCTTCCCTGGAACACCTTCAAGAACTTGCTCATCGCAGAGTACTGCCCGAGAGGGGAAATCAAGAAGCTCGAGGCTGAGCTGTGGGACCACAAGATGGTCGGAAATGACATTGAGAAGTACACTACCCGGTTCCACGAGCTCGCCCGACTGGTTCCAAGACTGGTAACCCCCGAGGAGAACCGGATCGACCTGTACATCTCTGGTCTAGCTCCGGAAATCCGTGGTATGGTCATGTCGGCCGAGCCCCAAACCCTTCAAAGTGCAATCATCCTGGCCCACCGTCTCACCAGCAACCTCCTCACCGCCCCTGGATCTTCCAAGAAGGAGTCGGGTGAGAAGAGGAAGGCTGAGTCAACCCCAAGGAGAAGCGACCGCAACAAGAAGAAGACCCGAAACTATGCCATGACTGCTCAATCTGCACCTGCACCTGCACCAGCACCGCCTGCTAAATCTGGGTCTTACTCCGGACCACACCCGAAGTGCAACAAGTGCAACCTCCATCATCTCGGGAACTGCCCGTTATGCCTCAAGTGCCAAAAGGCGGGACACTTTGCCAAGTACTGCCCTGACAAGACAACTGCTCCAGCCCAGAGACTGACATGCTACGAGTGCGGAAGCGACCAACATCTCCGCAATGCCTGCCCCAAGCTCAATCGGACTCCACAGAATCAAGGAGGGCAGGGTAGGGGTCGCGCTTACGCACTAACGGCTGAGGAAGCACGTCAGGACCCCAACGCAGTTACTGGTACGTTTTCCCTCAACAATCATTTTGCTTCCGTGCTATTCGACTCAGGAGCCGAGAGAAGTTCCATTTCCTTAGAATTTAGACCCCTCATAGAATTAGAATCTAAAGTTCTTAAGGATAGTTGTACCGTCGAATATGCTAACGACCAAGAGTTTGAAGCTAAGGACA
>CAJVGC010000592.1:11652321-11679207 GCA_910822075.1 Senecio squalidus
CGAAGCAAAAACGTAAAAACGAAAAATCAGAAAAAGACTGAATTTGGGCCCGGTGCGCAGCACCTATTGGTTTGGTGCGCAGCACCTAACGCCAGAATTCAAAATATTTACATTTTTAGTCCTTGCCTCGTTTTTGCAACAATTCCACCAATCAAACTCGACTTTTATGCACTCATTACTGCTATGTTGCAGTCCCAACTTCCCATTAACATCATTTCTATTATTTCATTTTCATTTTCACTTTTACTAAACCAAAAACACACACATAAACTTTTCTCTCAAATTTTCTCTCTAGAACCCACTTGTTCCAGTGATTTCCAGCAACATAAACACCATTTTAATCAATACAAATTGTCCCAATCATCTAGAGAAGCAAGGGGGTGTCGTTATTTCGAAAAAGGACTAGTTTTGTAAAGATTTTTGGAGCAAAAATCCGACCAAAACTCATCATCCGAGCTTTTCCTTCGGTAGATTTCTTTCTTTTTACTGTTTTTATACAAATAATCAATTGCATATAAGATCTAACGGTTGAAAATGTGTTTTATACAGATCTATGACTTTTTATGGTCAAAAACGTTTTTAACCGAAATGACCTTTAGATCCACGGTTTTGTAACCAAAAATGCTTTATAAACTGTTAAAAATATGTTTTAATAAGTTTAAACTTATTGCATGTTGGAATCTATGGGTGACAAAACGTTTTTAGCAAAGAAATCACAAAACGGGGAAGAACAGCAAGGAGGTGCGCAACACCCCCTGACAGGTGCCGCGCACCGGGCTGCTGTTCCCCCCCGAAAATCGTCGTTTTGTCCGTTTAAAACTTATGTATACGTTCTGGACTTTTACTAATATTATTATGAGACTGAGATGAATAAAACTAATGATAATGGTGACTTATATTGGACTATTTGGACTATATTGAACTATATTATATATGATATTGCGTTTTAGGTGATTTGTGAGCGGAAGTGATTGTATAATTTTTGGGTATGAAATTTGGGCGCGGAAGCGCTGCCCAAATCTCCTTAGAAATTGTAAATCACTTCAGCGAGCAAAAGCACTTAAGACATAATAATCAAAAAAGTTAAATCGGACTTTTGGACAAAAAACGTGACAACTACCTTTTCGGACTATTTTAACTATACTTAACCTTGACACTTAAAGTTTAATAAAATTTTATCTATATTATTATATAAGAACATAATAATATAACAACTAATTAAACTATCTTGGTATTAATAGGCAATCCGTGATTCCCGACTTTCATATTCCGACCGAGTTTTCGAGTTCTCGTTTCTTCGCAATCCGTGAGTTACAACCCCTTATCTTATATATTTACATGAATTTTGGGGGAAACATAAGATTAATTGTATTTGAAAACTTTATGAATCACATTGCAAATTATCGTACTTTGACTTTTGAACTTGTTGGACTTTGACTTTTGAACTTGTTGAACTTTGACTTTTGAACTTATAAACCATTTCGACTTGGGACTTATTGAACTTGGAACTATTTTGTACGAACTATTTGAACTCTTATGCGTAAAACATTTTACTCTACTTGAACTTATTGGCTCGCTCTCTTTTGAACTAAACTAATCATTGATGCTTGTATACGTACCAACCCTTGATGGAACTATAACATGATTTTAAGTTACGGACGACTTTCTCTCTTTAAAACAAAACTACTTAGTGCCCGACTACTTTTTGGACTTAGACTTACACACTATTAACTACATAGCCGTATAGTAATTATGGGTATCGATACTTAGAAAAGAACCGTTCCTTGCTTAGATGGCAGTCTAAGTACATATTACTAAAGACTAGTAAAACTTCCCGTAGGAGAGGCGGGAAGAAGGGCCTCACGGTTGAACAATCGGATTAGTGTGAACACTTAAGTTATAGATGCCAAGAGGTTGATACAAGAAAATCTAATTAGTTACTTACGCATAATTTACGAACTTTTTAGCGATTGATTTCCGCAACTACAAATTGACTAAATTTGACTCTATTTGGTCTTTACAAACTTAGGGCACCGGTTCGCCCGTTACTTGAACTATAAAAGTATATAAATTTTAAGCGACTTTTCTCCGCTAACCTCTTTTTGGAGCTTCTACTTTTATATACTTTACTTATATTTTTGCCGAACTATTTAAACTGTAAGTCACTCACTACTTTCGTAGTTGACACTTTATCTTATGTTTCAGGAAATTAGTGTAAGCATGATGTGCATGGCATGGACGGGTCGAGGCGGTCGTGTGAGAACCTCATTGGGAAAAGACTTGGCCATTTCTTTTGGGAATTTTTAATGAAATTTTAAATTTGTGTATCGATTGTAGGTCCGAGTGGTCCGATCTACAGGATTAAACTCACTAATCACGAGGCGGAATCTCGTAATCAGTAGAACATGCACAGATTATAATCGAACGTAATAAACAAAGAAACACAATTACCGAATTCTAATACTTCTGATTAACAAAAAACACTTGTTACAATCCGGAAGTATAACTCTGAATTCTCTACAAAAACCAACAACCCTAAACTACCCAGAACACCTCTATTTATAGAGTAACATGTTCAGCTAGTTTGGGCTTGGACTCTATTGGGCCTCACGGACATGCAAGTCCGTGAGCAGCCCACTAAGCTATCTATATACAGGCTAATATAATACTATGTAACCAAAACATGATAGAACATCCAGTCATTGCATATCTTGCACTAACAAACTCCCCCTTGACTGATGCTTCTATTCTCTGATCAACATATCACTATCTGCATTAACCTGCAAGTTCAATCACCCATCAACAATCCTTTGGTAATCTCTACCAATATCTTCCCATCCAGCCAGAGTAACGATGTGATCTTTCTTTAACATCTTCAGATCATTTTCCGTCAGATTCGCCAGTTGAGTAGCATCAATGACTCTCAGAATCCCGGTCATACCATCTCTGACTTCATCATCTTTCTTATACATCACGGCTTCACCAGTTGCAGAATCTACAGCCCAAACATGCAAGTCACCGAGTATATCACGACCGAAGTCCTTCATCGGAATCTTCGTCAAGCAAGCGATAGGAGGATATCGCATTCTTCTCGCAAGTTTGCCTGTTTCGGGATCTATCTTCTTCTTTGAGATCATGATCTTCCCGATAGCTGGAGTAAATTCTTTGAATGTCCCGCTTCTAGCTTCTTCCTTGATTACTCTTTCTACCCAGTTTGCATACTCGTCCCTTCCTTTGTTTATCAGATTAAGCTTTGACAAACAGATGAGTTCTGACCTCGGGAATGAATTAAAATTTTCCCGTTCTCTGCTTAAATACTGAACTCCGTCAAATCTCTTAATCACAAACACCTGCAATTCAGAGTCAAACATCCAACTGATTATACCCAGATGTGGCTGACGTTCTCTGATGAAGAACTTGCTGATGAGCGGTTTCTGCTTCTTAGGATCGAGCTTTCGAAACCATCCTCGTCGTTCTTCAAGGCTTGGTTTCGGAACGCTTTCCCCTTCTTCTTCAATGTTAGCTTCCTCAGTAGTTGCCGGTGATTGAAAACCATAATCTCCGTCTTCCTCAAATAGCCAAGTATCGTCCGTACTTTCCTCAATCTCCTGTTCCTGTTGTTGATTTTCTCCATCTTGTTTGTGCTGCTGAGATTGCTCCCCCTGATCTGCAGAGCGATAGATAACCAGTGCTTGAGAAGTAGAGGCAATCTGTTCTCTTTGGCGTGCAGCATCTGGATCATCATCGGGATCATCCCTTCGTTGTCTAACAACAGATGTTTTGCACGGTTCCCCCCCCTGAGCAGATGACCGCTTCGAGAGCAGTGCAACTTGGGCTTCAAGAGAAGAAATGCGCAGGGATTTCTCAGCATCAGACTTCAAAAGAGTAGCAACCTGTTCAGAAAGCTGCAAAACAAGAGAATGTAAGTTATGAAGATTAGGTTGATTCTCCGCGGCCCTTTTCTTGTGTGGGCGCTCATGTGCGGTAGAGGATCCAGACTCATCATTGCCAGGGAAAGGGCGTTTCCCGCGGTTGGATGGATGAAACGAGGAAGTGACATCGTCGAAGTGAAGTTCCTCAGTTGCCGCATCATTGATCTGAGTAGGAGTATCGACAACTCTAGTATTAGGGGCAGGAGAAGTTACGATCACCTAAGTAGCGATTGACTGATGACTCCCAGGTGGAGTATGAGGTGGCTGCTCGGGAATGGCAGAGAGCGGAGGACTCTCGTGATAATTGTCAATATCCCTGAAATCAGTATCGCTGGATGTAGAGTCCACAGCGACAAGAATCTTGGCCTTGCGCTTTGGCCGAGACTTTGGCTTGCTGGGCGCCGAAGGACCAGTAGACTCAGTACGGGGCTCGCCAGACAGAACATGGGCATCCTCATCAACATCTGGATCAACAAAATTTAGAGCAACGATAGCCCCGAAAAGAGGTTGATTCGTCGGTTGAGGCTCGTGTTCAGGTCGAGGATGAACCTTAAGACATGTGTGAAACAGTTTTGCAGAACCAATCTGATTAACCCGCGTTGTGAGATCTTGTAAGGGGATGTCAGGGATAAAGTGTCGTAAAATGATCATGATGAAGCGCGGGTATAGCATAAGTGTATTTGGCGTTGTTACTTTGAGATCATTTTGAAACATCTGAAATACATACTCAGCCACGGGATAGGGTCTATTGAGGACCAGACTCAACATCATCGATAACAGCAGATTGTCAATAGTGTCATGAGATGTCTTGGAAAACTTGAACACTGATACAAACACATGGACCAAATACCCCCATGGGCCGAGAAATTTGCCTTTTGGAAAAGAGACAGTGGGAAATGGCCCAGCGTAACCCAGTAGTGGCAATTTTCGGCCGAGAAAGCGGTTGCCAAATGAGGAAGGTGCGCTTTCAAATGAGCTGCGGCCAAGGTGAAAAATCTCCCGTAGAGTGGTGCTACTGAATATAATTTCTCGATCATTAACTACGGTGCGTAAACCGTCCTGGGGCTTTGCGGTAACCAGATGGAGAAGATCGACATGAGTAAGGTTGGTAAGGAACTGCTGAACCAACGGGATATTAATTGGGGGATCTTCACTGAGAATAAAGGCCATCCGTGAGTGTTGTAAAAATATGATTGTCTCGCGAAAAGTAACTGATGAAGGGTCATCTAGAGCGAAATTCACTGCTTGATTGTGTCGTTTATCAAAATGTCTCTCCATCTGTGAAATCTGTAAACATGAACATGTTAGATATGATAGACACGAACATGTATGCCTAACATAGAGTTGGCGAGCATGCATTGTCGTGTGGCAATTTAAGCAAAAATCATGTAAAACGAACACATGTTTAATATTGTGACGAAGAAGTGTGTTCGTCCAGGACATGTGGCAACGTGTTCGTCGAAGACAGTGACATGTGTGTTCGTCCATGTGTCTTCGTCTAAGTGAGACGAATATGTGTGTTCGTGTGTTTTACTTAAGAGGGACGAAGATGTGTCTTCGTGTGCTAGTCATAAGAGTGACGAAGATGTGTCTTCGTGTGCTAGACTTAAGAGTGACGAAGATGTGTCTTCGTGTGCCAGACCTAAAAGGGACGAAGATGTGTCTTCGTCTGTCAGTCCTAAAGGGGGACGAAGATGTGTCTTCGTCCAATATATGTGGGAAAAATTCTAAGGCATGTGAGGTTTCTGGGCACTTAGGTGGGCGAAGATGATCAGCAAGCGATAACATTAACGAAGACGATCATCAAGGCAAAGTATAGCAATTTGAGACGAACACATCAAGAACACATACAGAATACGAACAAGTTTATGAATTTAAAACCCAGATTATGAAGATTAACACCCAGATTTTGAAGATAAACACAGATTAACATAGATGAACACATAGAACACGAACACATCAAGCAGTTTTTAACGAACTCATATGAATATCAACGAAGAAAAGAAGAACTTACTTGAGGGAATAGTCAACCTTAAGAAGAACTTCGTGAGTGAAAAATAAGAAACCCTAGCTCCGAGAATGTGAAAAATTTGAAAAGTGAAAAGTGAAAAAAATTGAATTCACCGGAGGGTATTTAAAGGCCAAATATGGGCCTATGGGCCTGGCAAGGCTGGGCCTGTCAGTTTGGGCCCAATGGACTTTTGAGTGGTTAACCAACGTTTTAAAAGAGATAGAAAGTTACAGAAATAAGGTAAAAAAAATTAATGAACTAAAAAGGAAATAAACCGTTAATTAAGCAAACAATGTAGTATACATTTAGGAAACAAAATTCGATCAGATTGCTTATCGGGGTTCCAAAGATAATTTAATTTAAATCCAGGTTTGTGTAGTTGTCCAATTTAACCGTTCAACCTCACACCAAAAAGTTGTGTTTTAATTACAAGTAAACTATCTTAGATTTAGGCTTACAGCACTCATAAGTTAATAATCATTCGACAAAAGTGTGAGAGACTCAAGGTATTTGTGAATCCTTCCATGGTACAAAGTGGTATGTATTGGTTACCAACCTTGACAGTGCAACATATGAAACTAACATTAAGATAACCTGTATACAATTTATTTAAAACAGTTTAACGCATTGGTTTAATTGTGCAAGTCTATGACTGAGCTTCTATGAAGCTTTTTTAAGTTATTTGAATCCTGTGACTTTCTATGGAACCCTTTAATGAGCTTTCTACCAACCGATCCCAGACCCGTTAAGACCTTAGGTGGCTAGGTGATCAAGGCACCCCGTGTGTGTACTGACTCAAGTTCCAAAGGCCGCTTATGTGAATTCAAACACTTATTAACACACCAATAAAATACTTTTAAATTTGATAAAAGTGTCTCCCATCTGTTAGTGTATCACATGACTTCGTAGCAGAAATCCATTCTCAACCTTTGTTGCAATCAGCAAACTCAAGTCGTCTAATGATTAGAAACTATAGAGCTCTAAGACAGCAAACCACACAACTGAATTCAATAATGAGACGAAGGGCCACAAGACACTGGAATTTAAACTAAAAAACTATGAAAATTATACATGCATATAGTTAGCAAAAACCCGATCTAAGACTAAGAGTCATAAGCAAGAGTTATCTTCATCTCGAATTTTGGATGTTGAACTAAGTTACACTAATTTTTTTATTTTTTTTTATTTTTTTTTTGTTTAATACGAAAATAAGAAAGGACAATTACGCTAATTTTTATTTTATTTTGTTTTATTTTTTTTAAAAAAAAAAAAAAAAAAAAAAACATTGGTTAATCTAAATTGCGAAGTCCAATACGGTGAATGAGTGATTCGAAGCGAGATTTTTCAAAAGCTTTAGTGAAGAGATCGGCCAAGTTGTTTTCAGAAGATACACGAATAATATCGATGAGTTTCTTTTCATAATAGTCTCGAATAAAGTGGTGCTTAAAATCAATGTGACGGGTTTTGCTATGTTTAACAGGATTTTTAATAACAGAAACGGCAGCCTCATTATCTATATTAATAGGAGTAGAGGTATAGGATAAACCGTAATCCAGCATCTGTTGTTGTATCCAGAGAACCTATGAGACACAGCTACCCGCAACGATATATTCAGCTTCACAGGATGAGACGGAGACGGTTGTCTGTTTCTTGCATTGCCAAGACACGAGGCGTCCTCCCAAAAATTGACAACCACCGGAGGTTGACTTTCGATCGATATTGCATCCACCCAAATCCGAGTCGGTGAATGCTTCGAGAAAGAGGTCGCTTCCTTTGGGATACCAGAGACCCAGTCGCGGTCGGCCTTTAAGGTAGCGAAGAATCCTCTTTACAGCAGAGTGATGAGACATCTTAGGACAAGCTTGAAACCTGGCACATAAACATACAGCAAACATTATGTCAGGACGAGATGTAGTAAGATACATTAAGGAGCCTATAATGCCGCGATAAACAGTGGGATCCATATCAGGATCGTTTTGTGCGTTTGGTTCAAGATTGTGCTGCTGAGAAATGGGAGTAGCAATTGGCTTGGCATCGGTCATGTTGAATTTCTTCAGCATTTCAGTGACATAGTTGGATTGATGAACGAACATTCCGTCTGGTAGTTGCTCGACCTGTAGTCCTAGAAATAATTTGAGTTCACCCATAGCGCTCATCTCGAATTTTTCTTTCATTAGCTTTTCAAAGTCCTTACACATCTGATTATCAGTGGAACCGAAGATAATATCATCCACGTAGACTTGAACCAATAGTTTAGCCTTGGGTGAATCTTTAATGAACAGGGTGCTATCGATACGACCTCTCTTGAAACCGGATTCTAAGAGAAAAGTTGACAATGTTCCATACCACAGACGAGGGGCTTGATGAAGACCGTATAAAGCTTTGTTGAGCTTGTAAACCTTATCAGGGTGTTGTGGGTCTTCGAAGCCAGGGGGTTGTTGAACATAGACGGTGTCGTCGATTTTACCATAAAGGAAAGCACTTTTAACATCGAGTTGGTAAACTGTAAATCCCATGTGTGAGGCATATGCTAAGAAGAGACGAACAGCCTCGAGGCGAGCGACTGGGGCGAAGACATCCTGAAAATCCAATCCTTCTTCCTGATAAAACCCTTGTACCACTAATCGAGCTTTGTTTCGAGTGATGATTCCACGGTCATCTCGTTTGCATCGGAAAACCCATTTAGTGCCTATAGCGTAGGCGTCATCGGGCAGAATCAGAAGTATCCAGACCCCTAGTTTCTCGAACTGAGCTAATTCCTCTTGACAGGCATGGACCCAGTTTGCATCCTTAAGAGCCATATGAATGTTAGCAGGAACATCTTGAGAAACGAAGCAAAGAAATCGACAATTGTTGAAATCTTCGGAAGTAATCCTCTAGTTGCGTTCGAGTTTGAACGGGTGCATCGGGATCGCCAATAATATTGTCGGATGGGTGATCCTTGTGAATGCGAGACATGACGTGCGGGACTGCCGCATCGTCTTGAGCGGTTGCATTATGTGGTTCTGCCACATTTTCTTGATCATCGGTTGGATTATCGTCGTCGAGTGGTTCTGCCACTTCGTCTTGGTCATCTGCTTGATCATCGGTATCAGCAGGTTCAGTGACAATATCTTGAATGACATGAGGACGAGGAAAAACTGTATCTTCATCATCAGAAGAGAAGCTCGGGTTATCTGTTCCTGTATGAGTCACACTTGGAGAAAGGTTAAATGATTTAAATAGAGCATCATAGTCAAAAGCGATAGCTGGACCAGTTTGTTTTTCAAACGTGTAACTAGTTATTTCCAAGTTAAAAACAATTTCCACTGTACGTGAAGGTTTTAGATAAACTCTTTTGTTTGCGCAGCCCTCAACATATCCAAGAAAGTATCCCTGGACAGCTTTGGGTGCGAACTTGGTGGTATAATTTGTTTTCAAAACGGTGCAAGGAGCCCCAAAGGGTTCCAATCCAGCAAGATTAGGCTTACGACTATTTAGCAATTCATAACTCGTTTTATTAAACCGTTTCACCGTCAACACTCGATTGAGGACGTAACACGCTGTATTCACTGCCTCCCCCCATAATGTGACAGGGAGGAGTGAGTCAGCTAACATGGTACGTGCAGTTTCTATCAAGGTTCTGTTTTTCCTCTCAGCGACACCATTTTGCTATGGTTCATATGGAGCGCTGTGTTGTTGAACAATTCCATTTGCAAGACAGTAGAAGGTCATCGTGGAATTTCGGAATTCTGTCCCGTTATCGCTGCGCAGACGCTTGACATTTGCTTTGTAGACGTTTTTGATCATGTCAAAGAAGTTGATTAGCGTGCCGGCTGTTTCACTCTTAGTGCCTAAAAAGTAGACCCAAAAGTAGACCCAAGAGTAGCGAGTGTAATCATCGGTGATCACGAGACAGTAGTATTTTCCTCCGAAGCTCCTTTGTGCAATAGGACCGAAAAGATCAGTGTGCATTAGCTCGAATGTTGTCTCGATTGTGTTGATGGCCTTGGACTTGTGATGTTGCTTGTGTTGCTTTCCGAGTTTACATGGAATGCATTTATCTTCATACTCGAATCGTTTGAGTGGAACTCCAAGGACTAGCTCTTTCTTTGTGATCTCATTCATTTTCCGAAAGTGTAAATGTGCCATCTTTCTGTGCCAAATCATGGCTTCTTCACTAGTTGACTTGGATAAAAGACATGTTGAATCAGTGGTGAGTTCAGTGTTGTTCATATCCATGATATACGTGTTTTTCGATCGTGGTGCACGCATCAGTATCAGCTCCTCAGGAATATCAATTCCGGATTTAAGAATCAAAACCTCCTTCTTGGTGAAATACACGGGATTATCATTGTCGCAGATTTGAGAGACACTGAGCAAATTGTGTTCTAGCTGCCTGACATAAAAGACATCCTTCAGTGTGATCTTTCCATTTGTAACTGATCCAATTCCAGTTATTTCTCCACCATTTTCTCCAGCAAAATTTACTCGACCTTTCTTTCCAGATTCGAAGTTGTTAAGCAGACTTCGTTCTCCTGTCATGTGCCTGGAACAGCCACTGTCAACGTACCAGTTGTTGACGAGTCGGTGACCCGGTTCCTGCACACAAGATAAAGTTATTAGTTTTCATGGGGAACCCAGGCCATGACAGACCTGGATTGTCCGTTCTCAGTCACATATGTGACTCTTTTGTAAATGCCCTTATTTTGGTGAGAATTTGGAGAAGTGTGGCGTGTAGAGTAATGACTGTTAGAGTTGTAAGGAACTCTATGACTCATTGGTGGGGAACTGTAACGGGAATTATTGTAAGGACATGGTTCATAATGAGGACGTGGAGGGCTATTATTGTAATTTCCATGGTGGTATTGTGGAGGACTTGGGTAATGATTATGATGGTTATATCGTGGAGGACTGTGGGAGCGTTGAGCATAATGGTGTTGGCGATAAGATGGAACAAAAGGTTGTTGTGGCCGCTGGTGTGGACGTTGAGAAAATTGTCCCGTGCTTGGTTTACTGTGTCCATAATATCGTGAATTTGAAGCTGGACTTTCGTGATGTGGGTTTCTTAGAATTTGAACTGGTTTCGTGGGAGTGGATGTAGCTGACTGTGTGGGAGTGGGTTTAGCTTGAGTTTCTTTTCGCTTGTTAGTGCAAACGGAGGCCACGTGTCCACGTTCACGACATTTGAAGCAGTTTAAAGTTTCCATCTTATTGGATTGATCAGTATTAGCATCAGAGGATGTACTTTGCTTAGATTTAATATCGTTACTTGATATGAATGTTTTCTGCAAAGGTTCACATGTTGTGGTTTGAGGTGGAGCGCTTGGAGCTTGTTTCTCTTGATTCGCGTTATTTTTCTGATCCATGGAACTTGAAGAGTCACAATTTTCAGGTTGTGGAGGTCCGTTCTTGAAGAAACTAAAGTTATTATTATACGGAGGTGGTGTTTCATTATACCCTAGACCTTCAGACTTTCCACTTGTACGCTGACGACTCAAGATGGAATTCAAAGTGCTTGAGGAAGTACGGAATTGCTCGAACTTTCTTTCCTGCTCAGTTAGTTGTATTTCACAAAGGTTTAACTCTTGGACCTTCTCAGCAAATTTTTTCTTTTCAGTTTCGATACATTCATACAATATGTCAACTTTTTGTGTCAAAATACCGACATTTGATAAAAGAGTCGTTCGATCTGTTTCAGTTTTATGATATTGCTTTGAAAATTCATCTCTTTGATAAGTTAAATTTGCAATGGTTTGTCTGAAAGCAGTTTGCTGAGACTCCAAATTGGATACTAACTTAGTCAGATTCTCGTTTTTGAGAGTTAAAACCGTATATGATTTACAGAAATCTTTCATAGATTGAGAGTCAAGAAGTACCTTTGCCTTGTTCGAGTCGAAGTCAGCCATTTTAGCAACAATGTTCTCGTTGGATAGATCGATGGTGCAGCTGCAAACTTGAGAGGTGTTTTGACTTTCTTCAACCTCTTCAGTATATTCTTCGCTGGAGTTTGAATCACTGTCAGTACCTGATGTTGCTTCTGTGTTACTGACTTCACTGCGAATTTCTTCAATAGAGGCCATGAGAGCTTGATTTCTTTCGTCAGTACAAATTTGCCAATCATATGTTCGATCATCGTGTTGGACTATCATGGCATGTGACGCTAAGCTGCGTTGTGGTTGCGAAGAAGAGGTATTGGTTTTGTCTTGGCTTTGATTATATTCAACCTTAGGCTGTTGACATTCTCTAGCGAAGTGGCCATGACCTTGACAGTTGAAACAGCGCACCTTGGATTTATCAAAACCTGCTTTTCCGGTTCGAGGACTGCGTCCTGTTCTAGTCATAAATCGCTTGATCCTATTTGTAATCATGGCAGTTTGCCATTGTAAGTCCATTTCCTCTAGGTCATCCTGATCGACTTGACTAAAGTCTTCGTCCCACAATCCTGGATCAGTGATTTTACCTTGAACTTGATTACCGTAAGTAGACAAGAAACATGATAAGATTTCTAAACTTTCTTCTGCTGATTTAACACTCATTGGCATTCTTTGATGAGAATTGGAAGCTTTTGGAACTCCTCCAGTTGTAGTGGTATCGATAGAGGAATGAGTATCAGAAGTTGCTTGACCATTTTCAGATATGAACGCAGTTGCATTCACAGAAGCATCAGATGTTAAGGGTTGTCCATAGGGTGTGTCATATGCAACTGCATCGATAGTTAAACTTGTTTGTTCATATCCTCTAAATCTCTCAATTACCTGTGGTAGAGTTATTTCTTTTGTCTGATAATATTCATCTTTCACTAAGTTCACGTACACTTCCCATCGTTTGGGTAATGCATCCAAAAATCGTTCTACCTTTTCTTCTCCAATAGTTATACGAGCTCTTGCAAGGTCAGAAAGCAAGTTGTGAAATCTATTGACAGTGTCTTCAAAACTTTCATTTAAACCTGCTCTGAACGTATTGAATTGTCGTTTAAGTACACTTCCTCTGCTTCGTTGTTGAGCAGCACTTCCAACGTATTGAGTCTCGATTGCTTTCCAAAGTTCATAAGCAGTTTTGTGATCTTGACATATGTGTATCGTTTCAATAGGCAGAGCCATTTTTAGACTTGCCCATGCTCGGTTTTCAGCATCATATACTCTTCTATGCTCAGCTGTGAAAGAAGAGATTTCAATAGGAACATTTCCACCACCACTTGTACTTGAAGCCTGCATTGGAGGTGTGTATTTTGTGTCGACACATAGTATCCACATTTGTACGTCATTATACCGACAGAAGGATTCGAATTTATCGGCCCATTCGAAATACTGTGAAGATTTGATTAACTTAGGAGGGGTATTAGTTGATTGTCTTGAATCCATTTTAAAAGAAATCAGCGAAGATGTTGGACGAAGATGTAAGATGAAAATGTGTTCGGCGAAGATGTTTGGCGAAGATGTTTGGCGAAGATGTGTAAAGTACGAAGATGTTTGGCGAAGATGTTCACGAAGATGTTTACGAAGATGTTCACGAAGATGTCACAAAGATGTTCACGAAGATGTCACGAAGATGTTCACGAAGATGTTACGAAGATGTCACGAAGATGTTCACGAAGATGTTTGGCGACGATGTATAGGTCACGAAGATGGTGTTCGTAAGCTTGGAGGATCCACTAACGAAGATGTACTCACGAAGACGTACCCACGAAGACGTTCCCACGAAGAAGTATCCACGAAGAAGTATCCACGAAGAAGTATCCACGAAGAAGTATCCACGAAGAAGTATCCACGAAGATGTATCCACGAAGAAGTATCCACGAAGAAGTATCCACAAAGATGTATCCACGAAGATGTATCCACGAAGAAGTATCCACGAAGAAGTATCCACAAAGATGTATCCACGAAGAAGTATCTACGAAGTCGTATCCGCGAAGATGTATCCACGAACAAGCAAAGAAACCCTAATCTGTCAATACCGCCGCCGAAGATGTACTAAGAACCCTAATTCTCCCAAACAGCCGCCGAAGATGTGTTAAGAACCCTAATTCTCACAAACAGCCGCCGAAGATGTGTTAAGAACCCTAATTACCATAATCGATTAAAACCTGAATTTAACCCTGAACCAAATCTCGATAGAGAGCAAACGATGTGTTTGCTCTGATACCAATTGTAGGTCCCAGTGGTCCGATCTACAGGATTAAACTCACTAATCACGAGGCGGACTCTCGTAATCAGTAGAACATGCACAGATTATAATCGAACGTAATAAACAAAGAAACACAATTACCGAATTCTAATACTTCTGATTAACAAAAACACTTGTTACAATCCGGAAGTATAACTCTGAATTCTCTACAAAAACCAACAGCCCTACACTACCCAGAACACCTCTATTTATAGAGTAACATGTTCAGCTAGTTTGGGCTTGGACTCTATTGGGCCTCACGGACATGCAAGTCCGTGAGCAGCCCACTAAGCTATCTATATACAGGCTAATATAATACTATGTAACCAAAACATGATAGAACATCCAGTCATTGCATATCTTGCACTAACATCGATGTACTAAAATGTCGTGACTTGGTCGTTTTATGAACTTGTAAACACTTTGAATATTTTCAATGAATGACTTGATTGCCGTTATGTTTTATATGACCTGTGTGATGATCTTCCAGCTCTTCACATTCCGTGTTTCCGCTTTAGCGGGGTGTGACATTCACGAATCACTTAAGATTATCAAATTATATCGAGACACGTCTATATTAATTTGGGTCTCGCCATACATACATCTTTAAGTATTCATGAGTGGACCAGTAGTATCATACTTCAGTTGCAAGCTGAATGAACAAATCTTATCTTGAATACAAGTGTTTGCCATGTATTTTACTACATTACCAAAAATAGTCTTTTTACTATCCTTATTCAGGATAGGTAGAACTATGATCAAATAATGAACTTCATACATGTGTAACTTCTTCCATCTCAAGTCTAAGGATAAATAAACCAATCATATAACAATTATACTTAATGACTAAGATCCATAAAGTTGTAATTCATTGATGGGATAATCCAGTATGCATCTTGTAGCTACTATGGTAATGTTCCATTGACCAAACACTCAGATATTGTCTTAGTTTAATTATATTATCAAATAATTAATTGACAACAGATATTTAGAATAATAATATATACCAAAGATATTATTTAAGGATTAAAACATGAAAAATAGGATACAATTAATATAATAAATGAAAAACCTCATATATCCAATATTTATTTCATTTAAAAGTAAAATTGTCTAATAAATCCTTTTATCCAAATACTAAACATGGATTTATAGGGTGATTACTAGCTAAACGAAGTCCTATACCCTCAGCATGTTGAGTTAGCTTCTTTTTTGACAAAGCCTTCGTAAAGGGGTCAACTAGATTATCATCCGTGTGAACTTTGAGTATGTTGAGTTCACTTTGTTCGATTTGCTCACGAATATAGTGATATCTCCAATGGTAGTGTATGGATCCTTTCTGAACACCGGGTTCATTAGCTATGATAATTGCTCCAGAATTGTCGCAATACATATATACTGGAGATTTATTTGTGGGAACCACGTCAAGCTCGGAAATAAATTTTTTCGTATCCAAACAGCTTCCATGGCAGCTTCGGAAGATGCAATGTACTTGGATTCTTTTGCATACATGGTTGTAGTGGATCGCTTCTTGCTATTCCAAACTACCGCTCCTCCATTTAAGGTGAACGCATATCCAGTTTGCGATTATGTGTCATCACGGTCAGTCTGAAATCCGGCGTCACAATATCCAGTAACCTTTAGATCAACCTAGGGATTTCAACCATAAACAAGAACCATATATTAAGTAGCCCTAAGGTACTTAAGAATGTTCTTGAAATCCATCCAATGGTTTTCACCAGGATTCAGTTGGTATCTACTAACAATGTTCTGTACGAAAGCCACATCAGGCCTTGTGCATCTAACCGCATACATGATAGACCATACTGCCGAAGCATAAGGTATCCTATGCATGCGCTCCACCTCCTGAGGTTTAGAAGCACATTGTGTGATGGAAGAAGAATGGACACACGTCACCGGACGGCGGGTTAGGAAGGCAACTTTTTCAAATAACACATGACCAATCAAACACCGGAACAGAAATGCTTGGAGATCAAGGAGCGATTTTGACAGGATAATGAAAAGTTTAGCGGTAACCTTTTATTTTTCAAATTTTCCAGACTCGTGGAATGCGAAATCCCTATGGAATATGTTCGGAAAGTATGGAGTAGTTTAATGTCTACGTGGCTGGGAAACCATCGAGTATCGGATTGCGTTTTGGTTTTGTGAGGTTTAAGGGAGTTGATAATGTTAAGGCACTCGAGAAGAAGATGAAGACGATCCAAATCGGCAGTAAACAAATCACTGTTAACATCGCAAAGTTCCAGAAAAATGATACTCAGTTTGAAAAGAAGACCCCCAAACAACAACATTGACAGAGGAAGGAATCTGGTTCGGGTACTTTCTATGGAAGGGGTTTTAGATGGAGAACCTTCAAAGATGTTCTCAATGGAAATAGAAACTCAAGTCAGCAAGAAGGGGCTCACAAGGCCAATGATGAAGTGTTGGAAGTGCACGTTCCCTTGGATGAAGTCAATAGGATGAAAGGATGTTTGGTCGGTAGAGTAAAGAATCTGGATGTTTACAAAACATTTGCGTTGTCCTCAATGGAGAGGGTTTCGGCGAATCTCGCATTTCTTACATTGGAGGCTTAATAAAACTTATTTCTCTTTCTTCCCCAACAAAGTTGAACGAGATTTTAAGTAGAAATATGGGTTGGATGAACAAGTGGTTTGATGAGATCAATCCATTGGATGAGGATATTGAACCACCAGGTAGATTAGTTTGTCTTCGTTTCGAAGGCATTCATGCGCATACATGGAGACATGATGTAGTGGACATCATTGCAAGTCGGTTTGGAAGGGTTGTTGACATTGACCCTATGGAGAAAGGAGATAATATTATCAATATGGCAGGGGCAATAGTTTTAACTACTTCTATGTTTAATATCGGCAAAACATTGAAGACCAAGGTCAATAAGAAGGTTTTTGAGATCAAAGTTTCCGAGGAGGTTTCATTCCCCATGGTTGTTGGACCTAAACTTTTTCATTCTAATGGATCTAGTGATGATGAGATTGGCGATTATGTAAGTGATTCTAACAATGGTTGGGACGGATCATATGACGATAGTTCTCTGGGCGGTGATGGGCATGACGAAGAAGGAGATGGAATCACCGTCGGTGATCCTGTTGCGCCGGTTCAAGGGGACGTTGCCATTTCTGTTAATTCGGGTTTCGTGTTGGCCAACGTTCAAGTGTTAGTGCAAATAGTATATGACAGTTGTTCTACAGTTATCGTTTAATTGTATGTGTTTTTTTGTGACCCACGAACATGTATGTTCGTGGTCTTAGAAGTCCGTTTTGGGTAACTCACCAACATGTATGTTCGTGAGGCCCATAGAGCCCTTTAGTGGTGAACATGTTATCCTATATAAAGGGATAACATGTTTAGGTTTAGGGTTAGATTTTGGCCTTAAGAGAAAACTCTGTGAAATATCGATTATATTAGGTTTGAGCGATTCATTCTAATACAAGTATTCAGAGTTTGTTGGTATTGTTTACTGTTATTCTTATTGTCTATCAATTGATTATCGAGATTCCGATTCCGTATCATAATCGATTGATTTAACATTGTTAATCAGTTATCTGGGACCTACAAGGTAACTCGTTTATTTGCACACCCATCAACGTATCCAAGAAAATATCCTTGAACTGTTTTGGGTTCAAAATTTGTTGTATGATTTGTTTTCAAAATGGTGCATGGAGCCCCGAAAGGTTCCAATCCAGAAAGATTTGTTTTCAAAAAATACGTTTTTTTTAATTAAATTACCTCCAGCCGCCGGCCGGCTCCCAAACCAAACCAAACACCCCCACCCCCGCAACTTTTGATGTTTTTAACTAGTTACCTTGAATTACGGTCTGGCTGATACCACTATAGGTATATCTCAAGTCAAGTTGACACACTACACGCAACGGAATCAATTAAGATTTACACGTAATCAATATTAACTAAGTAAGACTAAAACTTTTGTGGATTTACATAGTATTTATAATGAAATCCATGTACATGTTTGTACACGACACTTTATTTAGCAACAGACTTGTATGCTAGTACACGTTTATAGTTTCCACAACCCTTGTCTAGCTCCTTCTAGCTTGTATGCTTTAAACTGTAAGTCGAAACACACCTCCAAGGTGATCAAATGTGTAGTATACAAACCAAGCCAAAAGCGAAACACACCTCCAAGGTGATCAAATGTGTAGTATACAAACCAAGCCAAAAGTGAAACCCTTTTAGGTTTATGCCGATCGGTCGAATGGGGCAAAGCAACAAATCGATTTCTCCTAAGAACCCTAATCGATTTTTTTTGTATGTTACAAATAATAAACCTAAGGTTTATTATATAGGTAACTTTTTCTTGGGATGGAAGGTGTATTGTATTAGGAAAAAATTCATATTTACATAATAAACCCTCTCATTTGTTAATTATTACAAATTAACATATTAATAAATAATTAATATTTAATAAACGTATAGTTGTGTCTAAATGTCAATGTGTGCAACCTCATAGACTCGCATATTAATAGACACGCATTTACTTGACATGTTCAATTACCAACATTATGGTTGCTATCGTCACTATCCTTTATTTCTTATGTTGATTCAATTGTGATTTTTAAAATTGTCATCCGATAAAAAAAACTTAATTCGCCAATGATGGAGAGTGATGTGAACCATAAAGAGGAGAGGTTGGCAAGGTTGCATGAAACACCGAGAACCACACCCTCACAAACAAGCACTTTTTATTGTAATTTAAACGACAAATAACAGGTATACATCATTCGATTTGAATCTCCGATTGCTTTATCAATCGTTACATGAATGAGGTAACTTGGCCAAGATCATAATTATGTATCACAGAAATTTTAGCCTAGCGAAAATTAGTTGACACTTGTAGAATTATTATATGATGTTGTAACCACTTGTATTTCTAGAAACAATCATAATCAAATAGCTAAAACAACAAAATATATACTCTATAGTATGACTTTACATTGATGTTAACAACAATATATTTCTTATACTAAAATGTTCACCAATACTAAAAATGAGATAATTGTTTTTGGGTGGCAATGATTCCACCTTTTCCATTCTTATTCTGCTTTTTAGCTTTTCCACTTTTTCTTTTTATGTTGCATGAAATAATCAATAATCACATAATCTGCAGATATAGAGGGATTCTTGTCCCAAAACACATACCACATTTCCACTCTTTCAAATCACTAAAATACATGTTATCTTTTATATTTTAGATATGGTTTTGATAACGTTGTTACTATATATATAATTTGGTTGTATTTTCATTAACAGCGGAATTATCACAAAAATTCAAAAGATGAACTTTTAATAATACTCAAAATTGTGACTATCAAAATCACCTCGTAGTTTATTTTTAACTTTTTTTTTTTTTTTTCCATTCGTGGTATGCTTTGTCAAAACATCACCACCCCTAGGTTCATTCTCTATTTAGGCAAGTACTCGTTTCCAATATCCATTTTTAGTAAATTATAATCTTCGTTCTCAAGTAAAATTATAAAGCGATCAATGAAAAATAGAAACAAATGGAATTCTGTATTATAGATAAAGACCTGATACTTTTATTAAAAAAAACTGAAGTTGAACCCTTTTGGTCTCACAACGTTTTTTCATGCCGATCCTTTGAAAATATTCTTGATTTCTTACAAAGTTTAGAAAGCTTATGTTTCAAAACATGGCATGTGTTTATAGAAGAACCAACTAAAAGCTCCGACTCTATTCAATTAATCCGTTATCGAGCTCATGATATTGTTTATAAAAATACCGAATAAGGAAAGTGCCTTTATTTTGTGTATAGACAACAACCTTAACTTTAACGTGTCACACTGTCAATGTCTCATAAATATATGTTGGTCTTTTCAAATACCTAAATCTAATTAGTGTCAAACGACACGTTTTTGGCGAAAATTAAATAATGAAACCATATATCACTTGGATGATACATAAATTAGTTTCAAATTTCAATATAAAAGTAATCACAATGGACATAAAATGAAATAACTTGGGTGGCATTTACCATCGTCCCTTGTACAATAAAAACACCTTGCATTATTTAGATTGCAAAATTGTCCATTATTACTACAATTAACTAATGCAAACAAACGGAGTTATAAAATAGTAAATATTTTTATGTTTGTCTTTTATGAAAATTAAATTCACAAACTCCATATTAATTGGATAACTCATATACTATTATATTACGCTTTACGTATCTCTAAGAACACTAAGGCCACTCTCAACTATAACACTAATTTTGGTGTTATGGGGTGCCACGTCACCATAACACACTCATAACATAACACCACAAAACCTCCCCAACCATAACACCAAAATATGTGATCCACCAATTTTATTATTTTTCATTTTCTTCCTTTTATTCATATTATTTTTAATACATTCAATAATAAAAAAAAACTAATTGCATTAAAACAAAAATATATTAATAAAGTTAACAACATTACATTAAAATTTTAAAAACCGAAATTAAAACATACATAATTAAATAGATAAATAGAAATCAATGTCTGAAACGATAGTCATCGGGAAGCCTATCAATGTGTTCAACGAGATCGCTTCGAAGACAATGGTGTGTATCACGATCTCGTATCTCTTTCATTACTCGGATTTGATGTTGGCACCTTTCGTGTGAAGTTTGTTGTTCTCGTGGTATTGGAGTATAGTATTCCTCGCAGTCACTGATATTAAATTCATTGTCTTCGATAATCATATTATGCAATATGATGCAAGTATACATGACTCACTTTAACTTGTTTACCTCTTAGTATCTTGTGGCAGTTTTTAACACCCAAAATCGCCCTTGTAGCACGCCAAATGCTCTTTCAACATCCTTTCTTGCAGCTTCTTGAAATTATTTGAACTTCTTTCGCTTTTCGTCTGGTGGATGAGAAAATGATTTCACAAATGTCGCCCACTCTTGATAGATTCCATCCGCGAGGTAATAACCTTTCTCATAGGCATTGTTGTTTACCACGAAATTAGAAGGTGGAGTGTTGTCATGGAGGAGTTCCCTAAATAGAGGTGAGGCATTCAAAACATTGATGTCGTTGTTAGAGCCCGTGGCACCAAAATAAGAATGCCAAATCCACAAATCATACGAGGCAACCGCTTCAAGCATTACGGTTGGGTATCAATGATCACCTCGTGTGTATTGGCCCTTCCATGCGTTTGGACAGTTCCCCCATACCCAATACAATCAATACTCCCAAGCATCCCAGGGAACCCATGTAGTTCTTCATGTTTTGCATAAATACGTTGAATATCCTCTTGTGTTGGCTTTCTTAAGTAAACGTTTTTATATAAATCCATAACACATTTACAAAAGTTATCTAAAGCCTCGTTTGATGTAGTTTCCACATGTGTAGATATTCATCAAATGCATCGGAAGTGATTTCGTATGCTAAAATACGCATGGCGGATGAACATTTTTGTATAGCGGTAAAACTAGGTTTACCCGTAGCATCAAGTCGGGATGTAAAATAGTTAAAATGACTAGGAAGAGGAACTTGAGAATAGTTTAGAATACCGTCGACTATTCGAAGAAATAGCGGCTTGCTCATCCGGTATCTTAGTCTGAATTGCTCCGGTGTGAAAATGCAACCTTCGTTGAAATAGTCTGCCATAAGGCGTTCGTTTGCCCCAACTCGATCTCTTCTTATAACTCTTCTTTTAGCCCGAGTGTTTGAGGTTTCGATAGCTTCGACAGCTTCCTCGTGATCGTAATAAGCGTTTCCGGCCATCATCGCCATCATGAAAATTGTTTCATCGTCAGAAGAGTCGGAATCGGACAAATTTATTTTGAAAGCCATTTTTAAGATAAAATAGGATAATAGATTGTGGTTTTTTAAAGAAAGAAGATGATTTGGTGTAGATAATTTGTGTTTTGGTTGGGTATTTATAAAGGTGTTTAAAAAAAAAAAAAAAAAACGGTCATCCCAACGGCTATATTTTTAAAATTAATAAAATAATTTTTTTTTTAATCAAGTAATCGGACCATAACGTTGCCGCTGAGAGCCCTCTAATAAATCAAAAACTAAAATACAAATATAGCTTCTAGAGGGACCAATCAATTTTTTATTTTCTTTTCAAATACTACTAGATTATTGTCCCGCGATAGCGCGGGTAAATATATATAAAATTGAATAATATACTTTTATGTTTATACACATATTGGTTATAGTTATAATAATCTATATACATTTATGTTTATACACATATTAATATTTTGTATAAAATAATTTTAGAATAATAATAATAAGGTAAATCATAGTCCAATACGAGACATGTTATTTACTGTAATAATAGTGAATTTGAAGAAATAATGCAATTATGTATTCTAAGAGGGTGTAAAATGAAAAAATATTTGATGACATCATCAATCTCATCTAACGGTTGAAATCAAAGTATCCAACTCATCCAAGGGACCTTACTTCACCATGTGGCATTTAAGACCCCTCTTTTATTATATATTAAAGATAACTAAAAAAAAACAACCATCTAAAGACAGTCAAGAAATCATCAATCGAAAAATACATAAGGCCATACGTTATTGATAATAACATAACCGCTTAACCACTCTCTTATGTTTGGCATTTTCCTAAACAAAATCCCAAACACCTTAGATAGAATCCCTCCAATACCGCCCTAGTTCCAAGTTCCCTCCAAAATCCCAAAATTACCGCCCTAATTCCAAATAAAATATTAAAATAGTTGTTCGATTTTTACATTAGTTGCTTTCATCCTCTTGACTTCTAAACTGTAAGTAGGGGTGTCAAAGAAACCGGAACCCGACTTACCCGACTAACCCGAACCCGAATAAGCTTAATAGAGTCGGGTTTATTCGGGTCTATTTATGCTATTCTGGTTAAACGGGTTAACCCGATTTGACCCGAGTCTTATTAGGGTCGGGTCGAAAGGAAATTTTTTTGTGTTAATCGGGTTCGGGTTAGACCCGAATTAGCCTAATTGTTTTTTTTTTTTTTTTTTTTTTGAGTTGTAATTTGAAGCCACTATGTTATGTTTAGTAAGTCATCTTTAATAACCTATGTATCTTTTAGTAATCTCGAGTTTATGTGTCGTTCATCTTTAAAATTAACTTATTAAAGACAAATATATTTAAAGTAGAAACTTTTTTTCTTGCACGATTTATTTGCTAATGTATCTTCTTATTTTCCTAATACAATTGTGTTTATAGTTTATGTATTGAATTATTTTAACATTTCAAAACTCGGTAAACTTTAACACTACAAAAATGAATTTAATTGCTTAACATTTTCTATAATTTGCTTTATTTCTATATTAATTTTTTTTTAGCTGCTATCAAAATTTCACATAATTTAATCGACCAAATTTACAAGTTACATTCATTTTTATTTTGTTTGATATTTGTTGTCAAGCATAACACTAGAATGTGGAGCCTTTTTATAAGCCTAAAAAGTAACAAGTTATGGTTATCTTTTGTTAAAAACAGTAATAGATGGTCTATTTTTATGTGTTATTTTTCTTAGTTAGACTCGAACCCGACTAGACCCGAACCCGATAACCCGATCTCTTATTAGGGTCGGGTTAGGGTCAATCCCAAAAGTTTGAAAACCCGATTAGACCCGAACCGATTAAGCTTATTAGGGTCGGGTCAACCGGATTAACACCCCTAACTGTAAGTCTTTTTCTTCTACATTTAATTAAAATCCCGATTTCATATTCAGTATATACTTCATTTATCTTATTGCTCTATTATTATACACAATTACCTACGGGGTGTTTTTTTTAGCTTATAATAAATAAGCTCAGAAGCTTTTGATGAGTGTTAAGTTTGACTTATTGGCTTATTATGAAAATCAAGGCGAAAAATGCTACATAAGCTAAAACAAAAATATGGGTGCTAACTAACGAGTTTGAATAATATAAAATGAATATTTAAAAAAAAACATTATAAAAATCAAAGAATTAATTGGAATATATCTCTCACATGACTTTTCCAGTTAAATCATATTGTTTGGATTAAGTCACAAAAAAACACATGTTGGAGCATATTCGTCATTGTTTGTAGTTTGTATTTAGCTTAGAAACGTGTCGTGAAGCCTAGCATGTATATAGATCGAGTTGTAAAATATTTCGCGCATTTATGGGCTGTTACGCAAGTGTGTTGCGCAACACCCACTCTGGGTGTTGAGGTTGCGTAACAAAGTTGGGGTTAGGTGGGGACTATAAATACCCTAACAACAGCCATACGTGCAACCGTTCTAGAGAGAGAAAGTGTATGTTACGCAACGAGCCTTCCACTTGCGCAACAACCATTCCGGGCAGTTTAAAGTCTTGTAATCAAACGTATTTGATATTATTTGTATTGTAAAATTTATGTAAGCTTAATAATATCAAACATTTGGTTATTTGTGTGTTTCACCATCATAAAGTCACTAGAAAGTCATTTCGTATTTTTCTAAGTGATTGGGTCCAAATCGAGGTCCAACGAGGACGACCAACAACACACACTTTATGACTTACATATTAAGTCAATTAGGTTCAAATCAAACACCATCGTAGCATTACTAATCGGTTGTTTTTTGTTTATTTTCATCCAAATATTTTTTATTATGCTAATTTATATTATTGAATTTTATTGTATTATTATTTCATTTTAATAATGCCATTGATAGTGTATTGAAAAAAAAAATGTAGGTTCAACTATAAGCAGAGTTTGAGTATGCATGTTTAGCTTTTGTGGGTTGAGTAGTGAACGAAACGTATAGATTCGATAAATGATGTTGCAAGTATTATTACGGAAAAAAGAATGATAGAATAAACAACTTACCAGATGATACTATTCATCACATTATGAAGAGAAAAATATGATTCGTATTTTCAGATATTAATTTAAAATACAATTGTTAGATTAATTAATGTAGAAAGGTTAATTACTTCTTTTATATTTATTAGTATAAATATAAGGGTTAAATTATTTAACGTAAAAGGGTTAAAACAAAAATTATTAATGATGATATCATCACAATGATCTAATGGTCTAAATTAAAATTACAAACTCATCTAATGGTTATTACTTTGCCAATTGGTATTTTAGGTTTCTCTTGTCCAATAACAGACATATGTTATTTATTGTAATAGTGATGAAATTGAAGAAATAATACAATTATGTATTGTAAAAGAGTGTAATATAGAAAAAATATTTAATGATATCATCAATCTCTTCTAATGATTGAAATCAAAGTATTCAACTCTTCCAAATTTATCATATGACATTTAAGACCCTCGAAAAAAAAACAAATGAAACAAACCCTTATCTTTATATATAGACATCGACACTAGAATCCACAATTTATGATAAAGAATCTTGAAGATAAAGTGCAACATTCATTGTTATGAAAACAATGTAAACAAATACCACCAAACCCACCTCTATAAATAAAATATATTATCTTTTAAAGTTTATTTATTTATTTTCCCTTTTTTGGTGTTACTTTTATTGAATTCTAAATTGGATGATTGGATGAGCTTAAAGAAGGCTATAAGTTTTGACCCTTTTTAGTTGACAAAGTATTATGGATAGTGATGTTTCTCAAAGGGTGTAGAAGACCATGACTTCATCATAGAGAGCATCTTTTCAGTTTGAATTAGTCCAAATAATTAAGTTATAAATAAACTTATAATTAATGAATATATAAAACGTGATTAATTTAATCAAGACATAAATCTACCAAATAACAGCTGTCAAATGTGAGTATGACTAAAGATGTAAACAAATCATCGATCTTCATATGAACTTACGAAACTAAGATTTTCATAGACCCTATTTAATTCGGCTTTTTTATGGTTCGCCAAGGTATTTGTATCCAAAGAAAATTTAAGATTGTTTTTAGAAAAATATCATAAAAGAAAAGGTTTCAAAGGATATAGAAATAACAAAAGAGTGTCTTTGAGGTGTAGATTGGATAGTAAGACTTGGGTCTTCTTAATGGGAGGTTACAGGTTCGAATCTCATCACACTTTTATGGACACCTAGTACTCCTTCCTTAAAACCTCAATTGACCTTCGTCACGAGGAATTTGAAAGAAACGGATCACGGGTTCAGGATAGTCTGATCTCACTAGATGGTAGCGATACCAATTGTTATCAAAGATACATAGAGTTAGGGAGTGCTTGCCGAAATTCTAAAAAATAACAAAAAGTATTGTTATCAAAGATACATAGAGTTAGGGAGTGCTTGCCAAAATTCTAAAAAATAACAAAAAGTGTAAATATTTTTTTTACTCTTACTAATATTAATTGACGGTCCAAGTGTGTAGGATTAAGTTTTGGGAAAATGGGTTTGTGTGCATTAAATATAATGGCACAAAAAGCATGGGAATTTTAAATTTAGTTTTATCATTTAAAATTTGTAAGATTAGTTTTGTAGTTTTGTAGTGATATAATATTCTTCCTTACTCCAATTCTAACTGATAAAATTAAGACTCTAATTAAAACTATTTGATTATTAGTTTTATGTTATAACAATAGGACAGATCATGTATGTTGTTAGTTGCACACAAGTTGTGTACAACAATCGTAAAATATATTATAAAAAGTATTACTTTAAATCTCAAAAGTTTTTTACTAACACATATAATCTTCATATTTATACAAATAGTTCTTCATTTTAGTATGTTGTTAGCGGCACGCAAGTGCAGTAAAGCCAAAAATATTATAAAAGAAATAATAACACATATAATCTTTTCCTAAGGGGAGGTCTTG